>LR746272.1:4869771-5209771 GCA_902729315.2 Spirodela intermedia
ATAATTAGTAAATAATATAGTTTTAGCCTTAACTCATGATAAATAGACTTATATTTGTGTTAAAGCATGAAAAGTGGTTTTCAGTTGATTAACGTGAATTTTTGGGTAATTATGTGATTTTATACGATTTTTACAGTTTTAGTTTTGAGATAAATGAAGAACAAGAAATAAAAATAAAAATATTGCAAAATGGGAGGATCCGCCGGCCAGCCGGGCCCGCAAGTGGGTCGGAAGCGCAGTCGGAGAGTAGCCGCGAGCAGGGGCTCGAGCGGCTTGCTTGGGGATCGATAGGGGCACGTGTGCGCCACTCCCCTTCCACGTCACCAGTGGTCAGCCAGCTGTGGGGCAAGGAGTGGTCGTACACGCGAAAGGACTTTGCCTAGAAAGCTAACTTTACTATATATTCGCCCGAATAATCCGCGCACAACCGATGTGGGACTAAATCCACCTTGTTCAGGGGGCGACCGCCGCGGGTTCGAATCCTCCCAGAGTCAAAATTCATATATTTTTAACTGATTATCGCGACTTTCCTGCAGATCGCCGGTGAAGGATTAAGCAACCGAAATCGCTGGATCATCGGCGAAAATCTCGTCAACGCGATTCGCGGAGCATTGCTACTAAAACTTCTGAACGATTCGCGATAAAAGGATCGCAATCCATCGAGTAAATCATCTCCGATTGATCGACGAACAAGCCGTCGTCGGGAAGAGGACGATCTGCCGGGAGACCAGTCGCCACCTCCTGAGAGCGTACCAGATGCGATGAAGAGCCTCCTCTTGCTGCGCGGACTTGAGGATGAAGCTCCCTAACACGCGCCTCACCTCCATCCAGCCCCTCTCCGTCGGGTGACAGCCGCCAGAGAGCCGCAAAGTCGCCGTTTTTCCGCTCCGCCAGGTGACAGCCGCCGGAGACGATTCGACGACCCACTTCATTGGTCTCTAGACTTCGCGAGAAGATCTAGAGATTGCCCACGTCGTCTTTGTCCAAGGAGAGCCTTCGAGGCCGTGGACACTGCACGACGACCCTCCCGAACGCTCAGGGATTCCGGTGCATCGCCGACGCGTCGCCGTCGCGACGCCAGAACTCTGTTTTCCTGCTTTATCTAGAGATTGCCCACGTCGTCTTTGTCCAAGGAGAGCCTTCGAGGCCGTGGACACTGCACGACGATCCTCCCGAACGCTCAGGATTCCGGTGCATCGCCGACGCATCGCCGACGCATCGCCGTCGCGACGCCGGAACTCTGTTTTCCTGCTTTCAATTTAATTTACGCTTCATTTAGTGATACTTTGTTGATTTTTATTTACCAAACTATACTTCGTTCAACTACGATTCTTCCGGCTTTTACAGATCTTAATTTGATTAATTGAGTCGTCTGTAATCGCCTACGTAAGATTCGCCGGGCGGAACTCTGTTTCCGCCTGATTCGCGTTCGCCGGGCGCTGACGTCATCCTGACGTCCGCACCCTTATTTCCTCTTTTTTTTTGTGAATTTTAAATATATTTCTTTTTTATTTCCTAGTATAAAATTCGTAAGAAAATCGTACTCATTGAGAAAAATTCTGAATAATTACCAGATATTATATTACATCCCTGTGATCGACCTGGAAAATTACCGCTATTTTTGGAATTTTTATTGAATTATAATTGATATATTTATTTAGAAATACTTCTAAATATCCGAAAATTCGTATTTTCTAGTTTTATAAATTTTATATTTGCGTGATTTAACATACAACGACTGAGTCACGTCAACCAGCGACTGGGCGGAGTGACGGATGGTGGCTTTGGCGTGTTTATGGTGGAGTTCTAGATGAAGAGGTGGCAAATGAACCAAGAGTCGAGAGACTCCAGTGGAGTGCTCGGCGATGGCTCATAGGGAGGCAAAGCAAGCCCCTTTCCTCACGACGATGTGACGAGGTTCCAATAGAGACGGTGGTTGCAGTGGCAACTGCGATTGTTTCGTTCGGTAACAGCGGTGATCTCATAGGCAGCAAGGGAGATGTCCAGCGGCGGCCGTGGTCTTAGGTGGCAGTGGAACTTCTCTGGCAGCAGCGTCACAGTGAATGAAGTCCTCAAGGTATCATCGGCCTTCCTCTCCCTCCTTCCCTCCCTATTCTAGGTCACGAGGAAGATAACACACAATGATAATTTCTCTCGAAAAAATATGGCACCCTCTTGAGGGGGTCCTACGGGCCACTTGAGGCCCTCAAGCCCATAAGCCACAAAAAAGGCTACAAAAGGGGCTTATTGGGCCTCTTAAAGAGAGACCCAATAAGCTCCCCTAAAAGGAGAAAAAGGAGGGCCCTCTTATGGTGCTTAAGTGGGCCTCAAATGAAGACCCAAGTAAGCCCTAAAAGAAGCCTAAAAAAGAAAGAAGCCTAAGTCCCCCTCTTAGGGTTTTAATTGGGCCTTGGGCCTCAAAAGAGAGACCCAATAAAATCCTAAAGAAAGAGAGACACAAACAACAACACACATATAGAATTGGGCCTGCTAACACCCAAATATGAGGCCCAACAAGTCACGTGAAAACACAAAGAAAGATAAGGGTGAGCTCGAGCTCATCGTCATTGTGCAAGTGGAATGTCGTTGTCCCGAAGGGCTAGGCCGTGTAGCGAAAGCCAGCCTCCTTCGTCTTCCCACTTTGATTGGGCTGAACTCAGACTATCAATGTCTCTTGAGTTGATGGAGACAAGTCCTGCTCACCATTAATCCTCTCGGGGTCGAAAGAACTTGACTCCGACGAGTTAGCAAGTGGGGAAGGTAGGGGCTTGATAAGTCTTCATTATCATGAGTTAATAATTAGTAAATAATATAGTTTTAGCCTTAACTCATGATAAATAGACTTATATTTGTGTTAAAGCATGAAAAGTGGTTTTCAGTTGATTAACGTGAATTTTTGGGTAATTATGTGATTTTATACGATTTTTACAGTCTTAGTTTTGAGATAAATGAAGAACAAGAAATAAAAATAAAAATATTACAAAATGGGGGGATCCGCCGGCCAGCCGGGCCCGCAAGCGGGTCGGAAGCGCAGTCGGGGAGTAGCCGTGAGCAGGGGCTTGAGCGGCTTGCTTGGATCGATAGGGGCACGTGTGCGCCACTCCCCTTCCACGTCACCGGTGGTCAGCCGGCTGTGGGGCAAGGAGTGGTCACACACGCGAGAGGACTTTGCCTAGAAAGCTAACTTTACTATATATTTGCCCGAATAATCCGCGCACAACCGATGTGGGACTAAATCCACCTTGTTCAGGGGGCGACCGCCGCGGGTTCGAATCCTCCCAGAGTCAAAATTCATATATTTTTAACTGATTATCGCGACTTTCCTGCAGATCGCCGGTGAAGGATTAAGCAACCGGAATCGCTGGATCATCGGCGAAAATCTCGTCAACGCGATTCGCGGAGCATTGCTACTAAAACTTCTGAACGATTCGCGATAAAAGGATCGCAATCCATCGAGTAAATCATCTCCGATTGATCGACGAACAAGCCGTCGTCGGGAAGAGGACGATCCGCCGGGAGACCAGTCGCCACCTCCTGAGAGCGTACCAGATGCGATGAAGAGCCTCCTCTTGCTGCGCGGACCTGAGGATGAAGCTCCCTAACACGCGCCTCACCTCCATCCAGCCCCTCTCCGCCGGGTGACAGCCGCCGGAGAGCCGCAAAGTCGCCGTTTTTCCGCTCCGCCGGGTGACAGCCGCCGGAGACGATTCGACGACCCACTTCATTGGTCTCTAGACTTCGCGAGAAGATCTAGAGACTGCCCACGTCGTCTTTGTCCAAGGAGAGCCTTCGAGGCCGTGGACACTGCACGACGACCCTCCCGAACGCTCAGGATTCCGGTGCATCGCCGACGCGTCGCCGTCGCGACGCCGGAACTCTATTTTCCTGCTTTATCTAGAGATTGCCCACGTCGTCTTTGTCCAAGGAGAGCCTTCGAGGCCGTGGACACTGCACGACGATCCTCCCGAACGCTCAGGATTCCGGTGCATCGCCGACGCATTGCCGTCGCGACGCCGGAACTTTGTTTTCCTGCTTTCAATTTAATTTACGCTTCATTTAGTGATACTTTGTTGATTTTTATTTACCAAACTATACTTCGTTCAACTACGATTCTTCCGGCTTTTACAGATCTTAATTTGATAAATTGAGTCGTCTGTAATCGCCTACGTAAGAATCGTCGGGCAGAACTCTGTTTCCGCCTGATTCGCGTTCGCTGGGCGCTGACGTCATCCTGACGTCCGCACCCTTATTTCCTCTTTTTTTTTTGGTGAATTTTAAATATATTTCTTTTTTATTTCCTAGTATAAAATTCGTAAGAAAATCGTACTCATTGAGAAAAATTCTGAATAATTACCAGATATTATATTACATCCCTGTGATTGACCTGGAAAATTACCACTATTTTTGGGATTTGTATTGAATTATAATTGATATATTTATTTTTAAATACTTCTAAATATCCGAAAATTCGTATTTTCTAGTTTTATAAATTTTAAATTTGCGTGATTTAATATACAACGACTGAGTCACGTCAGGGCTCTAGTAGGTCTGGTTCTAGTCACTCTAGGTCTGCCTCCAAAATCCAAGCATCGTCCTTCTATGGGCGAGCCTACCAATGTACTAGGACTCTTTGTGAAACTCTATCCCCTATAAAGTCAATTACCTCTCGAAGAATCTCCTTGACTCGCTCATGCCAATCAGGTGGTAAAATGGGGGGAGTGGACTTGATGGCGAGTGGGACATAGAGATAATCTTCTCTATATTCTATGTGAATATAGAGATAATTTTGGAGGAGAAAATTTGAATTTTACTGAATTCATTAGATCTGAGATTAAAGAAGACAATCCTTCCATCCTTCAAAACCCACAGCCCATTAGAATTATTTCTAAGCTTGAAATATTTCACTCCTCACAAATTGAACAAATATGTATGGAAGATAAAATGGAGCAGGGGAAGATTATGCAGATAAAAGAAGACATTAAGAAATGGGTGAGTGGAAGAATTAGAGATACCAATTTAGATGAAAAAATTTTAGATTGGGCAAGAGCTAATCTGAAAATTATATGGCCTGATCACATTTTATGGTTTATTAATAGAAAGTATTTATTAATGAATGAAAGCCTAACAAAACAAGATAGAAATAAGGAAAGATTCTTTTCAAAATGGAGATATTATTTTTGGGAAAAAATTGTTAATTTCCATTTTGTTTTGGCTGAAAGTATGTCAAGGTATATATATGAAGTATATGAATTTATGCTAAATCTGAAAAAGAATATCATAAAACTTACCTTGGGATACAAATATATTTTGATGGCCATAGATCATCTTATATGATATAAGAGCTGTGCAGCTGGAGACATTAAATTCAGCGCTGCATGAGAGGCAACCCATGGTTTTTATTTCATTCTGTTTGATTTTTTTTTAAGCTCTATTTTTCTTAGAATTTCTCAGTACTTGTTTCTGTATTTGTTTTTCTGTTGAAAAAGTGCAGGAGGAGTGTAAGATGAAGTGGAAAATTAAAAACGAGGTTGAGGTGATGTCTTTCTGAGCTTCATCATTTATGAAAATATTTTTAATGCTTAACTTTGCAGATATGCATGCTTCACTTGAAAATTATATTTTCTGCATATTCTGTTTCGAGTTTTTTGTGTCATTGAGGTCAATGTCATTTTTAAGTTGGGGGGTGAAGTATTCATTATTAATTTATGCTTTAGGACGATTAAGAACATGTGTTTGAATTTTATTCAACTTAGAACAGTAACTAAAAAAATAAAAATAAAATAAAATTCGGAAAAATTGCGACATCTATTTTCTGGTTTTCTGTCAGAAACAACAGAATGTTAGAAACAGCAGACAAAAAACAGCCCGAAATTTGAAATTCTAGAAGACCTTTTCTCACATTTCAATCCCCTAGATATATATTACTGAAATTCGAAATTACAGCTATAAAGAAGATAGTTTTGATTTATTTTTGACAAATTTATTTCTACTAAAAATAGAACTGAAAACAGAAAACGGAATTGTCAGAACTATCTAATTTACAAATTCCTTACATCATTATACATGCATTAAAAATTAAATCAATTAGATTGATTGATACCAAAAGATACTAGGAAGATTATTATTGAGTCAAAAGAATGATCTAGTAGCATAAAATGTTGGAATACTCCTTGGATACATGATAGATAATAGGGATTTGATTTTGCAGATTTTCACTTCATGATCTTGATGGATAGTATTTACTTGATGTGAAAATTTGATTGATCATTTGAGTTTAATGGAGATTTTTGCACCCTGATCTATAGGACTTGTGAGGAGAAATCACTTATTTTGAAAAAAAAAAAAAAAAGAGAGAGCAATGTGAAAAATCTAGAAATGAAGAGTACACATGGAGGGTGTGAGACATCATTCTCATTGTCGAAAATCGTGCATAGAAAAACACTTGTTGAAAAGTAAGTGGATAAAGTGAAAGCCCTGAAAATGAAGAGTACACACGGAGGGTGTGAGACATCATTCTTATTGTTGAAATTTATCTACAG
Organism: Spirodela intermedia; assembly: GCA_902729315.2. Classification (NCBI taxonomy): domain Eukaryota; kingdom Viridiplantae; phylum Streptophyta; class Magnoliopsida; order Alismatales; family Araceae; genus Spirodela; species Spirodela intermedia. The sequence continues at coordinate 4,876,311 of LR746272.1, forward strand.
AAAAAGCTACTTATCCACTATATATATATAAAAAAAAAAAGAAGGAAGAAATATAGTGCAAACTTCAAAAATCAAGTCATAGAAAAAGGGAAATGTAAGATCAATATTATTCTTGGATGAGTATTGATAATTGGAACATCTTGTAAATACATCTATGAGTGAAGAAGTGATAAAGATGTGAATAGAAGAAGTGAAGTCTAGATTGTTATTCCAAGGAGTGTTTAAACATTTAAGTGCTTGGCATCATTCTTAAATACTTGATATAAGAATCCAAAGTGTTTAACGGTGCATCATTTCTAATTATATTTTTTTTCTGTATTGAAATATGATGTTTGAGATTTGTAAAATTTTATTTTCGTAATTCCATTGCTAAGGGACTAACAATGATTTAAGTTCAGGGGTGTGATAAGTCTTCATTATCATGAGTTAATAATTAGTAAATAATATAGTTTTAGCCTTAACTCATGATAAATAGACTTATATTTGTGTTAAAGAATGATTTTTGGTTTTCAATTGATTAACGTGAATTTTTGGGTAATTATATGATTTTATACGATTTTTACAGTCTTACTTTTGAGATAAATGAAGAACAAGAAATAAAAATAAAAATATTGCAAAAATGGGGGGACCCGCCGGCCAACCGGGCCTGCAAGCGGATCGGAAGCGCAGTCGGGGAGTAAGCCGCGAGCAAGGACTCGAGCGGCTTGGCTTGGAGACCGACAGGGCACGCGTACGCCACTCCCCTTCCACGTCACCGGTGGCCAGCCAGCCGGCTGTGGGGCAAGGAGTGGTCATACACACGAGAGAAGGGACTTTGCTAACAAAGCTAACATTACTATATATTCGCCCGAAAAATCGGCGCAACCGATGTGGGACTAAACCCCCGTCACACCTTCCTCAGAAGAGGCGGGCGACCGGCGCGGGTTCGAATCCTCCCAGAGTCAAAATTCATATATTTTTATCTGATTATCGCGACTTTCCTACAGATCGCCGGTGAAGGATTAAGCAACGAGAATCGCTGGATCATCGGCGAAAATCTTGTCAACGCGATTCGCGGAGCATTGCTACTAAAATTGCTGAACAATTCGCGATAAAAGGATCGTGAATCCATCGAGTAAATCATCTCCGATTGATCGACGAACAAGCCGTCGTCGGGAAGAGGACGATCCGCCGAGAGACCAGTCGCCACCTTCTGAGAGCGTACCAGATGCGATGAAGAGCCTCCTCTTGCTGCGCAGACTTGAGGATGAAGCTCCCTGACACGCACCCCACCTCCATCCAGCTCCTCTCCGCCAGGTGACAGCCGCCGGAGACGATTCGATGACCCACTTCATTGATCTCTAGACTTCGCGAGAAGATCTAGAGATTGCCCACGTCGTCTTTGTCCAAGGAGAGCGTTCGAGGCCGTGGACACTGCACGACGATCCTCCCGAACGCTCACGATTCCGGTGCATCGCCGACGCATCGCCGTCGCGACGCTGGAACTTTGTTTTTCTGCTTTCAATTTAATTTCCGCTTTATTTAGTGATACTTTTTGTGATTTTAATTTACCAAACTATACTTCGTTCAATTACGATTCTTCCAGCTTTTACAGATCTTAATTTGATTAATTAAGTCGTCTGTAATCGCTTACGTAAGAATCGCCGGGCGGAACTGTCTTTCCGCCTGATTCGCGTTCGCCGGGTGCTGACGTCATCCTAACGTCCGCACCCTTATTTCCTTTTTTTCGTGAATTTTAAATATATTTCCTTTTTATTTCCTAGTATAAAATTCGTAAGAAAATCGTATTCATTGAGAAAAATTCTGAATAATTACCAGATATTATATTACATCCCTGTGATCGACCTGGAAAATTACCGCTATTTTTGGAATTTTAATTGAATTATAATTGATATATTTATTTAGAAATACTTCTAAATATCTGAAAATTCATATTTTCTAGTTTTATAAATTTTATATTTGCGTGATTTAATATACAATGACTGAGTCATGTCAGCCACTCTGCCTAGTCGCTGGCCGTTCACCGAAAAACACCAACCTGCCGTCGAAAAACGCCGACCTGCCACCGACATCGCAAGAGAGCCTGCAGCCGTGCCGACGAGCCAGAACTAGTCCAAGCACCGCACAGGAACCCTGTCGGAGTTTCTTGACGCTCCACCGCTGTCGCGCCGTTTCTGGTGCCACTTAGACTAGGAGAGCTCAACCTTCCCTAGTATTGTCGGCTGGATTGTCTCCGCTCTACTCTGCTTCCCGGCGCTGCAAGAGAGGCCGATCCGTCTAGTGACAGTTAGGTTTCCGCCCCAACCACTAACGCTTGGCATTCCTGCCAAAAGTGCCGCTGACGCTAGGCATTCCTACCGAAGCGCCACTGACGCTCGGCCTTCCCGCTGGATGTCGACGCTCAGCATTCCCGTCGAAGCACCGCTGACACTTGGCATTCCTACCGAAGTGCCGCAGACGCTTGGCCTTCTTGCCGAAGTGCTGCCACCGCGTGCGCCCCGCGCACCAGCTCTTGCGGCCTGTGCGGCCACCTAGCGCTACTGCCCTTGTGCCCTAGGGCACGCTGTGTGACTTGCTGAGTACGCCCGATAGCGTGCCCTTTTGGCCCACCAGTGGGCCCACACTTGCTAGCATGCCCTTTGGCCCATCTACAGGCCCACACCCATGCCGACCGTGCCACACCCTAAGATGACGACTTCCGTGACTCTCGACCAAGACCGACCATCGACGCTGAGCATCGCTCTTCACTGAACGTCCCTACCTTCGTCAGATCTCCACTCCATCACAACCCACTAGGCTACGTAGCCTTGAAGGTTAGCTCCGTACCCCTTCTTACTTAAGTTTAATTATCTTTCAAAGGATTTTCTCAGCTCGTCTCTACCGCCTTCAGTAGCACGTAGGCAAGATAGGATAGGTTATCAGATCATGACTTCCGACGTTGTGCTAGACTCGTCACAGTTCGTGAGCTACAGCCCTAGGCTACTTCACGATGACAGTTCAAGCATTTGTCTAGATGTGGACCGAGAGGGCCTCTCACTCACCATCGTCGAGTGTTTCCTCGGGTTGTCTTGGGATGATCATGCATAATGGTATGTTTGCTTGTGCTTAAGTTACGTGGTTAGACCTAGAGTCTAGGGTCCAAACATTCTTATTAGATCAGTCTGACTACCTCATGTCAAAACTCGAGTTTCATTAATTAGGTATAGGGAGGTTCTCACCCTATCCTACATCAAATTGGTATCAGAGCTAGGTTAGGATACCACCTAACCTTGGTCCCCTGAGGACGCTCATTGAGCTTCCATACCCCTAGTCGACCATTCATATAGGATTGCATTGGCATCTAGACACTCATAGGACCTAGCCGTGGTAGAGACACACTCAGCCAGAGCTTGAGGAGGTTCACCATCGTCACAACACTCGTGCGAGGCCTCAGATCCCGCTACTCCCTGAGTAGCTAGAGTGGACATGAGTCCACCATCTTCATCGAGACCGACGGATTCGGTACCAGACCCCTCCCAACCTCGAGAGACTTCGAGCCCTATGTCGGCTAGAGAGGCATCAAGACGGTCCCAACAACCCGCGGCTACGAGCTGTCAAGCTGGGAAGGAATCTGCGCCTTACTATCCATTGAAGAGTACTAGGGGTCATGACAGTGGTGGCCAATGGCAACCTTCGCCCTAGTACCCTTCGAGGGATGGAGCGTGTCCCCTCCTAAATGATGTCATTTGTAGCATGACCCGGGCTATTGAGCATTTGGAGCAAGCTACCTTTGTAGCCACAGCTCATGGCCCACCACCACTGGCTCCATTGCCGGGTCGCATATCCAGTCGCACCACCGACCACACCATCTGTTACATAAGCATATCAAGAGCATCGCGAGCCTTGCCAGCCCGTGAGCCCCTATAGTGATCCATATGATCACCAGTACCTTGATCATGATCATCATCGAGGGAATCTTTGTCGTCACGACGCACCTCATCACGATGATGGCCACGATCGATTGGGTGCTCGTTGGCCACAGGATACTTATGATCGCCATGAGTCGGTCTACCTTGCTGATAAGTCTTCATTATCATGAGTTAATAATTAGTAAATAATATAGTTTTAGCCTTAACTCATGATAAATAGACTTATATTTGTGTTAAAGTATGATTTGTAGTTTTCAGTTGATTAACATGAATTTTTGAGTAATTATGTGATTTTATATGATTTTTACAGTCTTACTTTTGAGATAAAAGAAGAATAAGAAATAAAAATATTGAAAATAGGGGGACTTGCTGGCCAATCGGGCTCGCAAGCGGGTCAGAAGCACAATTGGGGAGTAGCCATGAGCAGGGCCTCGAGTGGCTTGGCTTGGACCGATAGGGGCACGTGTGCGCCACTCCCCTTCCACGTTACCGGTGGCCAGCCAACTGTGGACCAAGGAGTGGTCGTACACGCGAGAGTACTGACTTTGTTTATAAAGCTAACATTACTATATATTCGCTCGAAAAATCAGCACACAACCGATGTGGGACTAAACCCGCGTCACACCTTCCTCAGAGGCGGGTGACCGGCGAGGGTTTGAATCCTCCTAGAGTCAAAATTCATATATTTTTATCTGATTATTGCGACTTTCTTGTAGATCGTCAGTGAAGGATTAAGCGACGAGAATCGCTGGATCATCGGTGAAAATCTTGTCAACACAATTCGCGGAGCATTGCTACTAAAACTGCTGAATGATTCACGATAAAAGGATCGCAATCCATCGAGTAAATCATCTCCAATTGATCGACGAAAAAGTCGTCGTCAGGAACAAGACAATCCGCCGAGAGACGAGTCGCCACCTCCTGAGAGCGTACCAGATGCGATGAAGAGCCTCCTCCTGCTGCGCAGACCTAAGGATGAAGCTCTCTGACACGTGCCCCATCTCCATCCAACTCCTCTCCGTCGGGTGACATTCACTAGAGAGCCACAAAGTAGCCATTTTTCTGCTCTGCCGGGTGATAGCCGCCGGAGATGATTCGACGACCCACTTCATTGATCTCTAGACTTCGCGAGAAGATCTAGAGATTGCCCACGTCGTCTTTGTCCAAGGAGAGCCTTTGAGGCTATGGACACTGCACGACGATCCTTCCAAATGCTTAAGATTCTGGTGCATCACTGATGCATCGCCGTTGCAACGCCGGAACTCTATTTTCCTGCTTTCAATTTACTTTACGCTTCTTTAGTAATAGTTTTTGTGTTTTTAAGTTACCAAAATATACTTTGTTCAATTATGATTCTTCCAACTTTTACAGATCTTAATTTGATTAATTAAATCATCAATAATCACTTACGCAAGAATCACTAGGTGAAACTCTGTTTTCGCCCGATTTGTATCCACTAGGCGCTGACATCATCCCGACGTCCGCACCCTTATTTCCCTATTTTCATGAATTTTAAATATATTTCCTTTTTATTTCCTAGTGTGAAATTCATAGAAAATCGTATTCATTGAGAAAAATTCTGAATAATTACCAGATATTATATTACATCCCTATGATCGACTTAGAAAATTACTGCTATTTTTGAAAGTTTTATTGAATTATAATTGATATATTTATTTAGAAATACTTTTAAATATCTGAAAATTCATATTTTCTAGTTTTATAAATTTTGTATTTACGTGATTTAATATACAATGACTGAGTCATGTCAAATTTTGGCACCGTTGTTGGGGATGTATTGCATAATATTTAGTATTTTTTTGTTTTTCTCTTAGAGTACACAAAAAAATAAAAATAAATTAACTCTTATTTTATTTTCTTTTTGCTGATTTTTTATGAAAAAAAGGGAACAAAAAGAAGTAAGGCAAGAACTGGAGAATCTTGAAGGAGGGTAATAGTTACTAACTTTTTCCCTAGAATTTGTTGATTTTATGCATGGTAGAAGTTCCTTGCATTTAAGGCTAGAAAATCCTTTCATTATTTCATTCAAAAATAAAAATCTAAAAGAAAAATTAATTTTGATGGATCTTGAAGGAAGTATAGGTCAAACTGAGAACAATCCTATGGCCATGAAAAATCATTATATCCCTGATTTATTTCAAAGAGCATCTAATATTAGAGTCCCATTAGCACCCACTGTTAAATTCGAAATAAATCTAAGAATTTTTCAAATGCTCCCTAATTCGAAATAAAAATTTCATATGGTCTGTGATTTAGTTAATCTCTTTCAAGTTACACTGGAAATTATTAAGATGAAATTATTCCCTCATACACTTAAGGACAAAACTAGTCATTGGCTATCCACATTAGATAGAGAATTAACTAACTAGAAACATATAGAATAGGCCTTTCTTCGAAAAATTTATCCCTTAGGAAAAACTCAAAATATGAGAAAACATATATGAAGTTTTTCTCAAAGACCAAGAGAAACTTTGCATGAGACATGGGAAAAATTCAAAGATTTACTTAGAAAGTGTCTTCATCATGCTATACCCAAGTGGCAGCTCAATATAATTTTTTATGATGGATTATTAGAACAATATAGAAATATGGTTGATTCTATATGTGGAGGAGCTTTTATGGAGAAAACTCTTGATGAGATTTACAGTCTTTATGAGAATTTAAGTGAAAATTCTAGAGATCAAGCCTCTTTTGAATTATATGATAGGGATAAGAAGAGAAGAATTTATGAATTACATCATGATGATGATTCTAAACTTAAAAAATGAGGTTAATCAGATTAATCAAAGATTAGAAAAAATTGATTCACTTATTGACAATATTAGAAAGCCTTTTAACCCTCAATTTAATTTGAATAGTACATGTCCTATGTATGGTGAAAATGATTATTTTGAATTTTAATGTTATAATTTAGATCAATCATTTCACCCTATGTAAGAACAAGTGCAAGTAGCTCACGGTTTTAATAGAAATAGGGAACCTTTTTCAAATTCTTATAATCCTAATTGGAGGAATAATTTTTCATGGAGAGACCCAAATAATATTCAAAATTCAGAAGCACTTAGACCCAATTCAAACTCTAAATTTCGTCCAAAATAAGAAAACAGATTTCAGAAAAATCAGCCCTCTGAAACCCAACCTGATACTATGGAAATAATACAGCAAATGAGCCAAATGATGCAACAAATTATGAATCAATGATGCAGCACTAGAAACAAATTATAGAGTCCCTTGGGAATAAGAGAAAAGAGGGACAGCTACCTAGTCAGCCCATAAAAAATCCAGGGAACTACCCAACAATAGGATTTCAGCAAGGGGAGTCTAGTAGCATGAATCTAGGAAAAAACTCACGAAATGAAAATATTAGGACAGTGAATACATTAAAGAGTGGTAAGATCTTACCTGATTCTTATCCCCAAATATTAGAAGAAAAAGAAAACATGGATAACCTAAAACAAAATCAAATAAGAGTAGAAGAGGATTTTATAGATTCTACCAAGGAAATTTCGAAAGAGAAGACAACCATTCTATTTCCTAAAGCTCTAGAGCCTAGACAAAGAAAGAAAAAGGAATACAATGAAGAAATAATTTTTTTTTTACAAGATGTGCAAATTAGTCTTCCTTTACTCACTGCCATTGAACATATTTGTGAATATGCTAGAGTATTGAAAGAAATGTGTACACTAAAAAAGGCACCTAGAGTAGAAAAATTATCTATGCATGCTAGTGCATTATTATTAAATCAATTACCATATAAATTGAGAGATACAAGTGACCCTTTAATTTTGTGTGATATTGGTGGTTCCATTTTTCAGAATGTATTACTTGACATCGATGCTAGTATTAATTTATTACCTACAAGTATTTGTGATAAATTTAATATTTCTGATCTTAAACCTTCTACTATTACCTTATAATTTGCTGATAGATTCATAAAACATCCTAAAGGTATTTTAGAAAATGTGATAGTAATAGTTAAAGGGTGTAAATTTCCAACTGATTTTGTAGTGCGGGAAATGGATTTTAATAGACAGTTTTATGATACACCAATCATCATAGGGAGACCATTTTTGCATATAGCAAAGATGAATATTGATTTTCCCACAAGTATTGTGAAAATTTCATGTGAAGATCAATCAGTAGAAATTAAAATTCTTGAGGTACTAAATGATCTTAAGAAATCACAAGTATATGATTGTCATACCATAGATCTTCTAGATGATTTTGATGATCCAGATGTTATTGATGATTGTGTGTTAGAAGAATTAGAGGAAATAGAGAATATAAATTTGAGAGGAAAGAAAGAGGAAGATCATCTAAATTTAGAGTTGAAACCTCTTCCCTCTAGTTTAAAATATATGTTTTTGGAGGAAAATAATTCATTTCTTATTATTATTGCAGCTGATTTGAGTGATGAATAGGAAGAAGAATTATTAGATGTACTTAGAAAAAATAAGAAGGTTATGGGCTGGAAAATGGACGATCTATGAGTGTATTCATGCATAGTATATATCTAGAGGAGGGGGCTAGAACTAGTAGGGAACCACAACGAAGATTAAATCCTAACATGATGGAAATTATAAAAAAATAAATTTTAAAGTGGCTAGCTGCTGATATTATTTATCCTATTTCAGATAGCAAATGGGTTAGTCCTACACAAGTAGTGCCAAAAAAATCAGGGATCATGATTATAAAAAATAAAAATGGGGATGAAATACAAACAAGATTAACTACTAGTTGGAGGATTTGCATTGATTATAGAAAATTAAATTCAGTTACTAGAAAAGATCATTTTCCCCTACCATTTACTGATCAAATTCTAGAAAAATTAGTTGGAAAAAACTTTTTTTGTTTTCTGGATGGATACTCTGGTTATAATTAAATTTATATAAACCCTTTGCATCAAGAAAAAACAACTTTCACTTGTCCATTTGGTACTTTTGATTTTAAACAAATGCCTTTTGGTCTGTGTAATGCTCCAACCACATTTCAAAGATGTATGCTGTCTATTTTTTCTGATATGATTGAAAAATGCATGGAAATTTTTCTAGACGATTTTTCTATTTTTGGTGAATCATTTGATGAATGTTTAAATCATTTACAGCATGTACTTGAGAAATACATAGAGAAAAAGTTAGTTTTGAGTAGGGAGAAATCACATTTTATGGTTAAAGAGGGAGTTGTGTTGGGTCATATTGTGAGTGAAAGGGGTTTAGAGGTAGATAGAGCAAAAATTGATATTATATCTAAAATAAAACCTCCAAATTCAGTAAAACAGATTATATCTTTCTTAGGTCATGTAGGTTATTACAGAAAATTTATTCAAGATTTTTTGAAAATTTCTAAACCTCTCACCATGCTATTATCTAAAGATGTACCTTTTAATTTTGATGAGAAATGTTTTGAGTCTTTTTCCGAAATAAAAAGATTACTTACTGAGGCACTCATTTTACAAGCTTGTAATTGATCCCTTCCCTTTGAAATAATATGTGATGCATCGAATTATGCAATGGAGGCCGTTCTAAGACAAATAAAAGAGTCAAAACCCATAGTAATTTCATATGCTAGTAAGACTATATCCGATGCTCAATTAAATTATACCACAACTGAAAAAGAGTTGTTAGCTGTAGTATTTTCGTTAGAAAAGTTTAGATCATATATTTTGGGAGCTAAAATTATTATTTATACTGATTATGCAGCATTAAAATATATGTTAAATAAGAAAGATGCAAAGCCACGTTTATTAAGATGGATTTTATTGTTGTAGGAATTTGACTTAGAAATAAAAGATAAAAAAGGTTTTGAGAATATTGTTGCTAACTATCTTTCTAGATTAAGTGATACAGGAATAAATGCAGCACCTTTACAAGACGCATTTCCAGATGAACAATTGATGGCAGCTCAACATCAACCATCACCATGGTATGCACATATTGTTAATTTTCTGGTTTCTGGAAAAACTCTAGAATAGTGGGATAAGAACAGAAAACATCATTTCCTTTCTAAGATTAGAAATTATTTTTGGCATGATCTTGATTTATATTACTTGGGCAATGATCAAATTTTAAGAAGATGTGTTCTTGAAGAAGAATATCATAGCATTATTAACATGTGCCATTCATCTAACTGTGGAGGACATTTCTCTGGACGAAAAACAGCTGTAAAATTTTTTCAGTGTGGTTTTTATTGGCCTACAATCATTAGAGATTCTATAGAATTTAGTAGAACATGTATTTCATGCCAATCTATAGGTAACATGAGTAAAAAATATGAAATGCCCATGAGTAATATGTTAGTAGCCGAAATTTTTGATGCATGGGGAATAGATTTCATGGGTCCCTTCCCATCAGCTGAAAAATATGAATATATTTTACTTGCTGTTGATTATGTGTCGAAGTGGGTGGAAGCTATTCCTACTAGAACTAATGATCATAAAATCGTGATGAAATTTGTGCAATAAAATATTTTTTCGAGATTTAGATGTCTTAGAGTGATTATTAGTGATGGAGGAACACATTTTACAAATAAACATTTTAGAGAACTATTGAAAAAGAATGGAGTACACCATAGAGTAGCCACTCCATATCATCCCCAAACAAATGGGCAAGCTGAAGTAGCAAATAGGGAAATTCAGAGAATTTTGAGAAAAATAGTTAGACCAGATAGGAAAGATTAGCCCATGAAATTACAAGATGCATTATGGGCTTATAGAATAGCTTATAAAAATCTCATAGGTATATCCCCATTTCGTCTCATTTTTGGAAAGCCATGTCATCTTTCTGTGGAAATAGAGCATAAAGTATTATGGGCTATAAAAAATTTATGTAGGGATGAAAAATCAGCTGGTGGGCATAGAATTTTTCAGCTACATGAACTAGAGGAGTTGAGGAATGAAGCTTATGAAAATCATAGAATATATAAAGAAAAAACTAAAACTTTTCATGATAAATATATTAGTAGAAAAAATTTGATGTTGGAGAAAAAGTGTGGTTATATGATTCTAGGCTGAAATTATTCCCAGGAAAATTAAAATCAAAATGGAAAGGGCCTTATGTGGTGGAAGAGACATATGATCATGGGGCTGTAATGATTAAAGATCTTAAAAGTGATCATAACTTTAAGGTAAATGGACAGCGGCTTAAACATTACATAGAACATGAATGCCTTGTAGAAATAGAAATTTTATTATTAAAAGAAATTCAAGAGAAAGATCAAAGAGTCTAGCTAGAGACATTAAATTCAGCGCTGCATGAGAGACAACCTATGGTTTTTATTTCATTTTGTTTGATTTTTTTAAATTATGTTTTCCTTAGAATTTCGTAGTACTTGTTTCTATATTTGTTTTTTTTTGAAAAAGTGTAGGAGGAGGAGTTTAAGATGAAGTGAAAAATTAAAAACGAGGTTGAGGTGATGTCTTTCTGAGCTTCATCATTTATGAAAATATTTTTAATGCTTAACTTTGTAGATATGCATGCTTCACTTGAAAATTATATTTTCTACATATTCTGTTTCGATTTTTCTGTGTCATTGAGGACAATGTCATTTTTAAGTTGGAGGGTGAAGTATTCATTATTAATTTATGCTGTAAGATGATTAAGAACATGTGTTTACATTTTATTCAACTTAGAACAGCAACTAAAAAAATAAAAATAAAATAAAATTCAGAAAAACTACAACATCTATTTTCTGGTTTTTTGTCAGAGACAACAGACTGTCAAAAATAGCAGACAAAAGCAGCCTGAAATTAGAAATTCTAGAAGACCTTTTCTCACATTTCAATCCCCTAGATATATATTACTAAAATTCGAAATTACAGCTATAAAGAAGATAGTTTTGATTTATTTTTGACAAATTTATTACTGCTAAAAATAGAATTGAAAATAGAAAATAGAATTGTCAGAACTATCTAATTTACAAATTCCTTACATTATATTGCATGCATGAAGAATTAAATCAATTAGATTGATTGATACCAAAAGATACTAGGAAGATTATTATTTAGTCAAAAGAATGATCTAGTAGCATGAAATGTTGAAATACTCCTTGGATACATGATAGATAATATAGATTTGATTTTATATATTTTCACTTCATGATCTTGATGGATAGTATTTACTTGATGTGAAAATTTGATTGATCATTTGAGTTTAATGGAGATTTTTGCACCTTGATCTATAAGACTAGTGAGGAGAAATCACTTATTTTGAAAAGAAAAGAGAGAGAAATGTAAAAAATCTAGAAATGAAGAGTACACATAGAGGGTGTGAGACATAATTCTCATTGTCGAAAATCGTGCATAGAAAAACACTTGTTGAAAAGTAAGTGGATAAAGTGAAAGCCCTGAAAATGAAGAGTACACACGGAGAGTGTGAGACATCATTCTTATTGTTGAAATTTATCTACAGAAAAAGCTACTTATCCACTATATATATATAAAAAAAAAAAGAAGGAAGAAATATAGTGCAAACTTCAAAAATTAAGTCATAGAAAAAGGGAAATGTAAGATCAATATTATTCTTGGATGAGTATTGATAATTGGAACATCTTGTAAATACATCTATAGTGAAGAAGTGATAAAGATGTGAATAGAAGAAGTGAAGTCTAGATTGTTATTCCAAGGAGTGTTTAAACATTTAAGTGCTTGGCATCATTCTTAAATACTTGATATAAGAATCCAAAGTATTTAAAGGTGCATCATTTCTAATTGTATTTTTTTTTTTGTATTGAAATATGATGTTTGAGATTTGTATATTTTTTTTTTCGTAATTCCATTGCTAAGGGACTATCAATGATTTAAGTTGGGGGGTGTGATAAGTTTTCATTATCATGAGTTAATAATTAGTAAATAATATAGTTTTAACCTTAACTCATGATAAATAGACTTATATTTGTGTTAAAGTATGATTTGTGGTGTTCAATTGATTAACGTGAATTTTTGGATAATTATGTGATTTTGTATGATTTTTATAGTCTTACTTTTGAGATAAATGAAGAATAAGAAATAAAAATATTGCAAAATAAGGGGACCTACTAGCCAGCCGGGCCCGCAAGTGGGTCGAAAGCAGGTCAGAAGCACAGTCGGGAGGTAGCCGCGAGTAGGGGCTCGAGCGGCTTGGCTTGGACCAATAGGGGTGCCCCTACTAGCTTAGCTCGAGGGGCTTGGCTTGGACCGATAGGAGCACATGTGTGCCACTCCCCTTCCACATCACCAGTGACCAGTCGGCTGTGGGGCAAGAAGTGGTCGTACATGCAAGAGTAGTGACTTTGCTTATAAAGCTAACATTACTATATATTCGCTCAAAAAATCGACGCACAACCAATGTGGGACTAAACCCGCGTCAAACCTTCCTCAGAAGCGGGCGACCAGTGAGGGTTCAAATCCTCCTAGAGTCAAAATTCATATATTTTTATCTTATTATCACGACTTTCTTGTAGATCACTGGTGAAGGATTAAGCAACAAGAATCACTGGATCATCGGCGAAAATCTCGTCAACGTGATTCGCGGAGCATTGCTACTAAAATTGTTGAATGATTCGCGATAAAAGGATCGCAATCTATCGAGTAAATCATCTCCGATTGATCGATGAACAAGCTGTCGTCAGGAAGAGGATGATCCGTCGGGAGACGAGTTGCCACCTCCTGAGAGCATACCAGATGTGATGAAGAGCCTCCTCTTGCTGCGTAGACCTGAGGATGAAACTCCCTGACACGTGCCCCACCTTCATCCAGCTCCTCTCCATCGGGCGACAGCCACCAGAGAGCCGCAAAGTCACAATTTTTCCGCTCCGCCGGGTGACAGCCACCGGAGACGATTCGACGACGCACTTCATTGATCTCTAGACTTCATGAGAAGATCTAGAGATTGCCCACGTTGTCTTTGTTCAAGGAGAGCCTTCGAGGCCGTGGACACTGCACGACAATCCTCCCGAACGCTCAAGATTTCGGTGCATCGCCGACGCATCGCTGTTGCGACACCAGAACTCTATTTTGCTGCTTTCAATTTACTTCATTTAGTGATAATTTTTAAATTTTTAAGTTACCAAAATATCTTTGTTCAATTACGATTCTTTTGGCTTTTATAGATCTTATTTTGATTAATTAAATCATTTGTAATCGCTTATGCAAGAATCGTCGGGTGGAACTCTTATTTCACCTGATTTGTGTCTGCCAGGCGCTAACATTGTCTTGATGTCTACACCTTTATTTCCCTTTTTTCGTGAATTTTAAATATATTTCCTTTTTTTTCTTAGTATAAAATTCATAGAAAATCATATTCATTGAGAATAATTCTGAATAATTACCAGATATTATATTACATCTCTGTGATCGACCTAGAAAATTACTACTATTTTTGAAAGTTTTATTGAATTATAATTGATATATTTATTTAGAAATACTTCTAAATATTCAAAAATTCATATTTTCTCGTTTTATAAATTTAATATTTGCATGATTTAATATACAACAATTGAGTCACATCACCTGCTCATAAGGATGATCTCCCACACCCACCACCACCACCACCTCGACCCTACTATGAGGACTATCGACCCCATGGACGTGACTAGGGACACGATAGGAGAGACCTTTCGAGTTATAGAGCTGACCCTTCCTGATGAGAGGAGCTCAATCGGCGAGTAGAGCATCAGCCACGAGATTGCGATGATTACTATTGCGACTACCAGCGTGCTCCGGACTTTCACCGAGCACCCTAGGACGCCCACCAAGATCGTTACTACGATCAAGGGCATTACCCGAGTCCTCCCCACCGTGACTTTGGTGGTGACCATAGGGCCGATTGATTGGATGATCGGGATAGGCGACGTGAGGATCACAAGGCCTGCATACTGAAAAGTGTGCATGCCAATGTGGTAGTCTTTGATGGCTCTCGTGAGCTGAAGGGCCTCATAGATTGGGAGTCTAGTATAAACTTTTATTTCCAATTGTATTGCATGGATGATGATTTATGCGTAGAGCATATAGAGCGACCCACCGAGGACACACAATTCACCCCACCTTCGACCATCACAAAGATCATGTCCACGCGATATGTACTGACACCGACGATAGCACCGACGCGTACTAGCATAGGGAACAGATGGACAACATCGGCGACATCAGTAGGGTTTGCACCACCCCCGTGTCTGCCACTAGCTGACGCATCTAACTATGCCACGGCCGCATCCCAAGCCCATATCACTTGTTTCAAGTGTAAGGGTAAGGGACACTGTATGAGCCAATGCCCATCTTCGAATCTCCTCATAGAGATTGAAGAATTGGGTAGTAGTTCACACGAGGATGCTGTCCTTGTAGGCGATGATGTCTACATTGGTGATGAGGGTTTGGCTGAGGAGTGTGATGACACTCTTGATTTGACTGGCTACATCTAGATTCGGTCAGCCACCATACCAGCAGCCAAGGCTGCCTCTCTTGTTGCCTCATCGATGAGCACTTCATCGAGGAGATTGCTCAACATCGTTGTCCAGCGTCCATCTCGAGATGCAGTTCCTACACCACAACCAAACACCACGGCAGCTAGAGAGATCACCCCGGCACCAAGGACGACTATGCCCACATCTTTGCCTATGACAGAGGATTCTCTTCGCATGTCGATCTTCTACACCTATGTGAAGAACAATAGACACGTGTGTAAGGTGATCGTGGACAGCGGCAGTTGCGCCAATATTGTGTCAAACCAGGTCTTGCAAAGGAAAAGGTTGAGTACTATTAGCCATCCAGCCCCTTACGAGGTATGGTGGATAGATAGCACTGCACTACCCATTCGTCGACAGTGCTAGGTGCCACTTAGGGTACGAACACTCTTAGAGGGTCCATCCCAAGATCATAAGGACTTCCTTGTGGTCAACAGATGTATGTTTTTTAGGGGCAGACTGTACGTTCCACGCACATCCCTCCGTGACTTCCTCACTTAGGAATGTCATGTAAGAGGTCTATCCGGCCATTTTGGTTGCAATAAGACCATTGCAGTAGTCAAGCACTGATGTGACTTAGTCATTGTATATTAAATCACACAAATATAAAATTTATAAAACTAAAAAATATAAATTTTCAAATATTTAGAAGTATTTCTGAGCAAATATATCAATTATAATTCAATAAAACTTCCAAAAATATTGGTAATTTTCTAGGTCGATCAAAAGGATGTAATATAATATCTGGTGATTATTCAGAATTGTTCTTAATGAATACAATTTCTATGAATTTAATACTAGGAAATGAAAAATAAATATATTTAAAATTCATGAAAAAGGGAAATAAGGGTGTGGCGTCAAGATGACATCAGCACTTGGCGAATGCGAATCGGGCAGAAATAGAGTTCTACTCGACGATTCTTACGTGAGCGATTACAGACAATTTAATTGATCAAATTAAGATCTATAAAAGCTGAAAAAATTGTAATTGAACAAAGTATATTTTGGTAAATTAAAATCACAAAAACTATCACTAAATGAAGCGTAAAGTAAGTTGAAAGTAGGAAAATAGAATTCCGGCATCGCGATGGTGATGCATCGGGGATGCACCAGAATCCTGAGCATTCGAGAGGATCGTCGTGTAGTGTCCACAACTTTGAAGGGTCTCCTTGGACAAAGACGACGTGGACAATCTCTAGATCTTATCATGAAGTCTAGAGATTAATGAAATGGGTCATTGAGTCATCTCTGGCGGCTATCACCTGGCGGAGCGGAAAAATGGCGACTTTGGAGCTCTTTGGCAGCTGTCACCTGATGGAGAGGAGCTGGATGGAGGTGGGGCGCATGTTAGGGAACTTCATCCTCAAGTTTGCGCAGCAAAAGGAGGCTCTTCATCGCATCTGGTACACTCTCAGGAGGTGGTGACTCGTCTCAGCGGATCATTCTCTTCTTGACGACGGCTTGTTCCTCGATCAATCAGAGATGATTTACTCGATGGATTTGCGATCCTTTTATCGCAAATCATTCAGCAATTTTAGTAGCAATGCTCCACGAATCGCATTGACAAGATTTTCGCCGATGATCCAACGATTCTCGTTGCTTAATCCTTCATCGACGATCTACAAGAAAGTCACGATAATCAAATAAAAATATATGAATTTTGACTCTAGGAGGATTTGAACCCATGATGGTCGCCCACCTCTAAGGAAGGTGTGACATGGGTTTAGTTCCATATCGGTTGTGTGCCGATTTTTTGGGTGAATATATAGGAATGTTAGCTTTGTAAGCAAAGTCTTACTCTCGCGTGTACGACCACTCCTTACCCCACAGCCGGCTGGCCACTAGTGACATGGAAGGGGAGTGGCACACACGTACCCCTATCGGGTCCAAGCCAAGCCGCTCGATCCCCTACTCGCGGCTACTCCCTAACTGTGCTTCTGACCCACTTGTTGGCCCGACTAGCCGATGGGTCCCCCCATTTTGTAATATTTTTATTTTTATTTCTTGTTTTTCATTTATCTCAAAATTAAGATTATAAAAATCATATAAAATCACATAATTACCCAAAAATTCACGTTAATCAATTGAAAACCACTTTTCACACTTTAACACAAATATAAGTCTATTTATCATGAGTTAAGGCTAAAACTATATTATTTAATAATTATTAACTCATGATAATGAAGACTTATCAAGCACTAGTTTTATTGGCCGACCCTCAAGCACGATGTAGGGAACATCGTCGCTCAGTGTCGAGTGTGTGCACTTGCCAAGCAGGTAAAGAAGAATGATGGACTCTACATGCCACTTCTAGTGCCAACCTGCCCATGGAATGATGTCAGCATGGACTTCGTTTTGGGACCCCCGCGCACTACATGACGACATGACTTGATCATAGTGGTTGTCGATAGGTTTTCAAAGATGACACATTTCATGTCATGTTTGGAAACCTCTGACGCCTCCAAGGTCGCTAGCCTCTACTTTAGAGAGATTGTGCGTCTTCATAGACTACCTAAGTCTATAGTCTCAAATCGTGACATACGATTTACCAGCCACTTATGGAGGACTCTTTGGAGATTACTTAGGACTAAGCTCAAGTTCTCCATTGCTTACCACCCACAGACTGACGGCTAGACCGAGGTCATCAATCGTAGCTTAGGGAATCTACTTCAGTCATTAGTCAGCGAGAGCTTAACCACTTAGGATCTGATCATACCACGTGCCGAGTTTGTCTATAACTCCTCGACCAATCATACCACTAGCATGAGGCCCTTCGAGATTGCACACGGCTTAGCACCCTACAAACCCCTAGATCTAGTACCCCTAGACCCTCATGTTAGAGTTTCCGAGAATGGTGTCGCATTTACCCAACATGTTAGCCAATTGCATTAGGACATCCATGATAGGATACACAGTCAGAATGGATTGTACAAGTAGGCTGCTGATATGCATCGTCGACCCTGTATTTTCCAAGTGGGAGACTGATAAGTCTTCATTATCATGAGTTAATAATTAGTAAATAATATAGTTTTAGCCTTAACTCATGATAAATAGACTTATATTTGTGTTAAAGCATGAAAAGTGGTTTTCAGTTGATTAACGTGAATTTTTGGGTAATTATGTGATTTTATACGATTTTTACAGTCTTAGTTTTGAGATAAATGAAGAACAAGAAATAAAAATAAAAATATTGCAAAATGGGGGAATCCGCCGGCCAGCCGGGCCCGCAAGTGGGTCGGAAGCGCAGTCAGGGAGTAGCCGCGAGCGGGGGCTCGAGCAGCTTGCTTGGATCGATAGGGGCACGTGTGCGCCACTCCCCTTCCACGTCACCGGTGGTCAGCCGGCTGTGGGGCAAGGAGTGGTCGTACACGTGAGAGGACTTTGCCTAGAAAGCTAACTTTACTATATATTCGCCCGAATAATCCGCGCACAACCGATGTGGGACTAAATCCACCTTGTAAGGCGCGGGCGACCGCCGCGGGTTCGAATCCTCCCAGAGTCAAAATTCATATATTTTTAACTGATTATCGTGACTTTTCTGCAGATCGCCAGTGAAGGATTAAGCAACCGGAATCGCTGGATCATCAGCGAAAATCTCGTCAACGCGATTCGTGGAGCATTGCTACTAAAATTTCTGAACGATTCGCGATAAAAGGATCGTGAATCCATTGAGTAAATCATCTCCGATTGATCGACGAACAAGCCGTCGTCGGGAAGAGGACGATCCGCCGGGAGACCAGTCGCCACCTCCTGAGAGCGTACCAGATGCGATGAAGAGCCTCCTCTTGCTGCGCGGACCTGAGGATGAAGCTCCCTAACACGCGCCTCACCTTCATCCAGCCCCTCTCCGTCGGGTGACAGCCGCCGGAGAGCCGCAAAGTCGCCGTTTTTCCGCTCCGCCGGGTGACAGCCGCCGGAGACGACTCGACGACCCACTTCATTGATCTCTAGACTTCGCGAGAAGATCTAGAGATTGCCCACGTCGTCTTTGTCCAAGGAGAGCCTTCGAGGTCGTGGACACTGCACGACGATCCTCCCGAACGCTCAGGATTCCGGTGCATCGCCGACGCGTCGCCGTCGCGACGCTGGAACTCTGTTTTCCTGCTTTATCTAGAGATTGCCCACGTCGTCTTTGTCCAAGGAGAGCCTTCGAGGCCGTGGACACTGCACGACGATCCTCCCGAACGCTCAGGATTCCGGTGCATCGCCGACGCATCGTCGTCGCGACGCCGGAACTCTGTTTTCCTGCTTTCAATTTAATTTACGCTTCATTTAGTGATACTTTGTTGATTTTTATTTACCAAACTATATTTCGTTCAATTACGATTCTTCCGGCTTTTACAGATCTTAATTTGATTAATTGAGTCGTCTGTAATCGCCTACGTAAGAATCGCCGGGCAGAACTCTGTTTCCGCCTGATTCGCGTTCGCCGGGCGCTGACATCATCCTGACGTCCGCACCCTTATTTCCTTTTCTTTTTGTGAATTTTAAATATATTTCCTTTTTATTTCCTAGTATAAAATTCGTAAGAAAATTGTACTCATTGAGAAAAATTCTGAATAATGACCAGATATTATATTACATCCCTGTGATCGACCTGGAAAATTACCACTATTTTTGGGATTTTTATTAAGTTATAATTGATATATTTATTTTGAAATACTTCTAAATATCTGAAAATTCGTATTTTCTAGTTTTATAAATTTTATATTTGCGTGATTTAATATACAACGACTGAGTCACGTCAGAGACCAGGTTATGGTGAGGATGAGGCCCGAGCGTTATGCTCCTAGCTCTGCTACAAAGCTTCAAGCTTGTAGCGCCGACCCGTTTTGTGTTCTTTCTCAAATAGGCGAGAATGCCTATGTCGTCAACATCCCTCCTTCGTGGGGGATTAGCTCCACGTTCAACGTGGCGGATTTGACATCGCACCAAGCCCCACCTCTTTCATCTGACGTCGAGCCTTCATCTACCGGCCCCTTCTCTGAGAGAGAGTTTGCCATGGAGTCCACTCCCCCCATTTACCACCTGATTGGCACAAGTGAGTCGAGGAGATTCTTCAGGAGGTAATTGACTTTACAAGGGACGGAGTTTCTCGGAGATTCCTAGTACATCGGTAGGGTCACCCATCAGAAGATGATGCTCTACGACGATGACGAGCTTGAGTTCACCCATATCTTTCTTTGTATTTTCACGTTAACTTATTGGGCCTTGCATTTGTGTGTTAGTGGGCCCAATTCTATATGTGTGTGTTGTTGTTTGTCTCTCTTTCTTTAGGGTTTTATTGGGTCTTTTTTTAAGGCCCAATTAAAACCCTAAGGGGGGGACCTATGTGACATTTTTTTTGGGCCTCTTTTGAGACTTATTTGGGTCTTCTTCTTAAACATCATAAGAGGGCCCTCCTCTTTCTCCTTTTAGGGGAGCTTATTGGGTCTCTCTTTAAGAGGCCCAATAAGCCCCTTGATAAGTCTTCATTATCATGAGTTAATAATTAGTAAATAATATAGTTTTAGCCTTAACTCATTATAAATAGACTTATATTTGTGTTAAAGAATGATTTTTGGTTTTCAATTGATTAACGTGAATTTTTAGGTAATTATGTGATTTTATACGATTTTTACAATCTTACTTTTGAGATAAATGAAGAACAAGAAATAAAAATAAAAATATTGCAAAAATGGGGGGACCCGCCGGCCAGCCGTGCCCGCAAGTGGGTCGGAAGCGCAGTCGGGGAGTAAGCCACGAGCAGGAGCTCGAGCGGCTTGGCTTGGGGACCGACAGGGCACGCGTATGCCACTCCCCCCTTCCACGTCACTGGTGGTCAGCCGGCTGTGGGGCAAGGAGTGGTCATGCACGCGTGAGAAGGAACTTTGCTCACAAAGCTAACATTACTATATATTCGCCCGAAAAATCGGCGTACAACCGATGTGGGACTAAACCCCTGTCACACCTTCCTCAGAAGAGGCGGGTGACCGACGCGGGTTCGAATCCTCCCAGAGTCAAAATTCATATATTTTTATCTGATTATTGCGACTTTCCTGCAGATCGCCGGTGAAGGATTAAGCAACGAGAATCGCTGGATCATCGGCAAAAATCTCGTAAACGCGATTCGCGGAGCATTGCTACTAAAATTGCTGAATGATTCGCGATAAAAGGATCGCGAATCCATCAAGTAAATCATCTCCGATTGATCGACGAACAAGCCGTCGTCAGGAAGAGGACGATCCACCGAGAGACCAGTCGCCACCTCTTGAGAGCGTTCTAGATGCGATGAAGAGCCTCCTCTTGCTGCGCGGACTTGAGGATGAAGCTCCCTAACACGCGCCCCACCTCCATCCAGCTCCTCTCTGTCGGGTGACAGTCGCCGGAGAGCCGCAAAGTTGTCGTTTTTCCGCTCCGCCGGGTGACAGCCACCGGAGACGATTCGACGACCCACTTCATTGATCTCTAGACTTCGCGAGAAGATCTAGAGATTGCCCATGTCGTCTTTGTCCAAGGAGAGCCTTCAAGGCCGTGGACACTGCACGACGATCCTCCCGAACGCTCAAGATTCCGGTGCATCACCGCGCATCGACGTCGTGACACCGGAACTCTGTTTTCCTGCTTTCAATTTAATTTACGCTTCATTTAGTGATACTTTGTTGATTTTAATTTACCAAACTATACTTCGTTAAATTACGATTCTTTCAGCTTTTACAGATTTTAATTTGATTAATTAAGTCGTCTGTAATCAGTTACATAAGAATCACCGGGCGGAACTCTGTTTCTGCCTGATTCGCATTCGCCGGGCGCTGACGTCATCCTGACGCCCGCACCCTTATTTCCTTTTTTTCGTGAATTTTAAATATATTTCCTTTTTATTTCCTAGTATAAAATTCGTAAGAAAATCGTATTCATTGAGAAAAATTCTTAATAATTACCAGATATTATATTAGATCCCTATGATCGACTTGGAAAATTACCACTATTTTTGGAATTTTTATTGAATTATAATTGATATATTTATTTAGAAATACTTCTAAATATTTGAAAATTCGTATTTTCTAGTTTTATAAATTTTATATTTGCGTGAATTAATATACAACGATTGAGTCACGTCACCCCTTGTGTAGCCTTTGTGGCTTATGGGCTTGAGGGCTTCAAGTGGGCCCACCTCTCCTTAGCTCACTTGTGGGCCCCCATATAAGGGGAGGTAGTACCCCCCCTCAAAGGGCGCTGTATTTTTGAGAGAAGTTATCGTTGTGAGTTATCTTCCTCATGACCTAGAATAGGGAGGGAAAGAGGAAGAGGAAGGCCATCAATACCCCCTTCGAGGACTTTGTTCCTCGTGACGTTGCTGCCCGAGAAGTCCCGTTGCCGCCTGAGACCACTGCCGCCGCTGGCCATCTCATTGCCGCCTAGGAGCTCGCCACCATCACTAGACGAAATGGTTGCGGTTGCCGCTGCATCCACCACCACCTCTGTTGGAACCCCATCATGCCGTCGTGACGAAAGGGGCTCGCTTTGCCTTGCTATCAACCATCGCCGAGCACTCTGCCAGAGTCTCTCACTCTTGGTTCAATTGCCGCCTTTTCCTCCGGAACTCCACCATAAACTCGTCAGAGCAGCCCTCCGCCGCTCTGCCCAGTCGCTGGCCGTTCACCGACAAACGCCAACCAGTCCCTGCAGCCGTGTCGATGAGCCAGAACCAGTCCAAGCTCTGCACAGGCCCCCACTGGAGTTTCCCAATGCTCCGCTGCCGTCGCGCCATTTCTGGCACCGCTTAGACCAGGAGAGCTCAACCCTCCCTAGTGTCGTCGGCCAGATCGTCTCCTCTCTGCTCCGCTTCCTAGTGCCGCCAGAGAGGCTGATCCTTCTAGTGACGGTTTGGTTTCCACCCCAACCCCTGATGCTCAGCATTCTTGCCAAAGCGTCGCTGATGCTCGGCACTCCTGTCGAAGCACCACTGATGCTCGGCCTTCTTGTCAAATGTCGACGCTCGGCATTCCTGCCAAAGCACCACTGACGCTTGGCATTCCTGCTGAAGTGCCACAGACGCTTGGCCTTCCTGCCGAAGTGCTGCTGCCACGTGCGCCCCACGCGCCGGCTCTTGCAGCCTATGCAGCCATCTAGTGCCACTACCCACATGCCCTAGGGCACGCCGCATGACTTGCCATGCGCGCCCGCTAGTGTGCCCTTTTGGCCCACTAGCGGGCCCATGCCCACTAGCATGCCTTTGGCCCACTTGCAGGCCCACGCCCATGCTGACCGTGCCACACCCTAAGATGAAAACTTTCATGACTCTTGACTTGGACCAACCATCGACGCTGAGCATCGCTCTTTGTCAGACATCCCTGCCTTCGTCAGATCTCCACTCCGTCACGATCCGTTGGGCTACGCAGCCCTAAAGGTTAGCTCCATACCCCTTCTTACTTAAGTTTAATTATCTTTCGAAGGGTTTTCTCAGCTCGTCTCGACCGCCTTCAGGAGCATGTAGATAGGATAGGATAGGTTATCGGATTGTGACTTTTGACATTGCGCCAGACTCATCACAGTTTGTGAGTTGCAGCCCTAGGCTACTTCACGACAATAGTTTTACCATTTGTCTGGACGTGGACTAAGAGGGCCTCTCACTCACCATCGTCGAGTGTTTTCCCAAGTTGTCTTGGGATGATCACGTATATTCGTATGCTTGTTTGTGCTTAGGTTACGTGGTCAAACCTAGAGTCTAGGGTCCAAACATTCTTATTAGATCGATCTAACTATCTCATCTCAGGACTCGAGTTTCATTGATCAGGTATTGGGGAGTTCTTGCCCTATCCTACATCAGGACTCCATGGCAAACTCTCTCTCAGAGAAGGGGCTAGTAGATGAGGGCTCAATGTCAGATGAAAGAGGTGGGGCTTGGTGCGACACTAGATCTGCCACGTTAAATGTGGAGCTAATCCCCCACGAAGGAGGGATGCCGATGACATAGACATTCTCGCTTATCTGGGAAAGAACACGAAACGGGCCGGCACTACGAGCGTGAAGCTTCGTAGTAGAGCTAGGAGCGTAACGCTTGGGCCTAATCCTCACCATAGCCTAGTCTCCCACCTGGAAGATCCGAGGTCGACGATGCATATCGGCAGCTTGCTTGTACAATGCATTATGACTCTGTATCTTATCATAGATGTCCTAATACAATTGACTAACATGTTGGGCAAATGCGACACCATCCTCGGAAACTCTAACATGGGGGTCCAGGGGTACTAGATCTAGGGGTTTGTGGGGTGCTAAGCTGTGTGCAATCTTGAAGGGGCTCATGCTAATGGTACGGTTGGTCAAAGAGTTATAGGCAAATTCGGCGCGGGGTATGATCAGATCCCAAGTGGTTAAGCTCTCGCCAACTAATGACCAAAGTAGATTCCCTAAGCTACGATTGACGACCTCAATCTGGTCATCAATGGAGAACTTGAGCTTAGTCCCAAGTAAGCTCCAAAGAGTCCTCTAGAAGTAGTTAGTAAACTGTACATCATGGTCTGAGACTATGGACTTGGGTAGTCCATGAAGGTACATCCACGATACGTCATAAGGGGCTGGATGGCTGATAGTACTCAGCCCTACCTTCTATAAGACCTGATTTGACATGACTTTTACGCAACTGCCGCTGTCCACGATCACCTTGCACATGTGTCTATTGATCTTTACATAAGTGTAGAAGATCGACGTGCAAAAGAAATCATCTATCGTAGGCAAAGATGTGGGTATAGTTATCCTTGGTGCTGGGGTGATCTCTCTAGTTGTCATAGTGTCTAGCTGTGGTGCAGGAACTGCGTCTCGAGATGGACACTGGACAGCGATGCTAACCAGTCCCCTCGATGAAGTGCTCGTTGATGAGGTAGCGAGAGAGGCAGCCTCGACTGCTGGTACGGTGGCTGGCCGGATCTGGATGTAGCTAATCAAATCAGGAGTGTCATCCTCATGTGAACCGCTATCCAATTCTTCAATCTCTATGAGGAGATTCAAAGATGGACATTGGCTCATTCAGTGCCCCTTACCCTTATACTTGAAACAAGTGATATGGGCTTGGGATGCAGCCATAGCACATTCGGATGCATCGGCTGGTGGCAGATGCGGGGGTGGTGCAGACCCTACTGATGTCACCAGTGTAGTCCATCCGTTCCCTACGCTAGTACGCGTCAATGCTGGCATTGGTGTTTGTGCAGATCGCGTGGACGTGATATTTGTGGTGATCGAAGGTGGGATGAATTGTGTGTCCTTAGTGGGTCGCTCCATATGCTCTACTATGTGGTACCACCAGAAATAGGAGTTCATACTAGACTCCTAACCTATGAAGTCTTTTGGCTCACGGGAGCCATCAAAGACTACCACATCGGCGTGCACATTTTTCAGTATGCAGGCCCTGTGATCCTTATGTCGCCTGTCTCGATCATCCAATCGATCGGCCCTATGATAACCACCAAAGTCACGGTGGGGAGGACTCAAGTAACGCCCTTGATCGTAGTAATGATCTTGGTGGGCATCTTAGGGTGCTCGATGAAAGTCCAGAGCATGCTAGTAGTCGTAGTAGGAATCATCGTGATCTCGTGGCTGACGCTCTGCTCGCCGATCGAGCTCCTGTCGTTAGGAAGGGTCAGCTCTGTAACTTGGAAGGTCTCTCCTATCATGTCCCTAGTCGCATCTGTGGGGTCGATTGTCCTCATAGTGGGGTTGGGGTGGTGGTGGTGGTGGCTGATAAGTCTTCATTATCATGAGTTAATAATTAGTAAATAATATAGTTTTAGCCTTAACTCATGATAAATAGACTTATATTTGTGTTAAAGAATAATTTTTGGTTTTCAATTGATTAATGTGAATTTTTGGGTAATTATGTGATTTTATACGATTTTTACAGTCTTACTTTTGAGATAAATGAAGAACAAGAAATAAAAATAAAAATATTGCAAAAATGAGGGGACCCGCCGGCCAGCCGTGCCCGCGAGCGGGTCGGAAGCACAGTCGGGGAGTAAGCCACGAGCAGGGGCTCGAGCGACTTGGCTTTGGGACCGACAGGCACGCGTACGCCACTCCCCTTCCACGTCAACAGTGGCCAGCCGGCTGTGGGGCAAAGAGTGGTCGTACACGCGAGAGAAGGGACTTTGCTCACAAAGCTAACATTACGGGGTTCTAGGACAGGCGGCGGCAGTTGTAGTGGCAACCGCAACCATTTCGTTTGGTGACGGTAGTGATCTCACGGGCGGCAAGGGAGATGTTTGGCGGTAGCCATGGTCTCAAGCAGCGGTGGAACTTCTCTGACAGCAGCATCATGGTGAACAAAGTCCTCAGGGTATCGTCGGCCTTCCTCTCCCTCCTTCCCTCCCTATTCTAGGTAACAAGGAAGATAACTCACAATGATAATTTCTCTCAAAAAAATACAGCTCCCTCTTGAGGGGGGTCTTACCTCCCCTTATATGGTGCCCACAAGTGGGCTATGGGGAGGTGGGCCCACTTGAGGCCTTGATGTGACTTAGTCATTGTAAAGTAAATCATGTAAATTTAAAATTTATAAAACTAGAAAATATGATTTTTCAGATATTTAGAAGTATTTTTGAACAAATATATCAACTATAATTTAATAAAACTTCCAAAAAATAGTAATAATTTCTAAGTCAATCAAGGGATGTAATATAATATCTAGTAATTATTCAGAAATTTTCTCAATGAATATGATTTTTTATAAATTTTATACTAGGAAATAAAAAGAAAATATATTTAAAATTTACGAAAAAGGGAAATAAGGGTGCAGACATTAGGATGACGTTAGTGCTCGACGAACGCGAATTGGGTGGAAACAGAGTTCCACCTAGTGATTCTTACGTAAGCGATTACAGATGATTTAATTAATCAAATTAAGATTTGTAAAAGCCGAATGAATCGTAATTGAACAAAGTATATTTTAGTAAATTAAACTCACAAAAATTATCACTAAATGAAGCGTAACGTAAGTTGAAAGCAGAAAAATAGAGTTTTGACGTCACGACGGCGATGTGTCGACGGTGCACTGGAATTTTGAGTGTTCGGGAGGATCGTCATGTAGTGTCCACAGCCTTGAAGGTTCTTCTTGACAAAGACGACGTGGACAATCTCTAGATCTCCTTGCGAAGTCTAGAGATCAATGAAGTGGGTCGTCGAATCGTCTTCGGCAGCTGTCACTCGATAGAATAGAAAAATGATGACTTTGCAGCTCTCTAGCGGCTGTCACCTGACAGAGAGGAGCTGGATGGAGGTGGGGCGCATGTCAGGGAGCTTCATCCTTAGGTCCGCACAACAAGAGGAGGCTCTTCATCACATCTAGTACACTCTCAGGATGTCGTGACTCATCTTCTAGTAGATCATCCTCTTTCCGACAACGGCTTGTTCGTCGATCAATCAGAGATAATTTACTCAATGGATTTACGATCCTTTTATCACGAATCATTCAGCAATTTTAGTAGCAATGCTCTGCGAATCACGTTGATGAGATTTTTACTGAAGATTCAACGATTCTCGTTGCTTAATCCTTCACCAACGATCTAAAGAAAAGTTGTGATAATCAGATAAAAATATATGACTTTTGACTCTCAAAGGACTTGAACCCGCACCGGTTGCCCACCCTTTCTAGGGAAGGTGACGTAGGTTTAGTCCCACATCGGTTGTGCACTGACTTTCAGGTGAATATATACTAATGTTTCATTCCTAAGCAAGTCCTTTCTCTCACATGTACGACCACTCCTTGCCCCATAGCCGACTGGCCATTGGTGACGTGGAAGGGGAGTGGTGCACATGTGTCCCTATCGGTCCAAGCTACTTGAGCCCCTACTCGCGGCTACTCCCCGACTAAGCTTCTGACCCACTTGCAGGCCTAGCTGGCCGGTAGGTCCCCCTCATTTTGTCTTATTTTTATTTTTTATTTCTTTTTCTTCATTTATTTCAAAAGCAAGACTATAAAAATCATATAAATTCATGTAAAATCACATAATTATCCAAAAATTCACATTAATCAACTGAAAATTACTTTCCACACTTTAACAAAAATATGAGTCTATTTATCATGAGTTAAGGCTAAAACTATATTATTTACTAATGATTAACTCGATAATGAAAACTTCTCACACCCCCCAACTTAAATCATTACTAGTCTCTTAGCAATAGAATTACAAAAATAAAAATTTACAAATCTCAAACATTTTAGATTTTTATATCAAGTATTTAAGAATGTTGTTAAGCACTTAAATCTTTAAACACTCCTTGGAATAACAATCTAGACTTCACTTCTTCTATTCACATCTTTATCACTTCTTCATTCATAGATGTATTTACAAGATGTTCCAATTATCAATACTCATTCAAGAATAATATTGATCCTACATTTCCCTTTTTCTATGGCTTAATTTTTGAAGTTTGCATTTCAACAATAAGAATGATGTCTCACACCCTCCATGTGTACTTTTCATTTTCAGGGCTTTCACTTTATCCACTTATTTTGCAGTAAGTGTTTTTCTATGTACGATTTTTGACAATGAGAATGATGTCTCACACCCTCCTTGTGTACTCTTCGTTTCTAGATTTTTCACATTGCTCTCTCTCTTTTTTTTTCCGAAATAAGTGATTTCTCCTCACGAGTCCTATAGATCAAGGTGCAAAAATCTCTATTAAACTCAAATGATTAATCAAATTTTCACATCAAGTAAATACTATCAATCAAGATCATGAAGCGAAAATTTGTAAAATCAAATTCATGTTATCTATCATGTATCCAAAAAGTAATCCAACATTTCATGCTACTAGATCATTCTTTTGACTCAATAATAATCTTCCTAGTATCTTTTGGTAAGAATCAATCTAATTGATTTAATTTTTCATGTATGCAATATGATGTAAGAAATTTGTAAATTAGATAGTTTTGACAATTCTATTTTCTATTTTCAGTTCTATTTTTAGTAGTAATAAATTTATCAAAAATAAATCAAAACTATCCTTTTTATAGCTATAATTTCAAATTTCGGTAATATATGTCTAGGAGATTGAAATGTGAGAAAAGGGTCTCTAGAATTTCAAATTTTGGGCTGTCTTTTTGTCTACTATTTTTGATAGTCTATTGTTCCTAATAGAAAACCATAAAATAGATGTTGCAGTTTTTCTAAATTTTATTTTATTTTTATTTTTTCAGTTGTTGTTATAATGTAAACACATGTTCTTAATCGTCCTACAACATAAATTAATAATGAATACTTCATCCCCCAACTTAAAAATGACATTGTCCTCAATGACACATAAAAATTGAAATAGAATATGAAAAAAATATAATTTTCAAGTGAAGCATGCATATGTGCAAAGTTAAGCATTAAAAATATTGTCATAAATGATAAAGCTCAAAAAGACATCACCTCAACCTCATTTTTAATTTTCCACTTCATCTTACACTCCCCCCCCTACACGTTTTTGAAAAAACAAATATAGAAGCAAGTACTGCAAAATTCTAAGAAAAATAAAACTTAAAAAACCATGGGTTGCCTCCCATGTAGTGTTGAATTTAATGTCTCCAATTGAACTTGATCTTACTCTTGAATTTCTTTTAATAATAAAATTTCTTTTTTTGCAAGGTGTTCATGTTCTATGTAATGTTTAAGCTGCTGTCCATTTACCTTAAAGTTATGATCACTTTTAGGATCTTTAATCATTACAATTCCATGATCATATGTCTCTTCCACCACATAAGGCCCTTTCCATTTTGATTTTAATTTTCCTGGGAATAATTTCAGCCTAGAATCATATAACCACACTTTTTGTCCAACATTAATTTTTTTTCTACTAATGTATTTATCATGAAAAAAGTTTTAGTTTTTTCTTTATATATTCTATGATTTTCATATGCTTCATTCCTCAACTCCTCTAGTTCATGTAGCTGAAAAATTCTATGCCCACCAGCTGATTTTTCATCTATACATAATTTTTTTATATCCCACAATGTTTTATGCTCTATTTTCACAAGAAGATGACATGGCTTTTCAAAAATGAGACGAAATGGGAACATACCTATGGGATTTTTATAAGCTGTTCTATAAGCCCATAATGCATCTTATAATTTCATGGGCCAATCTTTTCTATCTGGTCTAACTATTTTTCTCAAAATTCTCAAAATTTCTCTATTTGCTACTTCAACTTGCCTATTTGTTTGGGGATGATATGGAGTGACTACTCTATGGTGTACTCTATTATTTTTCAATAGTTTCCTGAAATTTTTATTTGTAAAATGTGTTCCTCCATCACTAATAATCACTCTAGGACATCCAAATCTCAAAAAAATATTTTTCTGCACAAATTTCATCACGATTTTATGATCATTAGTTCTAGTAGGAATAGCTTCTACCCACTTCGACACATAATTAACAGCAAGCAAAATATATTCATATTTTTCAGCTGATGGGAAGGAACCCATGAAATCTATCCCCCATACATCAAAAATTTCGACTACTGACATGTTACTCATGGGCATTTCATCTTTTTTACTCATGTTACCTATAGATTGGTATGAAGTACATGTTCTACTAAATTTTATAGAATCTCTAATGATTGTAGGCCCATAAAAACAACACTGAAAAATTTTTACAATTATTTTTCGTCTAGAAAAATGTCCTCCACAATTAGATGAATGGCACATGTTAATTATGCTATGATATTCTTCTTCAAGAACACATCTCCTTAAAATTTGATCATTGCCCAAGTAATATAAATTAGGATCATGCCAAAAATAATTTCTAATCTTAGAAAAGAAATGATATTTTCTGTTCTTATCCCACTATTCTAGATTTTTTCTCGAAACCAGAAAATTAACAATATGTGCATACCATGATGATGGTTGATGTTGAGCTGTCATTAATTGTTCATCTAGAAATACATCTTGTAAAGGTATTGCATTTATTCCTATATCACTTAATCTAGAAAGATGGTCAGCAACAACATTCTTGAAACCTTTTTTATCTTTTATTTCAAAGTCAAATTCCTACAATAATAAAATCCATCTTAATAGACGTGGCTTTGCATCTTTCTTATTTAACATGTATTTTAATATTACATGATCAGTATAAATAATAAGTTTAGCTCCAAAAATATATGATCTAAACTTTTCTAATGAAAATACTATAGCTAAAAACTCTTTTTCAGTTGTGGTATAATTTAATTGAGCATCAGATATAGTTTTACTAGCATATGAAATTACTATGGGTTTTGACTCTTTTGTTTGTCCTAGAATGGCCCCCACTGCATAATTCGATGCATCACAGATTATTTCAAAAGGAAATGACCAATCAGGAGCTTTTAAAATGAGTGCCTCAATAAGTAATCTTTTTATTTCAGAAAAAGACTCAAAATATTTCTCATCAAAATTAAAAGGCACATCTTTAGATAATAGCATGGTGAGAGGTTTAGAAATTTTCAAAAAATCTTTAATAAATTTTCTGTAACAACCTACATGACTCAAGAAAAATCTAATTTATTTTACTAAATTTGGAGATTTCATTTTAGATATAATATCAGTTTTTGCTCTATTCAACTCTAAACCCCTTTCACTCACAATATGACCCAACAAAACTCCCTCTCTAACCATAAAATGTGATTTCTCCCAAATCAAAACTATTTTTTTCTTTATGTATTTCTCAAGTACATATTTTAAATGATTTAAACATTTATCAAATGATTCACCAAAAATAGAAAAATTGTCCATAAAAATTTCTATGCATTTTCTAATCATATCAGAAAAAATAGACAACATACATCTTTGAAATGTGGCTGGAGCATTTCACAAACTAAAAGGCATGCGTTTAAAAGCAAAAGTATCAAATGGACAAGTGAAAGTTATTTTTTATTGATCTAAAGGGTTTATATAAATTTGATTATAACCAAAGTATCCATCTAGAAAACAAAAAAAAAAAATTCTAGCTAATTTTTCTAGAATTGATCAATAAATAGTAGGGGAAAATGATCTTTTTTAGGAATTAAATTTAACTTTCTATAATCAATGCAAACCCTCCAACCAGTAGTTAATCTTGTTTGTATTTCATGCCCATTTTCATTTTTTATAACCATGATCCCTTATTTTTTTGGCACCACTTGTGTAGGACTAACCTATTTGCTATCTGAAATAGGATAAATAATATCAACAGCCAGCCACTTTAAAATTTCTTTTTTTATAATTTCCATCTTGTTAGGATTTAATCTTCATTGTGCTAGTTCTAGCCCCCTCCTCTAGATATATACTATGCATGCATACACTCATATCAATGCCCCATAGATCATCCATTTTTCAGCCCATAGCCTTCTTATTTTTTTGAAGTACATTTAATAATTCTTCTTCCTGTTCATCACTCAAATCAGCTACAATAATAATAGGAAATGAATTATTTTCCTCTAAAAACATATATTTTAAATTAGAGGGAAGAGGTTTCAACTCTAAATTCAGATGATATTTCTCTTTCTTTTCTTCTAAATTTATATTCTCTACTTCCTCTAATTCTTCCAGCACATAGTCATCAATAACATCTAGATCATCAAAATCATCTAGAAGATCTATGGTATGACAATCATATACTTCAGATTTCTTAAGATCATTTGATACCTCAAAATTTTTAATTTCTACTAATTGATCTCCACATGAAAATTTTGCAATACTTGTGGGAAAATCAATATTCATGTTTGTTGTATGCAAAAATGGTCTCCTAGGATGATTGGTGTATCATAAAACTATCCATTAAAATCCATTTCTAGCACTACAAAATCAGCTGAAAATTTACACCCTTTAATTGTCACTATCATATTTTCTAAAATACTTTTAGGATGTTTTATGGATCTATCAGTAAATTGTAAGATAACAGTAACAAGTTTAAGATCAGAAATATTAAATTCATTATAAATGCTTGCAGGTAATAAATTAATACTAGCACTAGTGTCAAGTAATGCATTCTGAAAAATGGATCCACCAATATCACACAAAATTAAAGGGACACTTATATCTCCCAATTTCTATGGTAATTGATTTAATAATAATGCACTAGCATGCATAGATAATTTTTCTACTCTAGGTGCCCTTTTTGGTGTACACATTTCTTTCAAAACTCAAGCATATTCAAGAATATGTTCAATGGTAGTGAGTAAAGGAAGACTAATTTGCACATCTTGTAAAATTTTCTTTATTTCTTCATTGTGTTCCTTTTTCTTTCTTTGTCTAGCTCTAGAGCTTTAGGAAATAAAATAGTTGTCCTCTCTTTTGAAATTTCCTTGGTAGAATCTCTAAAATCCTCTTCTACTCCTATTTGATTTTATTTTGGGTTGTCCACGTTTTCTTTTTCTTTTAATGTTTAGGGATAAGGATCAAGTAAGATCTTGCCACTCCTTAATGCATTCACTATCCTAAAATTTTCATTTCGTGGGTTTTTTCCTTGATTCATACTGTTAGACTCTCCTTGCTGAAATCCTATTGTTGGACAGTTTCTTTGATTTTTTATAGGTTGACTAGGTAGCTGTCCCTCTTCTTTCTTATTCCCAAGAGCCTATATAATTTATTTCTAGTGCAGCATCATTTGATTCATAGTTTGTTGCATCATTTGGCTCATTTGCTGCATCATTTCCATAATATCAAGTTGGGTTTGAGAGGGCTGATTTTTTTGAAATCTGTTTTCTTATTTCAGAGGAAATTCAGAGTTTGAACTGGGTCTAAGTGCTTCTAAATTTTAAATATTATTTAGATCTCTCCATGAAAAATTATTCCTTCAATTAGGATTATAAGAATTTAAAAAGGTTCCCTGTTTCTATTAAAACCATGAGCGACTTGCACTTGTTCTTGCATATGGTGAAATGATTGATCTAAATTATAACATTAAAATTCAGAATAATCATTTTACCATATATAAGACATGTACTATTTGAATTAAATTGAGGGTTAGGAGGCTTTCTAATATTGTCAATAAGTAAATCAAGTTTTTAAAATCTTTGATTAATCTAATTAACCTCATTTCTAAATTTAGAATCATCATCATGATGCAATTCATAAATTCTTCTCTTCTTATCCTTGTCATATAATTCAAAAGAGGCTTGATCTCTAGAATTTTCACTTAAATTCTCATAAAGATTGTAAATCTCATCAAGGGTTTTCTCCATATAAGCTCCTCCACATATAGAATCAATCATATTTCTATGTTGTTCTAATAATCCATCATAAAAAATTCTATTGAGCTGCTACTTGGGTACAGCATGATGAGGACACTTTCTAAGTAAATCTTTGAATTTTTCCCATGTCTCATGTAAAGTTTCTTCTAGTCTTTGAGAAAAACTCTATATATGTTTTCTCATATTTTGAGTTTTTCCTTAGAGATAAAATTTTCAAAGAAATACATGTTCTATATCTTTTCAGCTCGTTAATTCTCTATCTAATGTGGATAGCTAATGGTTAGCTTTGTCTCTAAGTGTATGAGAAAATAATTTCATCTTAATAATTTCTGGTGTAACTTGAGGGAGATTAACTAAATCACAGACCATATAAAATTTTTCTAAGTATCAATGAGGCTCCTCTAAAGGCAATCCATGAAAATTAGGGAGCATTTGAAAAATTCCTAGATTTATTTTCGAATTTAATAGTGGGTGCTAATGGGACTCTAATATTGGATGCTCTTTGAAATGAATTAGGGATATAATAATTTTTCATGGCCATAGGATTGTTCTCAGTTTGACCTATACTTCCTTTAGGATCCATCGAAATTAATTTTTCTTTTAGATTTTCATTTTTGAATGAACTAATGAAAGGATTTTCTAGCCTTGGCTGCAAGGATCTTCTACCATGCATAAAAAATCAATAAAATCAAGGAAAAAAATTAGTAATTATTACCCTCCTTCAGTATGCTCCAGTCCTTGCTTGCTTCTTTTTGTTCTCTTTTTCTAAAAAACTAATTTGGCAAAAAATAAAAATAAAACAAGAGTTAATTTGATTTTATTTTGTGTACTCTAAGAGAAAAATAGAAAAATACTAAATGTTATGCAATATATCCCCAACAATGGCACCAAAATTTGACGTGACTCAGTCATTGTATAGTAAATCACGTAAACTTAAAATTTATTAAACTAAAAAATATGATTTTTTAGATATTTAGAAGTATTTCTGAACAAATATATCAATTATACTTCAATAAAAATTTCCAAAAATAATAGTAATTTTCCAGATCAATCACAAGGATGTAACATAATATCTGGTAATTATTCAGAATTTTTCTCAATGAATACGATTTTCTATGAATTTTATACTAGGAAATAAAAAGGAAATATATTTAAAATTCATAAAAAAGGGAAATAAGGGTGCAGACGTCAGGATGACATCAGCGCTTAGCGAATGAGAATCAGACAAAAATAGAGTTCTACTTGATGATTCTTATGTAAGTGATTACAGATAATTTAATTAATCAAATTAAGATCTGTAAAAGTCGAAAGAATCATAATTGAACAAAGTATATTTTAGTAAATTAAAATCACAAAAATTATCACTAAATGAAGCGTAAAGTAAGTTGAAAGTAGGAAAAGAGAGTTTTGGCATCGCGACGGTGATGCATTGATGATGCACCAAAATCCTAAGTGTTCGAGAAAATCATCATGCATTATCCACGACCTCAAACACTCTCTTTGGACAAGACGACGTGGGCAATCTCTACATCTCTTTGCAAAGTCTAGAGATCAATGAAATAGGTCGTCAAATTGTCTCCGGCGGTTGTCACCTGACGTGACTCAGTCGTTGTATGTTAAATCACGCAAATATAAAATTTATAAAACTAGAAAATACGAATTTTCGGATATTTAGAAGTATTTCTAAATAAATATATCAATTATAATTCAATAAAAATTCCAAAAATAGCGGTAATTTTCCAGGTCGATCACAGGGATGTAATATAATATCTGGTAATTATTCAGAATTTTTCTCAATGAGTACGATTTTCTTACGAATTTTATACTAGGAAATAAAAAGGAAATATATTTAAAATTCACGAAAAAAAGGAAATAAGGGTGCGGACGTCAGGATGACGTCAGCGCCCGGCGAACGCGAATCAGGCGGAAACACAGTTCCGCCCGGCGATTCTTACGTAGGCGATTACAGACGACTCAATTAATCAAATTAAGATCTGTAAAAGCCGGAAGAATCGTAGTTGAACGAAGTATAGTTTGGTAAATAAAAATCAACAAAGTATCACTAAATGAAGCGTAAATTAAATTGAAAGCAGGAAAACAGAGTTCCGGCGTCGCGACGGCGACGCGTCGGCGATGCACCGGAATCCTGAGCGTTCGGGAGGATCGTCGTGCAGTGTCCACGGCCTCGAAGGCTCTCCTTGGACAAAGACGACGTGGGCAATCTCTAGATAAAGCAGGAAAACAGAGTTCCGGCGTCGCGACGGCGACGCGTCGGCGATGCACCGGAATCCTGAGCGTTCGGGAGGGTCGTCGTGCAGTGTCCACGGCCTCGAAGGCTCTCCTTGGACAAAGACGACGTGGGCAATCTCTAGATCTTCTCGCGAAGTCTAGAGACCAATGAAGTGGGTCGTCGAATCGTCTCCGGCGGCTGTCACCCGGCGGAGCGGAAAAACGGCGACTTTGCGGCTCTCCGGCGGCTGTCACCCGACGGAGAGGAGCTGGATGGAGGTGGGGCGCGTGTTAGGGAGCTTCATCCTCAGGTCCGCGCAGCAAGAGGAGGCTCTTCATCGCATCTGGTACGCTCTCAGGAGGTGGCGACTGGTCTCCCGGCGGATCGTCCTCTTCCCGACGACGGCTTGTTCGTCGATCAATCGGAGATGATTTACTCGATGGATTGCGATCCTTTTATCGCGAATCGTTCAGAAATTTTAGTAGCAATGCTCCGCGAATCGCGTTGACGAGATTTTCGCCGATGATCCAGCGATTCCGGTTGCTTAATCCTTCACCGGCGATCTGCAGGAAAGTCGCGATAATCAGTTAAAAATATATGAATTTTGACTCTGGGAGGATTCGAACCCGCGGCGGTCGCCCGCCCCTTACAAGGTGGATTTAGTCCCACATCGGTTGTGGGCGGATTATTCGGGCGAATATAGAGTAAAGTTAGCTTTCTAGGCAAAGTCCTCTCGCGTGTACGACCACTCCTTGCCCCACAGCCGGCTGACCACCGGTGACGTGGAAGGGGAGTGGCGCACACGTGCCCCTACCGATCCAACCAAGCCGCTCGAGCCCCTGCTCGCGGCTACTCCCCGACTGCGCTTCCGACCCGCTTGCGGGCCCGGCTGGCCGGCGGATCCCCCCATTTTGCAATATTTTTATTTTTATTTCTTGTTCTTCATTTATCTCAAAACTAAGACTGTAAAAATCGTATAAAATCACATAATTACCCAAAAATTCACGTTAATCAACTGAAAACCACTTTTCATGCTTTAACACAAATATAAGTCTATTTATCATGAGTTAAGGCTAAAACTATATTATTTACTGATTATTAACTCATGATAATGAAGACTTATCACACCCCCCAACTTAAATCATTGCTAGTCCCTTAGCAATGGAATTACGAAAATAAAAATTTACAAATCTCAAACATCACATTTCAATACAGAAAAGAAATACAATTAGAAATGATGCACCTTTAAACACTTTGGATTCTTATATCAAGTATTTAAGAATGATGTCAAGCGCTTAAATGTTTAAACACTCCTTGGAATAACAATCTAGACTTCACTTCTTCTATTCACATCTTTATCACTTCTTCACTCATAGATGTATTTACAAGATGTTCCAATTATCAATACTCATCCAAGAATAATATTGATCTTACATTTCCCTTTTTCTATGACTTGATTTTTGAAGTTTGCACTATATTTCTTCCTTCTTTTTTTTTTTTTTATATATATATAGTGGATAAGTAGCTTTTCCTGTAGACAAATTTCGACAATAAGAATGATGTCTCACACCCTCCATGTGTACTCTTCATTTTCAGGGCTTTCACTTTATCCACTTATTTTTCAGCAAGTGTTTTTCTATGCACGATTTTCGACAATGAGAATGATGTCTCACACCCTCCATGTGTACTCTTCGTTTCTAGATTTTTCACATTGCTCTCTCTTTTTTTTTTTTTGAAATAAGTGATTTCTCCTCACAAGTCCTATAGATCAGGGTGCAAAAATCTCCATTAAACTCAAATGATCAATCAAATTTTCACATCAAGTAAATATTATCCATCAAGATCATGAAGTGAAAATCTGTAAAATCAAATCCATGTTATCTATCATGTATCCAAGGAGTATTCCAACATTTCATGCTACTAGATCATTCTTTTGACTCAATAATAATCTTCCTAGTATCTTTTGGTATCAATCAATCTAATTGATTTAATTTTTCATGCATGCAATATGATGTAAGGAATTTGTAAATTAGATAGTTCTGACAATTCCGTTTTCTGTTTTCAGTTCTATTTTTAGCAGGAATAAATTTGTCAAAAATAAATCAAAACTATCTTCTTTATAGCTGTAATTTCGAATTTCAGTAATATATATCTAGGGGATTGAAATGTGAGAAAAGGGTCTTCTAGAATTTCAAATTTCGGGCTGTTTTTTGTCTGCTGTTTTTGACAGTCTGTTGTTTCTGACAGAAAACCAGAAAATAGATGTTGCAATTTTTCCGAATTTTATTTTATTTTTATTTTTTTAGTTGCTGTTCTAAGTTGAATAAAATGCAAACACATATTCTTAATCGTCCTACAGCATAAATTAATAATGAATACTTCACCCCCCAACTTAAAAATGACATTGTCCTCAATGACACAGAAAACTCGAAACAGAATATACAGAAAATATAATTTTCAAGTGAAGCATGCATATCTGCAAAGTTAAGCATTAAAAATATTTTCATAAATGATGAAGCTCAGAAAGACATCACCTCAACCTCGTTTTTACTTTTCCACTTCATCTTACACTCCTCCTCCTGCACTTTTTCGAAAGAAAAACGAACACAGAAACAAGTACTGCGAAATTCTAAGAAAAACAGAGCTTAAGAGAAATCAAACAAAATGAAATAAAAACCATGGGTTGCCTCCCATTCAGCGCTGAATTTAATGTCTCCAGCTGGACAGCTCTTATATCATATAAGCTGATCTATGGCCATCAAAATATATTTGTATCCCAAGGTAAGTTTTATGATATTCTTTTTCAGATTTAGCATAAATTCATTTACTTCATATATATACCTTGACATACTTTCAGCCAAAACAAAATGGAAATTAACAAAATTTTTCCAAAAATAATATTTCCATTTTGAAAAGAATCTTTCCTTATTTCTATCTTGTTTTGTTAGGCTCTCATTCATTAATAAATACTTTTTATTAATAAACCATAAAATGTGATCAGGCCATATAATTTTCAGATTAGCTCTTGCCCAATCTAAAATTTTTTCATCTAAATTGGTATCTCTAATTCTTCCACTCACCCATTTCTTAATGTCTTCTTTTATCTGCATAATCTTTCCCTGCTCCATTTTATCTTCCATACATATTTGTTCAATTTGTGAGGAGTGAAATATTTCAAGCTTAGAAATAATTCTAATGGGCTGTGGGTTTTGAAGGATGGAAGGATTGTCTTCTTTAATCTCAGATCTAATGAATTCAGTAAAATTCAAATTTTCTCCTCCAAAATTATTTCTATATTCACATCTATTATTTTCGCTTGTTCCCATTAGTTGAATCAATTCTTTTTCTAGCTTTTCGTTTCTCAACTCATCAAATTCTTCATCTTCCCAAGAGCTATCTTTTAATTTTGGTATATGATATACATCATCATCCTCACAATCAACATCCATGGCTGCAAAATTATGATTAGATTCATTAATTTCGTCTCCTCCATCTCCCAAATCAATTGATTTTTCCTCACCTGAAATATATTTTTCTTCATTTCTGTCCTTACTCCCTTCTACTAAAATTTGGACGAATTTTCTATGATCAGTTGCTGTTTCTTCATCTAAGGGTTCTTTCTCCTCATCATCCTCACTATATTCATTCATCAATTGTGAGCAATAAATGATTTTATTCAAATTTTCTGCTACTATATTTTTGCCCTTAATATCCTCATTTACTTCTAATGGATCATCAATTTCTTCTAATAATTGGAAATAAGGATCAGGTAAAATATTCTCACTCAATGTATTCACTGTCCTAACATTTTCATTTCGTGGGTTTTTTTCTAAATTTATCCAGTTAGACTCTTCTTGCTGAAATCTTACTGTTGGACAGTTTTCTGAATTTTCTATGGGCTGACTAGGTAGCTGTCCCTCTTCTCTCTTATTCCCAAGAGCCTCTATAATTTGTTTCTGATGAAGCATCATTTGATTCATAGTTTGTTGCATCATTTGATTCATAGTTTGTTGCATCATTTGGCTCATTTGCTGCATCATTTCCATAGCATCAGGTTGGGTTTGAGAGGGCTGATTTTTCTGAAATCTATTTTCTTGTTTTGGACGAAATTCAGAGTTTGAATTGGGTCTAAGTGCTTCTGGATTTTGAATATTATTTGGGTCTCTCCATGAAAAATTATTCCTCCAATTAGGATTATAAGAATTTGAAAAATTTTCCCTATTTCTATTAAAACCGTGAGCTACTTGCACTTGTTCTTGCATAGGGTGAAATGATTGATCTAAATTATAACATTGAAGTTCAGAATAATCATTTTCACCATACATAGGACATGTACTATTCGAATTAAGTTGAGGGTTAAAAGGCTTTCTAATATTATCAATAAGTAAATCAATTTTTTCTAATCTTTGATTAATCTGATTAACCTCATTTCTAAGTTTAGAATCATCATCATGATGCAATTCATAAATTTCTCTCTTCATTTCCTTGTCATATAATTCAAAAGAGGCTTGATCTCTAGAATTTTCACTTAAATTCTCATAAAGACTGTAAATCTCATCAGGAGTTTTCTCCATAAAAGCTCCTCCACATATAGAATCAACCATATTTCTATGTTGTTCTAATAATCCATCATAAAAAATTCTATTGAGCTGCCACTTGGGTATAGCATGATGAGGACACTTTCTAAGTAAATCTTTGAATTTTTCCCATGTCTCATGCAAAGTTTCTCCTGGTCTTTGAGAAAAACTCCATATATGTTTTCTCATATTTTGAGTTTTTCCTAAGGGATAAAATTTTCGAAGAAAGGCCTGTTCTATATCTTTCCAGCTAGTTAATTCTCTATCTAATGTGGATAGCCAATGACTAGCTTTGTCCCTAAGTGTATGAGGGAATAATTTCATCTTAATAATTTCCGGTGTAACTTGAGGGAGATTAACTAAATCACAGACCATATGAAATTTTTCTAAGTGCTGATGAGGTTCCTCTAAAGGCAATCCATGAAAATTAGGGAGCATTTGAAATATTCCTGGATTTATTTCGAATTTAACAGTGGGTGCTAATGGGACTCTAATATTAGATGCTCTTTGAAATGAATCAGGGATATAATGATTTTTCATGGCCATAGGATTGTTCTCAGTTTGACCTGTACTTCCTTCAGGATCCATCAAAATTAATTTTTCTTTCGGATTTTTCTTTTTGAATGAAATAATGAAAGGATTTTCTAGCCTTGGATGCAAGGATCTTCTACCATGCATAAAAATCAATAAATTCGAGGGAAAAAGTTAGTAACTGTTACCCTCCTTCAGGATGCTCCAGTCCTTGCCGTGCTTCTTTTCGTTCCCTTTTTCTAATAAAAATCAGCAAAAAGAAAATAAAACAAGAGTAAAGTTTTTTT
Source organism: Spirodela intermedia (assembly GCA_902729315.2). Classification (NCBI taxonomy): domain Eukaryota; kingdom Viridiplantae; phylum Streptophyta; class Magnoliopsida; order Alismatales; family Araceae; genus Spirodela; species Spirodela intermedia. Next base: position 4,918,459 of record LR746272.1, read on the forward strand.
TGTGTACTCTAAGAGAAAAACAGAAAAATACTAAATATTATGCAATACATCCCCGGCAACGGCGCCAAAATTTGACGTGACTCAGTCGTTGTATGTTAAATCACGCAAATATAAAATTTATAAAACTAGAAAATACGAATTTTCGGATATTTAGAAGTATTTCTAAATAAATATATCAATTATAATTCAATAAAAATTCCAAAAATAGCGGTAATTTTCCAGGTCGATCACAGGGATGTAATATAATATCTGGTAATTATTCAGAATTTTTCTCAATGAGTACGATTTTCTTACGAATTTTATACTAGGAAATAAAAAGGAAATATATTTAAAATTCACGAAAAAAAAAGGAAATAAGGGTGCGGACGTCAGGATGACGTCAGCGCCCGGCGAACGCGAATCAGGCGGAAACACAGTTCCGCCCGGCGATTCTTACGTAGGCGATTACAGACGACTCAATTAATCAAATTAAGATCTGTAAAAGCCGGAAGAATCGTAGTTGAACGAAGTATAGTTTGGTAAATAAAAATCAACAAAGTATCACTAAATGAAGCGTAAATTAAATTGAAAGCAGGAAAACAGAGTTCCGGCGTCGCGACGGCGATGCGTCGGCGATGCACCGGAATCCTGAGCGTTCGGGAGGGTCGTCGTGCAGTGTCCACGGCCTCGAAGGCTCTCCTTGGACAAAGACGACGTGGGCAATCTCTAGATAAAGCAGGAAAACAGAGTTCCGGCGTCGCGACGGCGACGCGTCGGCGATGCACCGGAATCCTGAGCGTTCGGGAGGGTCGTCGTGCAGTGTCCACGGCCTCGAAGGCTCTCCTTGGACAAAGACGACGTGGGTAATCTCTAGATCTTCTCGCGAAGTCTAGAGACCAATGAAGTGGGTCGTCGAATCGTCTCCGGCGGCTGTCACCCGGCGGAGCGGAAAAACGGCGACTTTGCGGCTCTCCGGCGGCTGTCACCCGACGGAGAGGGGCTGGATGGAGGTGAGGCGCGTGTTAGGGAGCTTCATCCTCAGGTCCGCGCAGCAAGAGGAGGCTCTTCATCGCATCTGGTACGCTCTCAGGAGGTGGCGACTGGTCTCCCGGCGGATCGTCCTCTTCCCGACGACGGCTTGTTCGTCGATCAATCGGAGATGATTTACTCGATGGATTGCGATCCTTTTATCGCGAATCGTTCAGAAATTTTAGTAGCAATGCTCCGCGAATCGCGTTGACGAGATTTTCGCCGATGATCCAGCGATTCCGGTTGCTTAATCCTTCACCGGCGATCTGCAGGAAAGTCGCGATAATCAGTTAAAAATATATGAATTTTGACACTGGGAGGATTCGAACCCGCGGCGGTCGCCCGCCCGTTACAAGCTGGATTTAGTCCCACATCGGTTGTGGGCGGATTATTCGGGCGAATATAGGGTAAAGTTAGCTTTCTAGGCAAAGTCCTCTCGCGTGTACGACCACTCCTTGCCCCACAGCCGGCTGACCACCGGTGACGTGGAAGGGGAGTGGCGCACACGTGCCCCTACCGATCCAACCAAGCCGCTCGAGCCCCTGCTCGCGGCTACTCCCCGACTGCGCTTCCGACCCGCTTGCGGGCCCGGCTGGCCGGCGGATCCCCCCATTTTGCAATATTTTTATTTTTATTTCTTGTTCTTCATTTATCTCAAAACTAAGACTGTAAAAATCGTATAAAATCACATAATTACCCAAAAATTCACGTTAATCAACTGAAAACCACTTTTCATGCTTTAACACAAATATAAGTCTATTTATCATGAGTTAAGGCTAAAACTATATTATTTACTGATTATTAACTCATGATAATGAAGACTTATCATCACCCAACGAAGCTGTAGGAAAGTTGTGATAATTAAATAAAATATATGATTTTTGACTCTAGGAGGATTCAAACCCATGCTGGTTGCCTGCCCTTTCTAGGGAAGGTGATGCAAGTTTAGTCCCACATTAGTTGTGCACCAATTTTTCGGGTGAATATATATTAATGTTTCATTCCTAAGCAAGTCCCTTCTCTTGCATGTACCACCACTCCTTGCCCCACAGCCAATTAGCCACTGGTGACGTGGAAGGGGAGTGACACACACGTGCCCCTATTAGTCCAAGTTGCTCGAGCCTCTACTCGCGGCTACTCCCTAACTAAACTTCCAACTTTCTTGCAGGCCTTGCTGGTCGACAGGTCCCCCTCATTTTATCTTATTTTTATTTTTTATTTCTTTTTCTTCATCTATCTCAAAAGTAAGACTGTAAAAATCATATAAATTTGTGTAAGATCACATAATTACCCAAAAAATCACATTAATCAATTAAAAACCACTTTCCACACTTTAACATAAATATGAGTCTATTTATCATGAGTTAAGGCTAAACTATATTATTTACTAATTATTAACTCATGATAATGAAGACTTATCAGGCCCTCAAGCTTATAAGCCACAAAAAAAGCTACAAAAATGACTTATTAGGCCTCTAAAAGAGAAACCCAATAAGCTCCCCTAAAGGAGAAAGAGGAGGGCCCTCATATGGTGCTTAAGTGGGCCTCAATTGAAGACCTAAATAAGCCCCAAAAGAAGCCCAAAAAGGAAAGAAGCCTAGGTCCCCCCCCTTAGGGTTTTAATTGGGCCTCAAAAGAGAGACCCAATAAAATCCTAAAGAAAGGGAGACACAAACAACAACACACACATAGAATTGGGCCTGCTAACACACAAACACGAGGCCCAACAAGTCATGTGAAAATACAAAGAAAGATAAGGGTGAGCTCGAGCTTGTCCTTCATGAGTTAATAATTAGTAAATAATATAGTTTTAGCTTTAACTCATGATAAATAGATTTATATTTATGTTAAAATGTGAAAAGTGATTTTCAATTGATTAATGTGAACTTTAGGTAATTATATGTTTTTATACGAATTTATATGATTTTTACAGTCTTACTTTTGAGATAAATGAAGAAAAAGAAAAAAAAATAAAAATATAACAAAATGGAGGGGACCCGTCAGCCACTCCCCTTCCACATCACCGGTGGCTAGCCAATTGTGGGGCAAGGAGTGGTCGTACATGCATGAGAAAGGGACTTGCTTTCAAATGTAACATTATTATATATTCGTTCGAAACTTCGGCACACAAGTGATGTGGGACTAAACCCACATCACACCTTCCCCAGAAATAGGTGGGCAACTAGCACGGGTTTGAATCCTTCCAAAGCCAAAACTCATATTTTTTATCTAATTATCACGACTTTCCTATAAATCACCGGTGAAGGATTAAGCAACTAAAATCGCTGGATCATTGGCAAAAATCTCATCAATGTGATTCATGGAGCATTGTTACTAAAATTACTGAATAATTCACAATAAAAGGATTGCGAATCTATTGAGTAAAGCATCTCCGATTGATCGACAAATAAGCCATCGTCGGGAAGAGGATAATCCACTAGGAGATGAGTCACCACCTCTGAAGAGTGTACCAAATGTGATGAAGAGCTTCCTCTTGCTGCGTGGACCTGAGGATAAAGCTCCCTAACACGCGCCCTACCTCCATCTAGCTCTTCTCCGTCAGGTGACAGCCGTTGGAGAGCCACAAAGTTGTCATTTTTCTGTTCCACCGGGTGACAGCTATCGGAGACGATTCGACGACCCATTTAATTGATCTCTAGATTTCGTAAGGAGATCTAGAGATTGCCCACATCGTCTTTGTCCAAGGAGAGCCTTTGAGGCCATGTACACTACATGACAATCCTCTTGAACATTCAAGATTTTGGTGCATCACCAACGCATCGTCACCGCAATGTCGGAATTCTATTTTCTTGCTTTCAACTTACTTTTTGCTTCATTTAGTGATAATTTGAGTGATTTAAATTTACTAAGATATACTTCATTCATTTACGATTTTTCCAACTTTTATAGATCTTAATTTGATTAATTAAATCATTTATAATCACTTATGTAAGAATCATTGGATGGAACTCTATTTCTGCCCGATTTGCATTCGTCGGGTGTTGACATCATCCTAACATCCACACCCTTATTTTCCTTTTTTGTAAATTTTAAATATATTTTATTTTCATTTTCTAGTGTAAAATTCATAAAAAATAGTATTCTTTGAGGAGAATTCTAAATAATTACCAGATATTATATTACATCCTTGTGATCGACTTGGAAAATTACCATTTTTTAGAAGTTTTATGAAATTATAATTGATATATTTATTTATAAATATTTGTAAATATCTGAAAATTTATATTTTCTAATTTTATAAATTTTTAATTTACATGATTTACTATACAACGACTAAGTCACGTCAACTTGCCAGCAAAGACCTCACAAATTCTCTCTTTATTTTTTGCACAAGTACCCAATATGATACTTGAGGTCATAAAGAAGATAAGGATACAATAAAACTTAGCTTAGAATTGTAGAAGAAAATAGGAAAAATGAAGCACTATGATATCCCCAAATAGCTATTAGGGCTTGCTATTGAATGGGATAGGTTTCTTGCTTGAGACTATTTTATAATCATTTCACATTTGGAATTACAAGAAATTGATGTTGCACAAAAAAGCTAATGACAACATACTGACAAGACTCAGTGTATCAAAATATTCACATACTTTAATGACATTTAATTTAACTCAATGTGATATTAAAATTTTAATTTTCATGCTTTCTTTAGCTCACATTCCAGAAAATGGACTTCTAAAAGAAATGATGTAGGATTTGTTCTTCAATTTGTGTTCTAGTAAAGGGTTCCAAGACCTAGTGGGAAACAAATAAACAAGAGTATCAAGCTGGCTTAGCTAGCTGGGCCTATCGTTATTGTACTGCTCTAAATCAACCCTTTCGGGTATGCCTGAGATATAATGAAGTACAATTCCATACAGTAGACTGTCTTTAATCCGGTGATTCTCAACATCTTACAGATGGTGAGGCTAAGTTTGTCCCGTTATTATCTTTCGAAAGGCCAGGTCACGTGAAGGGAACTGAAAATATGGGCTGGATTCTGCCAGCCCGGGGCCCAAACCAGACGTTGGTAGCCGCTACAGTTGTGCGAAATAAAATTTCAAGATGCAGATAAAATTTTGGTGGCGTGCTCACATTAGCGAATAGGAATCATAATCGGGAGAAAAGGGTTTGAGTAGGTTTCATGAGTGGTGGAGGCACACTACAGGAAAAAGACAGCGGCAGGTGGCACGCGCGTGGTGGGTATCAGTTGTCTACAAATCCAAGGCGGGACTGATACGCTTTCTTCGATGAGGTAGGACGGTGGCTGTCGACAACCATGGGGGAAGTTCGAGTCTTGAACGTCACCCGCGTCTCGCTCTCACCACTTGAAGGCCCCTGTCCGGAACCCGTCAAGCTCTCCTTCTTCGACGCCAAATGGATTCGTTTCCCTCCCCTGCAACGGGTGCTGCTGTTCAGCACCGACCGCCCGATCCCCTCCCTCGTCGAAGAGCTCAGGGAGTCCCTCTCCCGGACGCTTTCTCGTTATTATGCCCTCGCCGGGAAGTTCACCGCGGTCGACGGCACCGGCAACCTCATGATAAGTTTCTCCGGCGACGGAGGCGACGGGGTCGATTTCCTTTGGGCAGAGGCGGAGGGGATCGATTTCCAACGGCTCACGGACATCCAGCACTACGACGAGGAGGCGTTCTTGTCTCTTGTGCCGGTCTTAGAGGCGAGTCAGCTTCCGGCTCCGGTGTTCTCCGTGCAAGTCACCGGTTTTCCTGGGAGAGGTGTGGTAATTGGGTTCTCTATGCACCACATGGCCGCCGATGGTAAGGCCATATGGCAGTTCGTTGATGCGTGGGCGGCGGAGTGCCGGATATCGTCCGGCGGAGGGGCATCGAGTCTCCCGGAGCCATTGCATGACCGGTCGGTCATAAGTCACCCCCGAGCGGAAGAGATTGCCAGGAGTATCGTGAGGACCGTCGCTCCCAACCTCCCAAGCGTAAGCTCAATGGCTCTGTCACCGTGTCTCTTTCTCTATCTATCCATTTACCTATATCTAAATAGCTGAAACATGCGTCATGGCTGATTTCAGTTATCCGACTCTTTGATGAAATTCTACGATCCGCGTAAGTTGTCACGGAGAACCTTCATCGTCAAGATGGAGAGCATCGCCTCCCTAAAGGACCGAGGCACCGCTACTCACCGGCCCTCGGCGTTCGCCGCCCTGGCCGCCCACATCTGGCTGAGCATCGTCAGAGCGAAGGGCATTCCACCGGACGACCTTATCTGTCCCTTCCTTTTCGAAGCTGACTGCCGCCGTCGCCTTGACCCTCCCGTCGAGGACCGCTACTTCGGCAACTGCGTCAAGCCCTGCTTGGCCGTGGCCAAGGCGTCGGAGCTGCTGGCCGGTGACGATGAGGGGATTAAGACGGCCTGCGCAGCGGTGCGGAGAGCGGTCCAGGAGGCTACTAGAGAACCGTTGAGTGACATTGAGCGCTGGACAACTAAGTCGGTTCTTACGGGTTTTCCGATCGAGAGACTAGCGAATGTGTCGGGGTCGCCGAGGTTCCGGGTGTACGATGCGGATTTTGGCTGGGGGGGCCCTAGGAGGGTGGAGATGGTATCAATGAACGGGAACGGGGAGGTGGCACTGTTAGCGGCAAGGGATGAAGAAGGTAGCGTGCAGCTGTCGGTATCCATCTCACGGTTGTGTATGGATGCTTTCGCCTCCTCCTTTGTGGATGGTCTGCAGGAATGATGCTCCGTGTCTTCTCGTAGAGGGCTGAGCCTGAGCGGTGTTTTCCTTCATGAATTTCCAGATCTTGCCACCATGATCGTCATACTCTTAACTACCGTTTGCTTGGTGTTCAATATCGTAAACTCCGTATATATATAGATATAGATATAGATATAGGTATAGATATATTGTGCCCTTGCGCCTCAAACAGTAGTCACTTAGGAACTAAAGCTTTCATTGTCCATGAAATCCTTACGTGATGAGTAACTTCCCTGTTATTTCAGGGACATCACCTGAATTTCTAGTGCTTCGGATTCTCTAGATTTGGCATAGACCAAGACCAAATCCCACGTGCAACTGGATGGATGAGCAGAAGCGCCAACAGCAGCAACTTAATGTTGTTATTGACTCAGACAACTAGCTGGTCATTATAATAGCCCAATAAAATAGGGTCATTAAAATGACTAAAGAGTTCTGGGGAGTGTTAGATATGGCTGACTATTTTAAAGGATGTGTTTTAACAACACCCACTCCCCCCTCCCCCATATAATTTTAGAAGATCTATGGTATGACAATCATATACTTGTGATTTCTTAAGATCATTTGGTACCTTAAAAATTTTAATTTCTACTAATTGATCTCCACATGAAAATTTTGCAATACCTATGGGAAAATCAATATTCATCTTTGCTATATGCAAAAATGGTCTCCTTAGAATGATTGGTGTATCATAAAACTATCCATTAAAATCCATTTCTAGCACTACAAAATCAGCTGAAAATTTACACCCTTTAATTGTCACTATCATATTCTCTAAAATACCTTTAGGATGTTTTATGGATCTATCAGTAAATTGTAAGATAATAGTAGAAGGTTTAAGATCAGAAATATTAAATTTATTACAAATCCTTATATGTAATAAATTAATACTAGCACCAGTGTCAAGTAATGTGATAAGTCTTCATTATCATGAGTTAATAATTAGTAAATAATATAGTTTTAGCCTTAACTCATGATAAATAGACTTATATTTGTGTTAAAGCATGAAAAGTGGTTTTCAGTTGATTAACGTGAATTTTTGGGTAATTATGTGATTTTATACGATTTTTACAGTCTTAGTTTTGAGATAAACGAAGAACAAGAAATAAAAATAAAAATATTGCAAAATGGGGGGATCCGCCGGCCAGCCCAAGCGGGTCGGGCGCGTCGGGGAGTAGCCCGCAGGGCTCGGCGGCTTACTGATAGGGGCACATGCCACTCCCCTTCCACGTCACCGGTGGTCAGCCGGCTGTGGGGCAAGGAGTGGTCGTACACGCGAGAGGACTTTGTAGAAAGCTAACTTTACTATATAATCGCCCAAATAATCCGCGCACAACCGATGTGGGACTAAATCCACCTTGTTCAGGGGCGGGCGACCGCCGCGGGTTCGAATCCTCCCAGAGTCAAAATTCATATATTTTTACTGATTATCGCGACTTTCCTGCAGATCGCGGTGAAGGATTAAGCAGCGGAATGGCTGGATCATCGGCGAAAATCTCGTCAACGCGATTGGTGGAGCATTGCTACTAAAATTTCTGAGCGATTCGCGATAACAGGATCGCAATCCATCGGTAAATCATCTCCGATTGATCGGCGAACAAGCGTCGTCGGGAAGAGACGATCCGCCGGAGACCGGTAGCCACCTCGAGGCGTACCAGATCGATGAAGAGCCTCCTCTTGCTGCGGACTGAGGATGAAGCTCCTAACACGCTCACTCCATCCAGCCCTCTCCGTCGGGTGACGGCCGAGAGCATAAAGTCGATTTTCTCAGGTGACGGCTGCCGGAGGCGATTCGGCGACCCACTTCATTGGTCTCTAGACTTCGCGAAGATCTAGAGATTGTCGTCTTTGTCCAAGGAGAGCCTTCGAGGCCGTGGACACTGCACGACGACCCTCCCGAACGCTCAGGATTCCGGTGCATCACCGACGCATCGCCGTCGCGGCGCCGGAACTCTGTTTTCCTGCTTTATCTAGAGATTTCCCACGTCGTCTTTGTCCAAGGAGAGCCTTCGAGGCTGTGGACACTGCACGACAATCCTCCCGAACGCTCAGGATTCCGGTGCATCGCCGACGCATCGCCGTCGCGACGCCGGAACTCTGTTTTCCTGCTTTCAATTTAATTTACGCTTTATTTAGTGATACTTTGTGTGATTTTTAATTTACCAAACTATACTTCGTTAAATTACGATTCTTCCGGCTTTTACAGATCTTAATTTGATTAATTAAGTCGTCTGTAATCGCTTACGTAAGAATCGCCGAGCGGAACTCTGTTTCCGCCTGATTCGCGTTCGCCTGGCGCTGACGTCATCCTGACGCCCGCACCCTTATTTCCTTTTTTTCGTAAATTTTAAATATATTTCCTTTTTATTTCCTAGTATAAAATTCGTAAGAAAATCGTATTCATTGAGAAAAATTCTGAATAATTACCAGATATTATATTACATCCCTGTGATCGACCTGGAAAATTACCGCTATTTTTGGATTTTATTGAATTATAATTGATATATTTATTTAGAAATACTTCTAAATATCCGAAAATTCGTATTTTCTAGTTTTATAAATTTTATATTTGCGTGATTTAATATACAACGACTGAGTCACGTCATAATGCATTCTGAAAAATGGATCCACCAATATCACACGAAATTAAAGGGGCACTTGTATCTCCTAAGTTATATGATAATCGATTTAATAATAATGTACTAGTATGTATAGATAATTTTTCTACTCTAGGTGCCCTTTTTGGTGTACACATTTCTTTCAAAACTCTAGTATATTCAAGAATATGTTCAATAGCAGTGAGTAAAGGAAGACTAATTTACACATCTTGTAAAATTTTCTTTATTTCTTCATTGTGTTCCTTTTTCTTTCTTTGTCTAGGCTCTAGAGTTTTAGGAAATAGAATGGTCGTCCTCTCTTTTGAAATTTCCTTGGTAGAATCTCTAAAATCCTCTTCTACTCCTATTTGATTTTATTTTGGGTTGTCCACGTTTTCTTTTTCTTTTAATGTTTAGGGATAAGGATCAAGTAAGATCTTGCCACTTCTTAATGCATTCACTGTCCTAATATTTTCATTTCGTGGGTTTTTTCCTTGATTCATGTTGTTAGACTCCCCTTGCTGAAATCCTATTGTTGGACAGTTTCTTGGATTTTCTATAGGCTGACTAGGTAGCTGTCCCTCTTCTCTCTTATTCCCAAGAGCCTATATAATTTATTTCTAGTGCAGCATCATTTGATTCATAGTTTGTTGCATCATTTGGCTCATTTGCTGCATCATTTCCATAATATCAAGTTGGGTTTGAGAGGGCTGATTTTTTTGAAATCTGTTTTCTTATTTTGGACGAAATTCAGAGTTTGAATTGGGTCTAAATGCTTCTGAATTTTAAATATTATTTAGATCTCTCCATGAAAAATTATTCCTTCAATTAAGATTATAAGAATTTTAAAAAAGGTTCCCTATTTCTATTTAAACCATGAGCTACTTGCACTTGTTCTTGCATAGGGTGAAATGATTGATCTAAATTATAACATTGAAATTCAGAATAATCATTTTACCATACATAAGACATGTACTATTTGAATTAAATTGAGGGTTAGGAGGCTTTCTAATATTGTCAATAAGTAAATCAAGTTTTTAAAATCTTTGATTATTCTAATTAACCTCATTTCTAAATTTAGAATCATCATCATGATGCAATTCATAAATTCCTCTCTTCTTATCCTTGTCATATAATTCAAAAGAGGCTTGATCTCTAGAATTTTCACTTAAATTCTCATAAAGATTGTAAATCTCATCAAGGGTTTTCTCCATATAAGCTCCTCTACATATAGAATCAATCATATTTCTATGTTGTTCTAATATTCTATTATAAAAAATTATATTGAGCTGCCACTTGGGTACAGCATGATGAGGACACTTTCTAAGTAAGTCTTTAAATTTTTCCTATGTCTCATGTAAAATTTCTTTTAATCTTTGAGAAAAACTCTATATATGTTTTCTTATATTTTAAGTTTTTCCTTAGGGATAAAATTTTCAAAGAAATATCTGTTCTATATTGACGTGACTCAGTCGTTGTATATTAAATCACGCAAATTTAAAATTTATAAAACTAGAAAATACGAATTTTCGGATATTTAGAAGTATTTCAAAATAAATATATCAATTATAATTCAATAAAAATTCCAAAAATAGCGGTAATTTTCCAGGTCGATCACAGGGATGTAATATAATATCTGGTAACTATTCAGAATTTTTCTCAATGAGTACGATTTTCTTACGAATTTTATACTAGGAAATAAAAAGGAAATATATTTAAAATTCACGAAAAAAAGGAAATAAGGGTGCGGACGTCAGGATGACGTCAGCGCCCGGCGAACGCGAATCAGGCGGAAACAGAGTTCTGCCCGGCAATTCTTACGTAGGCGATTACAGACGACTCAATTAATCAAATTAAGATCTGTAAAAGCCGGAAGAATTGTAATTGAACGAAGTATAGTGTGGTAAATTAAAATCAACAAAGTATCACTAAATGAAGCGTAAATTAAATTGAAAGCAGGAAAACAGAGTTCCGGCGTCGCGACGGCGATGCGTCGGCGATGCACCGGAATCCTGAGCGTTCGGGAGGATCGTCGTGCAGTGTCCACGGCCTCAAAGGCTCTCCTTGGACAAAGACGACGTGGGCAATCTCTAGATAAAGCAGGAAAATAGAGTTCCGGCGTCGCGACGGCGACGCGTCGGCGATGCACCGGAATCCTGAGCGTTCGGGAGGGTCGTCGTGCAGTGTCCACGGCCTCGAAGGCTCTCCTTGGACAAAGACGACGTGGGCAATCTCTAGATCTTCTCGCGAAGTCTAGAGACCAATGAAGTGGGTCGTCGAATCATCTCCGGCGGCTGTCACCCGGCGGAGCGGAAAAACGGCGACTATGCGGCTCTCCGGCGGCTGTCACCCGACGGAGAGGGGCTGGATGGAGGTGAGGCGCGTGTTAGGGAGCTTCATCCTCAGGTCCGCGCAGCAAGAGGAGGCTCTTCATCGCATCTGGTACGCTCTTAGGAGGTGGCGACTGGTCTCCCGGCGGATCGTCCTCTTCCCGACGACGGCTTGTTCGTCGATAAATCGGAGATGATTTACTCGATGGATTGCGATCCTTTTATCGCGAATCGTTCAGAACTTTTAGTAGCAATGCTCCGCGAATCGCGTTGACGAGATTTTCGCCGATGATCCAGCGATTCCGGTTGCTTAATCCTTCACCGGCGATCTGCAGGAAAGTCGCGATAATCAGTTAAAAATATATGAATTTTGACTCTGGGAGGATTCGAACCCGCGGCGGTCGCCCGCCCCTGAACAAGGTGTGACGCGGGTTTAGTCCCACATCGGTTGTGCGCGGATTATTCGGGCGAATATATAGTAAAGTTAGTTTTGTAGGCAAAATCCTCTCGCGTGTACGACCACTCCTTGCCCCACAGCCGGCTGACCACCGGTGACGTGGAAGGGGAGTGGCGCACACGTGCCCCCTATCGATCCAAGCAAGGTGCTCGAGCCCCTGCTCGCGGCTAATCCCCGACTGCGCTTCCGACCCGCTTGCGGGCCCGGCTGGCCGGCGGGTCTCCCTATTTTGCAATATTTTTATTTTTATTTCTTGTTCTTCGTTTATCTCAAAACTAAGACTGTAAAAATCGTATAAAATCACATAATTACCCAAAAATTCACGTTAATCAACTGAAAACCACTTTTCATGCTTTAACACAAATATAAGTCTATTTATCATGAGTTAAGGCTAAAACTATATTATTTACTAATTATTAACTCATGATAATGAAGACTTATCATATATCATTTCAGCTAGTTAATTCTCTATCTAATGTGGATAGCTAATGGCTAGCTTTGTCCCTAAGTGTATGAGAAAATAATTTCATCTTAATAATTTCCAGTGTAACTTGAGGGAGATTAATGAAATCACAGACCATATAAAATTTTTCTAAGTACTAATGAGGTTCCTCTAAAGGTAATCCATGAAAATTAGGAAGTATTTGAAAAATTCTTGGATTTATTTCGAATTTAATAGTGGGTGCTAATGGGACTCTAATATTGGATGCTTTTTGAAATGAATCAGGGATATAATAATTTTTCATGGTCATAGGATTGTTCTCAGTTTGACCTGTACTTCCTTTAAGATCTATTAAAATTTATTTTTTTCTTTTAGATTTTCTAGCCTTAGATGCAAAGATCTTCCATCATACATAAAAAAATAATAAATTCGAGGAAAAAAGTTTAGTAATTGTTACCCTCCTTCAGTATGCTCTAGTCCTTGTCTTGCTTCTCTTCCTTCCCTTTTTTTAAAAAAAAAATCAGCAAAAATAAAATAAAACAAGAGTTCAATTTTTTTGTGTACGCTAAGAGAAAAATAGAAAAATACTAAATATTATGCAATACATCTCCGACAATGGCACCAAAATTTGATGTGACTTAGTTTTTGTATATTAAATCACATAAATCTAAAATTTATAAAACTAGAAAATATGAATTTTTAGATATTTTGAAGTATTTCTGAACAAATATATCAATTATAATTCAATAAAACTTCAAAAACTGTGATAATTTTCTAGGTCAATCATAGGGATGCAATATAATATCTGGTAATTATTTAGAATTTTCCTCAAAGAATATGAGTTTTTATGAATTTTATACTAGGAAATGAAAAGGAATATATTTTAAAATTCACAAAGAAGGAATAAGGGTGCAGATATCAAGATGATGTCAGCACCTGGTGAACGCAAATCGAGTGAAAATAGAGTTCCACCTAGTGATTCTTCCGTAAGCAATTATAGATCATTTAATTAATCAAATTAAGATTTGTAAAAGTGGAAAGAATCGTAATTGAATAAAGTATATTTTGGTAAACTAAAATCACAAAAATTATCACTAAATGAAGCATAAAGTAAGTTGAAAGCTGGAAAATAGAGTTCCGACATTGTGACAGTGATGCATTGGTGATGCACCGGAATGTTGAATATTCGGGAAGATCATTATGTAGTGTCTATGGCCTCGAAGGCTCTCCTTGGACAAAGACAACATGGGCAATCTTTAGTTCTCCTTGTGAAGTCTAGAGATTGATGAAATGGGTCATCGAATCATCTCTAGTGGTTGTCACTCGGCGGAGCAGAAAAATGACGACTTGGTGGCTCTTTGGTAACTGTCACCCAACAGAGAGGAGTTGGATAGAGGTGGGGCGCATGTTAGGGAGCTTCATCCTCAAGTCCACGCAGCAAGAGGAGGCTCTTCATCGCATCTAGTATGCTCTCAGGAGGTGGCGACTCATCTCCTGGCAGATTATCCTCTTCTCAACGATGACTTGTTCGTCGATCAATCAGAGATGATTTACTTGATGGTTTGCAATCCTTTTATTGCGAATCATTCAACAATTTTAGTAGCAATACTCTGCGAATCACATTGACAAGATTTTTGCTGATGATCCAATGATTCTCATTACTTAATCCTTCACTGGCGATCTATAGGAGTGTCATGATAATCAGATAAAAATATATGATTTTTGACTCTAGGAGGATTTGAACCCTTACTGGTTGCTTTGCTCTTTTTGGGGAAGGTGATGCAAGTTTAGTCTCACATCAGTTGTGCACTAATTTTTCGAGTGAGTATACATTAATGTTATATTTTTAAGCCAGTTCTTTTGTTGTGACTCAGTCGTTGTATATTAAATCACGCAAATCTAAAATTTATAAAACTAGAAAATATGAATTTTTTAATATTTAGAAGTATTTCTAAATAAATATATCAATTATAATTCCATTAAACTTTTAAAAATAATGCTAATTTTCTAGGTCAATTATAGCAATGTAATATAATGTATGGTAATTTTTTCTCAATGAATACGATTTTCTATGAATTTTATACTAGAAAATGAAAAGGAAATATATTTAAAATTCATGAAAAAGGGAAATAAGGGTGTAGACATCAAGATGATGTCAGCATCTGACAAACGTGAATTGGGTAGAAACAGAGTTCTGCTCGGTGATTCTTACATAAGTGATTACAGATGATTTAATTAATCAAATTAAGATCTGTAAAGGTTGGAAGAATCGTAATAGAACAAAGTATATTTTGGTAAATTAAAATCATACAAATTATCACTAAATGAAGCATAACGTAAGTTGAAAGCAAGAAAATAGAGTTTCGACATCGTGACAACAATCCGTTGGAGATGTACTGGAATCCTGAGCGTTCGGGAGGATCGTCGTGTAGTGTCTATAGCCTCGAAGGCTCTCCTTGGACAAGGACGATGTGGACAATCTCTAGATCTCCTTGCAAAGTCTAGAGATTAATGAAGTGGGTTGTCGAATTGTCTTTGATGGCTATCACCTGGTGGAGCAGAAAAATGGCGACTTTACAGCTCTCCAGTGGCTGTCACCTGACAGAAAAGAGCTTGATGGAGGTGGGGCGTGTGTCAGGGAGCTTCATCCTCAGGTCCGCACACCAAGAGGAGGGTCTTCATTGCATCTAGTATGCTCTCAAGAGGTGGTGACTTGTCTCTTAGCGGATCGTCTTCTTCTCGATGATGGCTTGTTCATCGATTAATCGGAGATGATTTACTCGATGGATTCACGATCCTTTTATGACGAATCCTTAGTAATTTGAGTAACAATGCTCCACAAATCGCATTGATGAAATTTTTGCTGATGATCTAACAATTCTGATTGCTTAATCCGGTGATCTGCAGAAAAGTCACAATAATCAAATAAAAATATGAGTTTTTGCTCTAGGAGGATTCGAACCCATGTCGGTTGCCCCCGCCTCTTCTAAGAAAGGTGATGGGTTTAGTCCCACATCAGTTGTGTGCCAAATTTTCGGGCGAATATATAGTAATGTTACATTCCTAAGCAATGTCCTTTTCTTGTGCATGTACGACCACTCCTTGCCCCACAGTCAGCTAGCCACCGGTGACGTGGAAGGGGAATGGTGCACACGTGCCTCCATCGGTTCAAGCCAATCAACCCCCCCTACTCGTGGCTACTCCTCAACTGCACTTTTGACCCACTTGTAGGTCTGGCTGGCCGGTGGGTCCTCCCATTTTACAATATTTTTATTTTTATGTCTTGTTCTTCATTTATCTCAAAAGTAAGACTGTAAAAATTGTATAAAATCATATAATTATCCAAAAATTTGAGATAAATGAAGAACAAGAAATAAAAATAAAAATATTATAAAATTATGTAATTACCCAAAAATTCACGTTAATCAACTGAAAACCACTTTTCACACTTTAACACAAATATAAGTCTATTTATCATGAGTTAAGACTAAAAGTATATTATTTACTAATTATTAACTCATGATAATAAAGACTTATCACACCCCTCAACTTAAATCATTGCTAGTCACTTAGCAATGGAATTACGAAAATAAAATTTTACAAATCTCAAACATCATATTTCAATACAAAAAAAAGATACAATTAGAAATGATGTACCTTTAGACACTTTGGATTCTTATATCAAATATTAAGAATGATGTCAAGCACTTAAATATTTAAACACTCTTTAGAATAACAATCTAGACTTCACTTCTTCTATTCACATCTTTATCACTTGTTCACTCATAGATGTATTTACAAGATGTTCCAATTATCAATACTCATCCAAGAATAATATTGATCCTAGATTTCCCTTTTTCTATGGCTTGATTTTTGAAGTTTGTACTATATTTCTTCCTTCTTTTTTCTTTTATATATAGTGGATAAGTAACTTTTTCTATTGATAAATTTCAACAATAAGAATGATGTCTCACACCCTCCATGTGTACTCTTCATTTTCAGGGCTTTCACTTTATCCACTTATTTTACAACAAGTGTTTTTCTATACACAATTTTTGACAATGAGAATAATGTCTCACACCCTCTATGTGTACTCTTCATTTCTAGAATTTTCATATTGCTCTCTCTTCTTTTTTTTTTTTCGAAATAAGTGATTTCTCCTTACAAGTCCTATAGATTAGGGTGCAAAAATCTCCATTAAACTCAAATGATCAATCAAACTTTTACATCAAGTAAATACTATCCATCAAGATCATGAAGTGAAAATCTGTAAAATCAAATCCATGTTATCTATCATGTATCCAAAGAGTATTCCAACATTTCATGCTACTAGATCATTCTTTTGACTCAATAATAATCTTTCAAGTATCTATTTGGTATCAATCAATTTAATTGATTTCATTTTTCATGCATGCAATATGATGTAAGAAATTTGTAAATTAAATAGTTTTGATAGTTTAATTTTCTATTTTCAGTTCTAGTTTTAATAGTAATAAATTTGTCAAAAATAAATCAAAACTATCCTCTTTATAGCTGTAATTTTGAATTTCAGTAATATATATCTAGAGGATTGAAATGTGAGAAAAGGGTCTCTAGAATTTAAAATTTTGGGCTATTTTTTTGTCTACTATTTTTGACAATCTATTGTTCCTAATAGAAAACTAGAAAATAGATGTTGTAGTTTTTTTAAATTTTATTTATTTTTTATATTTTTAGTTGATGTTCTAAGTTGAATAAATGAAAACACATGTTCTTAATCATCCTAAAACATAAATTAATAATTAATACTTCACCCCCCAACTTAAAAATAACATTGTCCTCAAAGACACAGAAAAATCGAAACAGAATATGTAGAAAATATAATTTTCTAGTGAAGCATGAATATGTGCAAAGTTAAGCATTAAAAATATTTTCATAAATGATACAGCTCAGAAAGACATCACCTCAACCTCATTTTTAATTTTTCAGTTCATCTTACACTCCTCCTCCTACACTTTTCCAAAAAAACAAATACAGAAACAAGTACTACAAAATTCTAAGAAAAATAGAGCTTAAAAAAAATCAAACATAATGAAATAAAAATCATGGGTTGCCTCTCATGTAGCGCTGAATTTAATATCTCTAGTTGGACTCTTTGATCTCACTCTTGAATTTCTTTTAATAATAAAATTTCTTTTTCTACAAGGCATTCATCTATTTAAGCCGCTATCTATTTACCTTAAAGTTATGTCACTTTTAAGATCTTTACTTATTACGGCCCCATGATCATATGTCTCTTCCAACACATAAAACCCTTTTCATTTTGATTATTTTCTTGGGAATAATTTTAGCCTAGAATCATATAACCACACTTTTTGTCCAATATCAATTTTTTTCTGCTAATGTGTTTATCATGAAAAGTTTTAGTTTTTTCTTTATATACTCTATGATTTTCATAAGCTTCATTCCACAACTCTTCTAGTTCATGTAGTTGAAAAATTCTATGCCCACCAGCTGATTTTTCATCCATACATAATTTTTTTATAGCCCATAATATTTTAT
The DNA here is from genome assembly GCA_902729315.2 of Spirodela intermedia. Lineage (NCBI taxonomy): Eukaryota > Viridiplantae > Streptophyta > Magnoliopsida > Alismatales > Araceae > Spirodela > Spirodela intermedia. The sequence goes on from LR746272.1 coordinate 4,936,562, forward strand.
GCTCTATTTCCATAGGAAGATGACATGGCTTTTCAACAATGAGACGAAATGGGGACTTATGGGATTTTTATAAGCTATTCTATAAGCCCATAATGCATCTTGTAATTTCATGGGGTAATCTTTCCTATCTGGTCTAACTATTTTTCTCAAAATTCTCTTAATTTCCCTATTTTCTACTTCAACTTGCCCATTTGTTTGGGGATGATATGGAGTGGCTACTTTGTGGTGTACTCCATTCTTTTTCAACAGTTCCCTAAAATGTTTATTGGTAAAATGTGTTCCTCCATCACTAATAATCACTCTATGACATCTAAATCTCAAAAAAATATTTTCCCACACAAATTTCATCACGATTTTATGATCATTAGTTCTAGTAGGAATAGCTTCCACCCACTTTGACACATAATCAACAACAAGTAAAATATATTCATATTTTTCAGCTGATGGGAAGGGACCCATGAAATCTATTCCCCATACATCAAAAATTTCAACTACTAACATGTTACTCATGGGCATTTCATCTTTTTTACTTACCTTACCTATAGATTGGCATGAAATACATGTTCTACTAAATTCTATAGAATCTCTAATGATTGTAGGCCAATAAAAATCACACTGAAATTTTTTTGTAACTAACTTTTGTCTAGAGAAATGTCCTCCACAATTAGATGAATGGCACATGTTAATAATGCTATGATATTCTTCTTCAAGAACACATGTCCTTTAAATTTGATCATTGCTCAAGTAATATAAATCAGGATCATGCCAAAAATAATTTCTAATCTTATAAAAGAAATGATGTTTTTTGTTCTTATCCCACTATTCTAGAGTTTTTCCAAAAAATAGAAAATTAACAATATGTGCATACCATGGTGATGGTTGATGTTGAGCTGCCATCAATTGTTCATCTGGAAATGCGTCTTGTAAAGGTGCTGCATTTATTCCTGTATCACTTAATCTAGAAAGATGGTTAGGAAAATATTCTTGAAACCTTTTTTATCTTTTATTTCTAAGTCAAATTCCTGCAACAATAAAATCCATCTTAATAAACATGGCTTTGCATCTTTCTTATTTAACAGATATTTTAATGCTACATGATTAGTATAAATAATAATTTTAGCTCTCAAAATTTATGATCTAAACCTTTCTAACGAAAATACTACAACTAATAACTCTTTTTCAGTCGTGGTATAATTAAATTGAGCATCAGATGTAGTTTTACTAGCACATGAAATTACTATGGGTTTGACTCTTTTGTTTGTCCTAGAACGGGCCCCACTGCATAATTCGATGCATCACAAATTATTTCAAAGGAAAATGACCAATCAGGAGCTTGTAAAATGAGTGCCTCAATAAGTAATCTTTTTATTTCAGAAAAAGACTCAAAATATTTCTCATCAAAATTAAAAGGCACATCTTTAGATAATAGCATGGTGAGAGGTTTATAAATTTTCAAAAAATCTTTAATAAATTTTCTGTAACAACCTACATGACTCAAGAAAGATCTAATTTATTTTACTAAATTTTGAGGTTTCATTTTAGATATAATATCAGTTTTTGCTCTATTCACCTCTAAACCCCTTTCACTCACAATATGACCCAACACAACTCCCTCTCTAACCATAAAATGTGATTTCTCCCAAATCAAAACTAACTTTTTCTCTATGCATTTCTCAAGTACATGTTGTAAATGATTTAAACATTCATCAAATGATTCACCAAAAATAGAAAAATCGTCCATAAAAATTTCTATACATTTTCTAATCATATTAGAAAAAATAGACAGCATACATCTTTGAAATGTGGTTGGAGCATTTCACAAACTAAAAGGCATGTGTTTAAAAGCAAAAGTACAAAATGGACAAGTGAAAGTTGTTTTTTCTTGATCTAAAGGGTTTATATAAATTTGATTATAACCAGAGTATTCATCCAGAAAACAAAAAAAGTTTTTTCCAACTAATTTTTCTAGAATTTGATTAGTAAATGGTAGGAGAAAATGATCTTTTCTAGTAACTAAATTTAATTTTCTATAATCAATGCAAACCCTTCAACCGATAGTTAATCTTGTTTGTATTTCATCCCTATTTTTGTTTTGTATAATTGTGATCTCTGATTTTTTTGGCACCACTTGTGTAGGACTAACCTATTTGCTATCTGAAATAGGATAAATCAGCAACCAACCACTTTAAAATTTCTTTTTTTACAATTTCCATCATGTTAGGATTTAATCTTCATTGTGGTTCCGTACTAGTTCTAGCCCCCTCCTCTAGATATATACTATACATGCGTACACTCATATCAATGCCCCTTAGATCGTTCATTTTCCAGCCCATAGCCTTCTTATTTTTTCGAAGTACATCTAATAGTTCTTCTTCCTGTTCATCACTCAAATCAGCTGCAATAATAACAAGAAATAAATTATTTTCCTCCAAAAACATATATTTTAAACTAGAGGGAAGAGGTTTCAACTCTAAATTCAGATGATCTTCCTCTTTTTTCTCCCAAATTTATATTCTCTATTTCCTCTAATTCTTCCAGCACACAATCATCAATAAAATCTGGATCATCAAAATCATCTAGAAGATCTATGTTATGATAATCATATACTTGTGATTTCTTAAGATCATTTGGTACCTCAAAAATTTTCACATAAAATTTCTATTGATTGATCTCCACATAAAATTTTCACAATACCTATGAGAAAATCAATATTCATCTTTACTGTATGCAAAAAGGGTCTCCCTAGGATGATTGGTGTATCATAAAATTGTCCATTAAAATCTATTTCCAGCACTACAAAATCAGTTAGAAATTTACACCCTTTAACTATCACTATCACATTTTCTAAAATACTTTTAGGATGTTTTATGGATCTATCAACAAATTGTAAAGTAACAATAGAAGGTTTAAGATTAGAAATATTAAATTTATCACAAATACTTGTAAGTAATAAATTAATACTAGCACCGGTGTCAAGTAAAGTATTCTAAAAAATAGATCCACCAATATCACACGAAATTAAAGGGGCACCTGTATCTTTCAATTTATATGGTAATTGATTTAATAATAATGCACTAGCATGTATAGATAATTTTTCTACTCTAGGTGCCCTTTTTGATATACACATTTCTTTCAAAACTCAAGCATATTCAAGAATATGTTCAATGGCAATGAATAAAGGAAGACTAATTTGTACATCTTGTAAAAAAAAATTTATTTCTTCATTGCGTTTCTTTTTCTTTCTTTGTCTAGGCTCTAGAGCTTTAGGAAATGAAATTGTTGTCCTCTCTTTCGAAATTTCCTTAATAGAATCTATAAAATCTTCATCTACTCTTATTTGATTTTGTTTTGGGTTGTCCACGTTTTCTTTTTCTTCTAATGTTTGGGGATAAGGATTTGGTAAGATCTTACCACTCCTTAATGCATTCACTGTCCTAACATTTTCATTTCGTAGGTTTTTTCCTAGATTCATGCTACTAGACTCCCCTTGCTGAAATCCTATTGTTGGGCGATTCACTGAATTTTCTATGGGCTGACTAGGTAGCTGTCCCTCTTCTCTCTTATTCCCAAGGGCCTCTATAATTTATTTATAATGTAGCATCATTTGATTCATAGTTTGTTGCATCATTTGGTTCATTTGCTACATCATTTTCATAATATCAGGTTGGGTTTGAGAGGACTGTTTTTTTTTAAATCTATTTTCTTATTTTGGACGAAATTCAAAGTTTGAACTAGGTCTAAATGCTTCTGAATTTTAAATATTATTTGGATCTCTCCATGAAAAATTATTCTTTTAGTTAGGATTATAAGAATTTAAAAAAGGTTCACTATTTCTATTAAAACTGTGAGTTACTTACACTTGTTCTTATATAGGGTGAAATGATTGATCTAAATTATAGCACTGAAATTTAGAATAATTATTTTCACGATATATAGGACATGTACTATTTGAATTAGATTGAGGGTTAAGACGCTTTCTAATATTATCAATAAATAAATCAAGTTTTTCTAATCTTTGATTAATCTGATTAACCTCATTTCTAAATTTAGAATCATCATCATGATGCAATTCATAAATTCCTCTCTTCTTATCCTTGTCATATAATTCAAAAGAGTCTTGATCTCTAGAATTTTCACTTAAATTCTTATAAAAATTGTAAATCTCATTAGGAGTTTTCTCCATAAAAGCTCCTCCACATATAAAATCAACTATATTTCTATGTTATTCTAATAATCCATCATAAAAAATTCTATTGAGTTGCCACTTGGGTATAACATGATGATGACACTTTCTAAATAAATCTTTGAATTTTTTCCATGTCTTATGCAAAGTTTCTCTTGGTCTTTGAGAAAAACTCTATATATGTTTTCTCATATTTTGAGTTTTTCCTAAGGGATAAAATTTTTGAAGAAAGGCCTGTTCTATATCTTTTCAACTAGTTAATTCTCTATCTAATGTGGATAGTCAATGGCTAGCTTTGTCCCTAAGTGTATGAGAGAATAGTTTCATCTTAATAATTTCTGAGGTAACTTGAGAGAGATTAACTAAATCACAGACCATATGGAATTTTTCTAAGTGCTGATGAGATTCCTCTAAAGACAATTCATGAAAATTAGGGAGCATTTGAAAAATTCTTAGATTTATTTCGAATTTAATAGTGGGTGCTAATGGGACTCTAATATTTGATGCTCTTTGAAATGAATCAAGGATATAATGATTTTTTATGGCCATAGGATTGTTCTCAATTTGACCTATACTTCCTTCAAGATCTATCAAAATTAATTTTTCTTTCAGATTTTTAGTCTTGAATGAAATAATGAAAAGATTTTCTAGCCTTAGATGCAAGGATCTTCTACCATGTATAAAAATCAATAAAGTTGAAGGAAAAGTGTAGTAATTATTACCCTCCTTCAGTATGCTCCAGTCCTTGCCTTGCTTTTTTCCATTCCCTTTTTCTTAAAAAAAAAATTGGTAAAAAGAAAATAAAAGAAGAGTTAAATTTTTTTGTATACTCTAAGAAAAAAATAGAAAAACACTAAATATTATGCAATACACCCCCAGCAACGAGGCCAAAATTTGATGTGACTTAGTCGTTGTATATTAAATCATGTAAATCTAAAGTTTATAAAACGAGAAAATATGAATTTTTAGATATTTAGAAGTATTTCTCAATAAATATATCAATTATAATTTTATAAAACTTTCAAAAATAATGGTAATTTTCCAAGTCGATCACAAGATGTACTATAATATCTAGTAATTATTCAAGAATATTTCTCAATGAATACGATTTTCTATGAATTTTATACTAGAAAATGAAAAGGAAATATATTTAAAATTCACAAAAAAGAAAAATAAGGGTGCAAACGTCAAGATGATGTTAACACCTAGCAAACGCGAATCAAGTGAAAATAGAGTTCCGCCTGGTAATTCTTACGTAAGTGATTACAGATGATTTAGTTAATCGGATTAAGATCTGTAAAGGCTAGAAGAATCATAATAGAAAAAATTATATTTTGGCAAATTAAAATTATAAAGATTATCATTAAATGAAGCGTAAAATAAGTTGAAAGTAGGAAAACAAAATTCTGACGTTGTGACAGTGATGCGTCGGTGATGCATTGGAATCCTAAGTGTTCGGGAGGATTGTCGTGTAGTGTTCACGGCCTCGAAGGCTTTCTTTGGACAAGGACGACATGGGCAATCTCTAGATCTCCTTACAAAGTCCAAAGATCAATGAAGTGGGTCGTTGAATTGTCTTCGGCGGCTGTCACCTAGTGGAGCAGAAAAATAGCGACTTTGTGGCTCTCTAGTGGCTGTCACCCAATAGAGAGGAGCTTGATGGAGGTGGGGCGCATGTTAAGGAGCTTCATTCTCAGATCCGCGTAATAAGAGGAGGCTCTTCATCGCATCTAGTATGCTCTCAGGAGGTGGCAACTCGTCTCCTGGTGAATCGTCCTCTTTTCGACGACAGCTTGTTTGTCGATCAATCGAAGATAATTTACTCGATGGATTCGCGATCCTTTTATCGTGAATCCTTCAATAATTTGAGTAACAATGCTTTGAGAATCACGTTGATGAGATTTTCGTCGATGATCTAGTGATTCTGGTTGCTTAATCCTTCACCGACGATCTGTAAAAAAGTCGTGATAATCAGATAAAAATATGAGTTTTTGCTCTGAGAGGATTCAAACCCATGCTAGTTTCCCCCACCTCTTCTAAGGAAGGTGATGGGTTTAGTCCCACATCGGTTGTGCGTCAAATTTTTAGGCGAATATATAGTAATGTTACATTCGTAAGCAAAGTCTTTTTCTCGCATGTGTACAACCACTCCTTGCCCCACAGCCGGCTGGCCACCAATGATGTGGAAGGGGATTAGCACACACATGCCCCCATCAGTTCAAGCTGCTTGAGCCCCTACTCGTGGCTACTCCCTAACTATGATGCTTCCAACCCGCTTGTGGGCCTGGTTGGCCGGCAGGTCCCCCCATTTTGTAATATTTTTATTTTTATTTTTTTTCCTTTATTTATCTCAAAAGTAAGACTGTAAAAATTATATAAAATCACATAATTACCCAAAAATTTATGTTAATCAATTGAAAACTAATTTTCACACTTTAACATAAATATAAGTCTATTTATCATGAGTTAAGGCTAAAACTATATTATTTATTACTTATTAACTCATGATAATGAAGACTTATTACTCTTCTCTTGCATGTACGACCACTCCTTGCCCCACAACCAGTTGGCCACTAGTGACATGGAAGGGGAGTGGCGCACACATGCCCCTATCGGTCCAAGTTGCTTGAGCCCTTGCTCACGGCTATGACTGGTTGACGGGTCCCCCTCTTTTTTTTTTATTATTATTTTTTATTTTTTATTTTATTTATCTCAAAAGTAAGATTGTAAAAATTATATAAATTCATGTAAAATCACATAATTACCCAAAATTTTACGTTAATCAATTAAAAACCACTTTTCACACTTTAACATAAATATAAGTCTATTTATCATGAGTTAAGGCTAAAACTATATTATTTACTAACTATTAACTCATGATAATGAAGACGTTTAGTGAAGAGTGATGCTCAGCATCGACAGTCGGTCTTGGTCAAGAGTCGCAGTAGTCATCATCGTAAGGCATGGCATAGTTGGCACAACAGTTGGGTTCGCTGGTGGGCCGAAGGGCATGTTAGCGAGCGTGCACAGCAAGCTGCGCAGCATGCCTCGGAGCACATGGGCGATGCGCCGAGTGGGTGTGCAGGCTGCAAGAGCCGGCACACAGGGTGCGTAGTGGTAGCGCTTCGGCGGGAATGCCGAGCGTCAGCGGTTGGGCTTCCGCCCAACCATCGTCAGAAGGATCAGCCTTCTCTAGCGGCATCAGGAAGCGAAGTAGAGGAAGAAGATGATCTGATTGACAATACTAGAGAGGGTTGAGCCCTTGATAAGTCTTCATTATCATGAGTTAATAATTAGTAAATAATATAGTTTTAGCCTTAACTCATGATAAATAGACTTATATTATTGTTAAAGTGTGAAAAGTGATTTTCAATTAGTTAATGTGGTTTTTTGGATAATTATGTGATTTTACATAAATTTATATGATTTTTATAATATTGCTTTTGAGATAAATGAAGAAAAAAATAAAAAATAAAAAAAAGACAAAATGGGGGACCCATTGGCCAGCCAGGCCCACAAGCGGGTCGGAAGTGTAGTCAGGGAGTAGCCACGAGCAGGGGCTCGAGCGACTTGGATAGATAGGGGCATGTGTGTGCCACTCCCCTTCCACATCACCGGTGGCCAGCCAGCTGTGGGGCAACGAGTGGTCGTACATGTGCGAGAAAGAGACTTGCTTTCAAATGTAACATTACTATATCAACATCCTGAGAGCATACTGGATGTAATGAAGAGCCTCCTTTTACTCACGGACCTAAGGATGAAGCTCCTTGACATATGCCCCACCTCCATCTAGCTCCTCTCTATCGGGTGACAGCCATGGGAGAGCCGCAAAGTCGTCGTTTTTCTATCCCGCCAGGTGACAGCCGCCGAAGACAACTTGATGACCCATTTCATTAATCTCTAGACTTCGCGAAAAGATCTAGAGATTGCCCGCATTGTCTTTGTCCAAGGAGAGCCTTTGAGACCGTGGACACTACATGACGATCTTCCTAAATGCTCAAGATTCTAGTGCATTGTCGATGCATCACCATTGCGATGCTAAAACTCTATTTTCCTACTTTCAACTTACTTTACACTTTATTTAGTGATAATTTTTGTGATTTTGATTTACTAAAATATACTTTATTCAATTATGATTCTTCTGATTTTTACAGATCTTAATGTGATTAATTAAATCATCTGTAATCACTTATGTAAGAATTGCCGGGTGGAACTCTATTTCCACCTAATTCGTGTTCACCGGGTGCTAACGTCATCCTGACGTCCGCACCCTTATTTCCCTTTTTTGTAAATTTTAAATATATTTCCTTTTTATTTCCTAGTATAAAATTCATAGAAAATCGTATTTATTGAGAAAAATTCTGAATAATTACCAGATATTATATTACATCCCTATGATTGACTTGGAAAATTATTGATATTTTTTGGAAGTTTTATTGAATTATAATTGATATATTTTTTCAGAAATACTTTTAATTATCTGAAAAATCATATTTTTTAGTTTTATAAATTTTAAATTTGCATGATTTACTATACAACGATTGAGTCACATCAGCCCTCCTAGTCTAGGCAGTGTTGGAAATGGCATGACGGTAGCAGATCATCAAGAAACTCCAGGGGGGGCCTATGAGGAGCTTAGACTGGATCTAACTTGTTGGCACAGCTGTAGGGTCTCTCCCAACGTCAGTAGTAGGTAGGTGTTCGTCGGTGAATGGCCAGCGATTGGGTAGAGCGGCGGATGGTGGCTCCGACGAGTTTATGCTAAAGTTCCGAAGGAAGAGGTGGCAGTCGAACTGGGAGTCAAGAGACTCCGCCGGAGTTCTGAAGGAAGAGGTGGCGGTCGAACTGGGAAGCAAGCACCTTTTGTCACGACGGTGTGATGGGGTTCCAGCAGGGGTGGCAATGGTTGTAGTGGCAACCGCGACCGTTTTGTCTAGTGACAACGGCAATCTCACGTGACAATGATGATGTCCGATAGTAGCAGTGGTCTCAGGTGGCAGTAGGACTTCTCAGGCAGTAGTGTCATGAAACTAAGTTGTCACACTAGTGTCTCTAGTTGGCCAAGAGACAAACTAAACTTGGGCAATAATATATTTCTTATTTTTCTCATTTATTTATGTGCTTTCAATATTTATTTACATTTTACAATAAATTATTTCTATTTGATGTATGTTTCGATTGAAATGAATAAAACTAATTCAAATCTTGATGAATGATCTTTGTTCCTTTTCTAAATCCTCTAAAACTCATTTGACATCAAGTTAAGATCGTTTATAACTAATTTTCTATTAAGTTTTTTCATAGTCGAATCTTGATGTATTCATGTTCCCAATGTTCCATAAATAATGAGTATTTTTTTATTTTTGAACATGAAATTAGTGAGATTAAAGACTGATTTAGAAGTGTTAAATTGTTGAAACAAGGTGGAGACATTTACAATTGACCTAATGTCATGTGTAAATTTTCAAACACACATTCATCCAAGAATCATCATCACTAAGAAAACACGTTGATCATATTTCTCTCTATCTTTATATCATCTTATTTCTCTCTCCCTCTCTCTCGTGAGACCTCTTCTTCTCTCTTCATCTCTCTTGAGATCTCTCTCCCTCCCTCCCTCTCTTCAATTGATCTCTCTCTCTCTCCCTCTCTCTTTTCTTCCCTCTTTTCTCCACTTCTCTTCATTTATTCTTCTCACCTCACCCTTCTATTTTATTGTCTATTAAATAATGATCAAATATTAAAATCACTATATATATAAACTAAATTAATTTTTCACAATAGATTAATCAATATCCTTGTGTTTGACCTGTCACTTACATCTGTAGTAATATCTTATTAAGTCTCAGTTATAAATATTATTAGATAATTGACATTTAAACACAACAGTAAGTACATATCAAACACATAATAAATCTTATAGATATGAAATCTTATAAATGCCTAAAGCTTTACATCAAAATAAGTTAACTTTAGAAATATATTTAATTGATCTTTGAGACTTGTTTACATGATTTTGTCATCATGAAAAGGAACAAGATTGTTGGAGAATGGTATGAAGGATGTTTTGATACTAACAAACTAAATAGGAAGTCTTCAAAGGATCAAATTATACCTTTCTTCAAACATATATGTTATGATAACAGACATGAAACTATTTATATTATAGCTTGATGGTATGAGGCTAATAGTTTAGTTGAAGAATTATTAAATATATATAAGGAGAAATTATCTGAATTTGGAAGATTCACTAATCTCATGGCATGCATTTGAAAGATTCACTTATTTAAAGGACATATTATATTGGATTTCTAGTTGTTCAAAGTTGTGTTTATTTTAGGAAAAGTAGATCTCAAAGATTGAGAAAAGATTTTCAGATATGATTCACTTATACATATTAAGGTTTATGAATGGATAAAGTGAGGATAACATATTTCTATCTCTTTATTATGATCTATAACTTCCAATGAAAAATCTATGTTGAAAATAAGAGAGCAACAACTAAGGTTTGAAGTAGATATTAAAACCAAAGAAAGTCTTAAATCTAACATTGATTCGCTATCTCTTGAGTAGCCTTGAGCCCTACTATTATGTAGTGTAAACATCATCTACACCCACTTACCTAACTTAGTCATTGTATAATAAATCACGTAAATTTAAAATTAATAAAATTAGAAAATACTAATTTTCAAATATTTAGAAGTATTTCTAAGTAAATAAATTTATTATAATTCAATAAAAGTTTCAAAATTATAATAATTTTCTAAGTCAATCATAAGGATGTACTATAATATTTGGTAATATTTCAATTTTTTTCTCAAAAATAATTTTTTATAAATTTAAAACTATAAAATGAAAATAAATATATTTAAAAATCACAAAAAAAAGAAATAAATGGTGTAGGCATCATTTATTCTATGTTTGGAAGGGTCATCGGATGATGTTTATGGCCTTAAAGGCTCTCCTTAGACATAGATGACCTAGGCATTCATTAGATCTCTTTTAAAGTCGAAAAAATGATAGCAGAAATTAAATTAATTAAAAATAGTAAAATAAAGTTCTAATAGCATGGTGACAATGCATCAATAGTGTCAAAATTCTGAGCATTCGGAAGAATTGTCATGTAATGTCCACAACCTCAAAGGCTTTTCTTAGATAAATATGACATGGGTAATCTCTAGATCTTTTTGTAAAGTCTAAAGATCAATGAAATAAGTCGTCAAAACATCTTTGGTGACTATCATCTTGTGGAGTAGAAAATAACAACTTTGTGACTCTCCAATGACTATCACCCAATAAAGATGAGTTGAATGGAAGTGAGACACATGTTAAGGAGCTTCATCCTCAGATTTGTGCAACAAGAGGAGGTTTTTCATTACATCTCATATGCTTTCAAGAAAGGAAAATACTTTTATTCACAATTTTAAATTTTTATTTATATTTTATTATTTAATCAAAAATTATTTTAGTTCTAAAAGCCTTTAGTATATGACAAATAGTAAAGTTTGATTTTAGTTTTCAAATTTCTTTTTGATCACAAATTGAGTTATTTTACTTTCCTCTTGATTGACAACTAAGGTATTTCTACATTCCATTTATTTTAATTTTATTCTATATCTTAATTTTAAGTATTTCAAAGAATTCTCCATGTCAATTGAAGTTATTCTATTGTCAAGCACCCTTCTCATATTTCTATTCTCTAATTTCCAATCTATTTTTCGATATTCATGATTTAATCATCTCATCATTGAAACCTTCTTTCTTATTATCTAGAGTTGACAAGAGAATTAACTATATGAAATTAATTGGAGAAGGAGGATACTAAGTATTTAAGAGAAGATTTATAAATTATCTCATCCCATTTTATTTTTTCTTTTCTTTTTAGTTAGTATTTATATTAGAAAAATTATAAATTCATGAAAACTAGTTCTCACCATCCTTGAAGATTGATAAGTTTTCATTCTCATGAGTTAATAATTAATAAATAATATAGTTTTAGCCTTAACTCATGATAAATAGACTTATATATGTTAAAATATGAAAAATAGTTTTTAGTAGGTTAATGTGATTTTTTGGCTAATTATGTGATTTTATGTGAATTTATATATTTTATAATATTTTTTTGAGATAAATTAAGAAAATGAAAATAAAATAGAAAAAAGGAGTGACCTGTCGGCCAACTAGGCTCATAAGTGAGTCAAAAGCATAGTTAAAGTGGAACCACGAGTAAGGGCTCGAGCAGCTATGGACCAATAGAGACACATATCCATCACTCCCCTTTCACATCCCTGGTGGCTAGCTACTCGTAGGGCAAGGAGTGGTTGTACACACTAAAGAAAAAGACTTCTTACTTCCTAAATTTTGTATTACTATATATATGTCTCAACATTCAATGTATAATTGATGTTGGACTAAATCAACAATCACACCTTCCCTAGAATATTTTTGAAGATTTTAATACCTAAAGTACCTCTTATTTATCAAAAGGAGGTAAACTAATGATGTCACTTTATAAAGGTATTTGCATACTTATTTTACTCTTTCTTAGGCAAATGGGTGACCGGCCAGAGTTTGAATCCTATCAAAGTTAAAACTCACATTTTTATCTGATTAAATCATAATTTTTCTACAAATCACCGATGAAGGATTAAGTTGTCAAAATCACTCAATCATCAACAAAAATCTAGTTAACACGATTCATAAAGCATCAACTTTAAAATTACAAAATAATTCGTGATAAAAAGATCATGAATTCATCGAGCAAATCATCTCCGATTGATCAACAAACAAGCCATCATCAAGAAGAAGATGATCTGCTAGAAGACGAGTCACCACCTCTTAAGAGCATACACTAGATGCGATGAAGAGCCTCCTCTTGTTGTGCGGACCAAAGGATGAAACTCCCTAACACGTGTCCCACCTCTATCTAGCTCCTCTTCATCATGTGATAGTTGTTAGAGACTCACAATGTCACCGTTTTTTCACTCTACTAAGTGACAATCATCGAAGATAATTCGACGACCCATGTCATTGATCTCTAGACTTTGCAAGAAGATCTAGAGAATGTTCACGTTGTCCTTGTCCAAAGAGAAACTTTGAAGCTATGGACACTACACAACAATCTGTTCACATCGTCCCTAGATGATGCATAGCTAACGCATTGTCACTGTGACACCAAAACTCTATCTTTCTCACTTTCAACTTAATTTTTACTTCATTTAGAGATAATTTGTGTGATTTAAATTTTTTAAACTACTTTTCATTCAATTATGATTCTTTCAACTTTTCAGATCTTAATTTGACCAATTAAATCATCTATATTCACTTACATAAGAATCATCGGGTGAAACTTTATTTTCATTTGATCTGCATTCATCAAGTGATGATGTCATCTTGATGTCTACACCCATATTTTCCTTTTTTATAAATTTTAAATATATTTTATTTTTATTTCTTAATCTAAAATTCATAAAACCTTATATTCTTTGAGAACAATTCTGAAATATTACTTGATATTATATTACACTCCTATGATCAACCTGAAAAATTTACATTATTTTTTTGAACTTTATTATAATTAATATATTTATTTAGAAATGTTTCGGAATATCTAAAAATTAGTATTTTCTAGTTTTATAAATTTAAAATTTACGTTATTAATATACAATGATTAAGTGACATCAAGGATCAACTTGAACTTGCACTAATACTAGAATTTATTTAGAGAGTTTAGTTAAATATTATTAAAGTTACATGCATTAAAACTAATGAGTAATACATAATCACCATCATATTAGAAAAAAAATTAATCACACCTTTACCTTTTGAAAAAAACTCTGGTGGAAATAGTGCTAGTATCCATCTGGTGCTGAAACTTTTCTAAATTTTTAATAGTTCTTTATTTCTCTTCATCCAACTTCACCTTAATCAGGCCACTAGTATGGTTCTAGATAGAATTTGCTTGAACTATAATTAAATGTCATCTTTGTTGAGCTCTATCTATATTATTCTAACGAAATTTCTTTAACTTATTGCCCACCCTTCTACACTCATTATCCTGCATTAATAAAAGCAAGACATCCAAACTAGAAATGTATATATATAGGTGTATAAATTGGAATAATGTACTAGTTCATTGGAGAAATCCTGATCTAGTTTACTTCTCTTCTTCTAACATCATCTTTTCTGATCTGAACTTTTTACTAACTTTCAACACCTTGAGAAGGTTTATTTCTAACAATATTTTATTATAATATAGAACAAACCTCTTCCATCTTCAAGTATCTTTGTTTTACAATATGATAGTCACCAAGTGGCCATATGACTCAAGTAAAAATAAGAGGAGAACTGATTGATTTCTTTCATTAATCTTAACCTCCAAATTGTAAAACTATGAGGTCAACTAATTAAATTCATTTATATGCTCTAGCAAATGTCCTTCATCACAACTCAGGTTATTCACTTGTGTTTACAAATATCATATTTTGTTTAGAGATTTTAACATATATAACATTTCTATTTTCTCCCATAAATCAATATTATCCACCTTGACAATGTTATACATTACCTCATCAAGTAAACATATTTAAATTATATTAACTACCTTTAAATCTGATCCATTCCAATTTAAATGACTTAAATTTTCTAATTTTTAGTTACCTTTAAATTTTCTATTTTTTTAGTTAAAATGACTTAAATCTGGTATTTGTAAAGTCCTTGTTGCATAATAATTAAATTCACTCTCTTCTATCGTAAAACAAAGTTAATCCTTCCATCAACTCAAGCAACCACTTATTTTGTTGCTGACATTTACCAATATCAAAATTAGTTAGTACTAATATAGCTATTACCCCAATTGATGTGAAATAGAACCAAAGTGATACAAAAACCAAAAATTGAAGTCATATCACAGATGTGTTACCCTGTTTGATATGTATATGTAAAAAAATATGAAAGTCAATTTAACAAAAATGATAAGATTGTATCCAAATGGAAAGGCAATCAGTAAGAAGTGATGCACTAAGATTTATATGGCTCAAAGAAATCTTCGTGTGGAAGAGAGCTATAGCTGTTTCGTTGATAGAAGAACTAGAAAGATAACCCTATAAGACACTTAATCTCTTTTCTCGACTCCATGAAAGATGTCTTCATCATCAAAGAACAGACGAAGGCCAAAAATAGACGTTGAACCCTCTCCTCTTCTTTTATCACTAAATCCAAAATCTTCTTTTCTCGCGCTTTTCCCGATTCTACCTTGTCTTCCCAAGTCTTACAGCTCATAGAATACCATCCCCACATCCCTCCCCCTTATATAGGGGAAAAGGATTCAGGGGAAGATATGGGGGAGAGGGGAGTGGGTGTTGTTAAAATGCATCCTTTAAAATAGTCGGCCATGTCTAACGCTCCCCAGAACTCTTTCGCCATTTTAACGACCCTATTTTATTGGGCTATTATAACGACCAGCTAGTTGTCTGAGTCAATAACAACATTAAGTTGCTGCTGTTGGCGCTTCTGCTCATCCATCCAGTTGCACATGGGATTTGGTCTTGGTCTATGCCAAATCTGGAGAATCCGGAGCACTAGAAATTCAGGTGATGTCCCTGAAATAACAGGGAAGTTACTCATCACGTAAGGATTTCATGGACAATGAAAGCTTTAGTTCCTAAGTGACTACTGTTTGAGGCGCAAGGGCACAATATATCTATATCTATATCTATATATATACGGAGTTTACGATATTGAACACCAAGCAAACGGTAGTTAAGAGTATGACGATCATGGTGGCAAGATCTAGAAATTCATGAAGGAAAACACCGCTCAGGCTCAGCCCTCTATGAGAAGACACAGGGACCATCATGCCTGCAGACCATCCACAAAGGAGGAGGCGAAAGCATCCATACACAACCGTGAGATGGACACCGACAGCTGCACGCTACCTTCTTCATCCCTTGCCGCTAACAGTGCCACCTCCCCGTTCCCGTTCATTGATACCATCTCCACCCTCCTAGGGCCCCCCCAGCCAAAATCCGCATCGTACACCCGGAACCTCGGCGACCCCGACACATTCGCTAGTCTCTCGATCGGAAAACCCGTAAGAACCGACTTAGTTGTCCAGCGCTCAATGTCACTCAACGGTTCTCTAGTGGCCTCCTGGACCGCTCTCAGCACCGCTGCGCAGGCCGCCTTAATCCCCTCATCGTCACCGGCCAGCAGCTCCGACGCCTTGGCCACGGCCAAGCAGGGCTTGACGCAGTTGCCGAAGTAGCGGTCCTCGACGGGAGGGTCAAGGCGACGGCGGCAGTCAGCTTCGAAAAGGAAGGGACAGATAAGGTCGTCCGGTGGAATGCCCTTCGCTCTGACGATGCTCAGCCAGATGTGGGCGGCCAGGGCGGCGAACGCCGAGGGCCGGTGAGTAGCGGTGCCTCGGTCCTTTAGGGAGGCGATGCTCTCCATCTTGACGATGAAGGTTCTCCGTGACAACTTACGCGGATCGTAGAATTTCATCAAAGAGTCGGATAACTGAAATCAGCCATGACGCATGTTTCAGCTATTTAGATATAGGTAAATGGATAGATAGAGAAAGAGACACGGTGACAGAGCCATTGAGCTTACACTTGGGAGGTTAGGAGCGACGGTCCTCACGATACTCCTGGCAATCTCTTCCGCTCGGGGGTGACTTATGACCGACCGGTCATGCAATGGCTGCGGGAGACTCGATGCCCCTCCGCCGGACGATATCCGGCACTCCGCCGCCCACGCATCAACGAACTGCCATATGGCCTTACCATCGGCGGCCATGTGGTGCATAGAGAACCCAATTACCACACCTCTCCCAGGAAAACCGGTGACCTGCACGGAGAACACCGGAGCCGGAAGCTGACTCGCCTCTAAGACCGGCACAAGAGACAAGAACGCCTCCTCGTCGTAGTGCTGCATGTCCGTGAGCCGTTGGAAATCGATCCCCTCCGCCTCTGCCCAAAGGAAATCGACCCCGTCGCCTCCGTCGCCGGAGAAACTTATCATGAGGTCGCCGGTGCCGTCGACCGCGGTGAACTTCCCGGCGAGGGCATAATAACGAGAAAGCGTCCGGGAGAGGGACTCCCTGAGCTCTTCGACGAGGGAGGGGATCGGGCGGTCGGTGCTGAACAGCAGCACCCGTTGCAGGGGAGGGAAACGAATCCATTTGGCGTCGAAGAAGGAGAGCTTGACGGGTTCCGGACAGGGGCCTTCAAGTGGTGAGAGCGAGACACGGGTGACGTTCAAGACTCGAACTTCCCCCATGGTTGTCGACAGCCACCGTCCTACCTCATCGAAGAAAGCGTATCAGTCCCGCCTTGGATTTGTAGACAACTGATACCCACCACGCGCGTGCCACCTGCCGCGGTCTTTTTCCTGTAGTGTGCCTCCACCACTCATGAAACCTACTCAAGCCCTTTTCTCCCGATTATGATTCCTATTCGCTAATGTGAGCACGTCACCAAAATTTTATCTGCATCTTGAAATTTTATTTCGCACAACTGTAGCGGCTACCAACGTCTGGTTTGGGCCCGGGGCTGGCAGAATCCAGCCCATATTTTCAGTTCCCTTCACGTGACCTGGCCTTTTGAAAGATAATAACGGGACAAACTTAGCCTCACCATCTGTAAAATGTTGAGAATCACCGGATTAAAGACAGTCTACTGTATGGAATTGTACTTCATTATATCTCAGGCATACCCAAAAAGGGTTGATTTAGAGCAGTACAATAACGATAGGCCCAGCTAGCTAAGCCAGCTTGATACTCTTGTTTATTTGTTTCCCACTAGGTCTTGGAACCCTTTACTAGAACACAAATTGAAGAACAAATCCTACATCATTTCTTTTAGAAGTCCATTTTCTAGAATGTGAGCTAAAGAAAGCATGAAACTTAAAATTTTAATATCACATTGAGTTAAATTAAATGCCATTAAAGTATGTGAATATTTTGATACAATGAGTCTTGTCAGTATGTTGTCATTAGCTTTTTTGTGCAACATCAATTTCTTGTAATTCCAAATGTGAAATGATTATAAAATAGTCTCAAGCAAGAAACCTGTTCCATTCAACAACAAGCCTTAATAGCTATTTGGGGATATCACAGTGCTTCATTTTTCCTATTTTCTTCTACAATTCTAAGCTAAGTTTTATTGTATCCTTATCTTCTTTATGACCTCAAGTATCGTATTGGGTACTTGCACAAAAAATAAAGAGAGAATTTGTGAGGTCTTTGTTGGCAAGTTGACGTGACTTAGTCGTTATAAATGGGTCGTTGAATCATTTCCGACGGCTGTCACTTGGCGGAGTAGAAAAATGGCAACTTTGTGGCTCTCCGGCGGCTGTCACCCGACGGAGAAGAGCTAGATGGAGGTAAGGCGCATGTTAGGAAGCTTCATCCTCAGGTTTGCATAGCAAGAGGAGGCTCTTCATCACATCTGATACACTCTCAAGAGGTGGCGACTCATCTCCCAGCAGATTATCCTCTTCCCGACAATGACTTATTTGTCGATTAATCGAAAATGCTTTACTCGATGGATTCACAATCCTTTTATCACGAATTATTCAGTAATTTTAGTAACAATGCTCCGTGAATCACGTTGATGAGATTTTTGCCAATGATCTAATGATTTTGATTGCTTAATCCTTCACTAGCGATTTATAGGAAAGTCGTGATAATTAGATAAAAAATATGAGTTTTGGCTCTAGAAGGATTCAAACCCGTGCCAATTGCCCACCTATTTCTAGGGAAGTTGTGATGTGGGTTTAGTCCCACATCACTTGTGTGCTGAAGTTTTGGACGAATATATAATAATGTTTCATTTGAAAGCAAGTCCCTTTCTCGTGCATGTACGACCACTCCTTGCCCCATAGTTGGCTAGCCACTGGTGATGTGGAAGGGGACTGGCTGGCGGGTCCCCTCCATTTTTTTATATTTTTATTTCTTTTTTTTTTTCTTCATTTATCTCAAAAGTAAGACTGTAAAAATCATATAAATTTGTATAAAAACATATAATTACCTAAATTTCATGTTAATCAATTGAAAATCACTTTTGACATTTTAACATAAATATAAATCTATTTATCATGAGTTAAAGCTAAAACTATATTATTTACTAATTATTAACTCATGAAGGACGAGCTCGAGCTCACCCTTATCTTTCTTTGTATTTTCACGTGCCTTGTTGGACCTCACGTTTGTGTGTTAGCGGGCCCAATTCTATGTATGTGTTGTTGTTTGTGTCTCCCTTTCTTTAGGGTTTTATTGGGTCTCTCTTTTGAGGCCCAATTAAAACCCTAAGGGGGGGGACCTAGGCTTCTTTCTATTTTTGGGCTTCTTTTGGGGCTTATTTGGGTCTTCAATTGAGGCCCACTTAAGCACCATATGAGGGCCCTTCTCTTTCTCTTTTTAGGGGAGCTTATTGGGTCTCTCTTTTAGAGGCCCAATAAGCCACTTTTGTAGCCTTTTTTGTGGCTTATAAGCTTGAGGGCCTGATAAGTCTTCATTATCATGAGTTAATAATTAGTAAATAATATAGTTTTAGCCTTAACTCATGATAAATAGACTCATATTTGTGTTAAAGTATGGAAAGTGATTTTCAGTTGATTAATGTGAATTTTTGGGTAATTATGTGATCTTACACAAATTTATATGATTTTTACAGTCTTACTTTTGAGATAAATGAAGAAAAAGAAATAAAAAATAAAAATAAGATAAAATGAGGGGGACCTGCCGACCAGCCAGGCCTGCAAGAAAATCGGAAGCTCAATTAGGGAGTAGCCGTGAGTAGAGGCTCGAGCAGCTTGGACTAATAGGGGCACATGTGTGCCACTCCCCTTCCACATCACTAGTGGCTAGTTGGCTGTGGGGCAACGAGTGGTCTTACATTTGAGAGAAGGGACTTGCCTAGGAATGAAACATTAATATATATTCGCCTAAAAAATCAGTGCACAACTGATGTAGGACTAAACCTGCATCACCTTCCCTAGAAAGGGCAGGCAACCAGCATGGGTTTGAATCCTCCTAAAGTCAAAAATCATATATTATTATTTGATTATTGCAACTTTCTTACAGATTGCTGATGAAGGATTAAGCAACGAGAATCATTGGATCATCATCAAAAATCTTGTCAATGCGATTCGTAGAGCATTGTTACTAAAATTGTTGAATGATTCATGATAAAAGGATCGCAGATCCATCGAGTAAATTATCTTCGATTGATCAACAAATAAGCCATCGTCAGGAAGAGGATAATTTATCGGGAGACAAGTCACCACCTCCTGAGAGCGTACTAGATGCGATGAAAAGTCTCCTCTTGCTGCGTGGACCTAAGGATGAAGCTCCCTGACACGCGCCCCACCTCCATCCAACTCCTCTTCGTCAAGTGGCAGCCGCCGGATAGCCACAAAGTCACCATTTTTCTACTTCGCCAGGTGACAACCGCCGAAGACGATTTGACGACCCATTTCATTGATCTCTAGACTTCACAAGGAGATCTAGAGATTGCTCACGTCATCTTTGTCCAAAGAGAGCCTTAAAGGCCGTGAATACTACATGACGATCCTCCCGAACGCTTAGGATTCCAGTGCATCGCCGAGGCATCGCCGTCATGATGCTAGAACTCTATTTTCCTACTTTCAACTTACTTTACACTTCATTTAGTGATAATTTTTGTGATTTTAATTTACCAAAATATACTTTATTCAATTACAATTCTTCTGACTTTTATAGATCTTAATTTGATTAATTAAATTATCTGTAATCACTTATGTAAGAATCGTCAGGTAGAACTCTGTTTTTGCTTGATTCGCATTCGCTGAGCACTGATGTCATCCTGACATCTGCACCCTTATTTTCCTTTTTCATGAATTTTAAATATATTTTCTTTTTATTTCTTAGTATAAAATTCATAGAAAATCGTATTTAGTAAGAAAAATTCTGAATAATTACCAAATATTATGCTACATCCTTGTGATTGACTTGGAAAATTACTATTATTTTTGAAAAGTTTTATTGAATTATAATTGATATATTTGTTTAGAAATACTTCTAAATATTTAAAAAATCATATTTTTTAGTTTTATAAATTTTAAATTTACATGAATTACTATACAATGACTGAGTCACGTCAAATTTTGGTGCCATTGCCGGGGATGTATTGCATAACATTTAGTATTTTTCTATTTTTCTTTTAGAGTACACAAAATAAAATAAAACTAACTCTTATTTTATTTTTATTTTTTACCAAATTAGTTTTTTAGAAAAAGAGAACAAAAAGAAGCAAGCAAGGAATGGAGCATATTGAAGGAGGGTAAGAATTACTAATTTTTTTCCTCAATTTTATTGATTTTTTATGCATGGTAGAAGATCCTTGCATCCAAGGCTAGAAAATCCTTTCATTATTTCATTCAAAAATAAAAATCCGAAAGAAAATTTAATTTTGATGGATCCTGAAGGAAGTACAGGTCAAACGGAGAACAATCCTATGGCCATGAAAAATCATTTTATCCTTAATTCATTTCAAAGAGCATCTAATATTAGAGTCCCATTAGCACCCACTATTAAATTCGAAATAAATCCAGGAATTTTTCAACTACTCCCTAATTTTCATGGATTGCTTTTAGAGGAACCTCATCAACACTTAGAAAAATTTCATGTGGTCTGTGATTTAGTTAATCTCTCTCAAGTTACACCGAAAATTATTAAGATGAAATTATTCCCTCATACACTTAGGGACAAAGCTAGTCATTGGCTATCCACATTAGATAGAGAATTAACTAGCTGGAAAGATATAGAACAAGCCTTTCTTCAAAAAATTTATCCCTTAGGAAAAACTCAAAATATGAGAAAACATATATGGAGTTTTCTCAAAGACTAGGAGAAACTTTACATGAGACATGGGAAACATTCAAAGATTTACTTAGAAAGTGTCCTCATCATGCTATACCCAAGTGGCAGCTCAATAAATTTTTTTATGATGAATTATTAGAACAACATAGAAATATGGTTGATTCTATATGTAGAAGAGCTTTTATAGAGAAAACTCTTGATGAGATTTATAGTCTTTATCAGAATTTAAGTGAAAATTCTAGAGATCAAGTCTCTTTTGAATCATATGACAAGGATAAAAAGAGAGAAATTTATGAATTACATCATGATGATGATTCTAAATTTAGAAATAAGGTTAATTAGATTAATCAAAGATTAGAAAAACTTGATTTACTTATTGACAGTATTAGAAAGCCTCTTAACCCTCAATTTAATTCAAATAGTACATGTCCTATTTATGGTGAAAATGATCATTTCTAAATTCAATATCATCTTAGGCAAGAACAAGTGTAGGTACCCCACGATTTTAGTAAAAATAGGAAATATTTTTCTAATTCTAATAATCCTAATTGGGGGAATAATTTTTCGTAGAGAAACCCAAATAATATTCAAAATTCAGAAACACTTAGATCTAATTTAAACTCTGCATTTTGTCCAAAATAAGAAAATAGATTTCAGAAAAATCAGCCCTCTCAAACCCAACTTGATACTATAGAAATGATACAACAAATGAGCCAAATGATGTAATAAACTATGAGCCAAAGAATGCAACAAGCTATGAGCCAAATGATGCAACAAACTATGATCACATGATGTTGTACTAAAAACAAATTATAGAGACTTTTGAGAATAGGAGAGAAGAGGGACAGCCACCTAGTTAGCCTATAAAAAATTCAGAAAACTATCTAACAGTAGGATTTCAACAAGGAGAGTCTAGCTAGATAAAATTAGAAAAAAACCCACGAAATGAAAATGTTAGGACAATAAATATATTGAGTGAGAATATTTTACTTGATTATTATTTCTAATTATTAGAAGAAATCAATGATCCATTAGAAGTAAATGAGAATATTAAGACCGAAAATATAGTAGCAGAAAATTTAAATAAAATCATTTATTGCTCACAATTGATAAATGAATATAGTGAGGATGATGAGGAGAAAGAGCCCTTAGATGAAGAAATAGCAGTTGATCATGGAAGAATCATCCAAATTTTAGTAGAAGGGAGTAAGGACAGAAATGAAGAAAAACATAGTTCAGGTGAAGAAAAATCAATTGATTTGGGAGATGTAGGAGATGAAATTAATAAATATAATCATAATTTTGCACCATGGATGTTGATAGTCAAGATGATGATATATATCATATACTGAAATTAAAAGATAGCTCTTGGGAAGATGAAGAATTTGATGAGTTGAGAAACAAAAAGCTAGAAAAAGAGTTGATTCAACTAATGGGGAGAAACGAAAATAATGAATATGAATATAGAGATAATTTTAGAGGAGAAAATTTGAATTTTACTGAATTCATTAGATCTGATATTAAAGAAGACAATCCTTCCATCCTTCGAAACCCACAGCCCATTAGAATTATTTCTAAGCTTGAAATATTTCACTCCTCGTAAATTGAATAAATATGTATAGAAGATAAAATGGAAGAGGGGAAGATTATGTAGATAAAGAACACATTAAGAAATGGGTGAGTGGAAGAATTAGAGATATCAATTTAGATGAAAAAATTCTAGATTGGGCAAGAGTTAATTTAAAAATTATATGGCCTAATCACATTTTATAGTTTATTAATAGAAAGTATTTATTAATGAAGGAGATACTTACAAAACAACATAGAAATAATGAAAGATTCTTTTTAAAATGGAAATATTATTTTTGAGAAAATTTTATTAATTTCCACTTTTTTTTGTTGAAAGTATGTCAAGGTATATATATGAAGTATATGAATTTATGCTAAATCTAAAAAGGAATATCATGAAACTTACCTTGGGATACAAATATATTTTGATGGCCATAGATCATCTTATATGATCTAAGAGCTGTCCAACTGAAGACATTAAATTCAGCGTTGTATGGGAGGCAACCCATGATTTTTATTTTATTTTGTTTGATTTTTTTTAAGCTCTATTTTTCTTAGAATTTCACAATACTTATTTTTGTATTTGTTTTTTTCAAAAAGTGCAAGAGGAGGAGTGTAAGATAAAGTGAAAAATTAAAAATGAGGTTGAAGTGATATCTTTCTGAGCTTTATCATCTATGAAAATATTTTTAATGCTTAACTTTTCACATATGCATGCTTCATGTAAAAATTATATTTTCTGCATATTATGTTTTGATTTTTCTGTGTCATTGAGGACAATGTCATTTTTAAGTTGGGGGGTGAAGTATTCATTATTAATTTATACTGTAGGACGATTAAGAACATGTGTTTGCATTTTATTCAACTTAGAACAACAACTGAAAAAATAAAAATAAAATAAAATTCAGAAAGACTACAACATCTATTTTTTGGTTTTATGTTAGGAACAACAGACTATCAAAAATAGTAGACAAAAAAACAGCCAGAAATTTGAAATTCTACAGACCCTTTTCTTACATTTCAATCCCCTAGATATATATTACTGAAATTCAAAATTACAACTATAAAGAGGATAGTTTTGATTTATTTTTGACAAATTTATTGTTACTAAAAATAGAATTGAAAATAGAAAACAAAACTGTCAGAACTATCTAATTTACAAATTTCTTACATCATATTGCATGCATGAAAAATGAAATCAATTAGATTGATTGATACAAAAAGATACTTGGAAGATTATTATTGAGTTAAAAGAATGATCTAGTAGCATGAAATGTTGGAATACTCCTTGGATACATAATAGATAATATGGATTTGATTTTACAGATTTTCACTTCATGATCTTGATGGATAGTATTTACTTGATGTGAAAATTTGATTGATCATTTGAGTTTAATGGAGATTTTTACACCATGATCTATAGGACTTGTGAGAAGAAATCATTTATTTCAAAAAAAAAAAGAGTAATGTGAAAAATCTAGAAATGAAGAGTACACATGGAGGGTGTGAGACATCATTCTCATTGTCGGAAATCGTGTATAGAAAAACACTTGCTGTAAAATAAGTAGATAAAATGAAATCCCTGAAAATGAACAGTACACATGGAGGGTGTGAGACATCATTCTTATTGTTGAAATTTATCTACAAAAAAAGTTACTTATGCACTATATATATAAAAAAAAAGAAGGAAGAAATATAGTGCAAACTTCAAAAGTCAAGTCATAGAAAAAGGGAAATATTATTCTTGGAAGAGTATTGATAATTGGAACATCTTGTGAATGTATCTATGAGTGAACAAGTGATAAAGATGTGAATAGAAGAAGTGAAGTCTAGATTGTTATTCCAAGGAGTGTTTAAATATTTAAGTGCTTGACATCATTCTTAATACTTGATATAAAAATTCAAACTGTCTAAAGGTACATCATTTCTAATTGTATTTTTTTTTCTGTATTGAAATATGATGTTTGAGATTTGTAAAATTTTATTTTTGTAATTCCATTGCTAAGTGACTAGCAATGATTTAAGTTGGGAGGTGTGATAAGTCTTCATTATCGAGTTAATAATTAGTAAATAATATACTTTTAGCCTTAACTCATGATAAATAGACTTATATTTGTGTTAAAGTGTGAAAAATGGTTTTCAATTGATTAATATAAATTTTTAGGTAATTATGTGATTTTATATGAAATTATATGATTTTTACAATCTTACTTTTGAGATAAATAAAAAAAAGAAATAAAAAAAAAATAAGACAAAACAAGGGGGATCTGCCAGCCAGCTGGGCCCGCAAGCGGGTCGGAAGCTCAGTCAAGGAGTACCTATGAGTAGGGGCTCGAGTGGCTTAGACTAATAGGGACATGTGCCGCCACTCCCCTTTCACGTCACCAATGGTCAACCAACTGTGGGGCAAGGAGTGGTCATACACACAAGAGAAGGGACTTGCTAACAAATATAATATTAGTATATATTTGATGTGACTCAATCATTGTATAGTAAATCACGCAAATTTAAAATTTATAAAACTAGAAAATACGAATTTTTGGATATTTAGAAGTATTTTTAAACAAATATATCAATTATAATTTAATTAAACTTACAAAAAATAGTAGTAATTTTCCAGTTTGATCACGGGGATGTCATATAATATCTGGTAATTATTTAGAATTTTTCTCAATGAATACGATTTTCTAAGAATTTATACTAAGGAAATATATTTAAAATTCATAAAAAAGGGAAATAAGGGTGCGGATGTCAAGATAACATCAGTGCCTGGCGAATGGAAATTGGGCAGAAATAGAGTTCTGCTTGACGATTATTTACGTAAGTGATTACAGATGATTTAACTAATGAAACTAATGTCTATAAAAGTCAGAAGAATCATAATTGAACAAAGTATATTTTGGTAAATTAAAATCACAAAAATTATCACTAAATGAAGTGTAAAGTAAGTTGAAAGTAGGAAAATAGGGTTCTAACGTTGCGACGGCGATGCGTCGACGATGCACTAAAATCCTAAGCGTTCGGAAGGATTGTCATGTAGTGTCCACAGCCTTGAAGGCTCCTCTTGGACAAAGACGACGTGGGCAATTTCTAAATCTTCTCGGGAAGTCTAGAGATTAATGAAATGAGTCATCGAGTCATCTCCAGCGGTTGTCACCCAGCGGAGCGGAAAAACGATGACTTTGTGGCTCTCTGCCAGTGACGTGACTTAGTCGTTGTATATTAAATCATGCAAATATAAAATTTATAAAACTAGAAAATATGAATTTTCAGATATTTAGAAGTATTTCTAAATAAATATATCAATTATAATTCAATAAAAATTCCAAAAATAGCGATAATTTTCCAGGTCTATCACAAGGATGTAATATAATATCTGGTAATTATTCAGAAATTTTTTCAATGAATACGATTTTCTTACGAATTTAATACTAGGAAATAAAAAGGAAATATATTTAAAATTTACGAAAAAAAAGGAAATAAGGGTGCGGACGTCAGGATGATGTCAACGCCCAGCGAACGCGAATCAGGCAGAAACAGAGCTCTGCCTAGCGATTCTTACATAAGTGATTATAGACAACTTAATTAATCAAATTAAAATCTATAAAAGCTGAAAGAATCGTAATTGAACGAAGTATAGTTTGGTAAATTAAAATCACATAGAGTATCACTAAATGAAGTGTAAATTAAATTGAAAGCAGGAAAACAGAGTTCTGGCATCGCGACGGCAATGCGTTGGCGATGCATCGGAATCCTAAGCGTTCGGGAGGATCGTCGTGTAGTGTCCACGGCCTCGAAGGCTCTCCTTGGACAAAGACGTTGTGGGCAATCTCTAGATCTTCTCGCGAAGTCTAGAGATCAATGAAGTGGGTCGTCAAATCGTTTCCGACGGCTATCACCCGGCGGAGCGGAAAAACGGTGACTTTACGGCTCTCCGACAGTTGTCACCCGACGGAGAGGAGCTAGATGGAGGTGGGATGCGTGTCAGGGAGCTTCATCCTCAAGTTCGCGCAGCAAGAGGAGGCTTTTCATCGCATCTGGTATGCTCTCAGGAGGTGGCGACTAGTCTCCCAGCAGATTGTCCTCTTCTCGATGACGGCTTGTTCGTCGATCAATCAGAGATGATTTACTCGATAGATTCGTGATCCTTTTATCGTGAATCGTTCAGCAATTTTAGTAGCAATGCTCCGCGAATCGCATTGACGAGATTTTCGCTGATGATCCAGCGATTCTCGTTGCTTAATCCTTCACTGGCGATCTGCAGGAAAGTTGTAATAATCAAATAAAAATATATGAATTTTGACTCTAGGAGGATTCGAACTCGCGCCAGTTGCCTGCCTCTTTTGAGGAAGGTGTGACGGGGGTTTAGTCCCACATTAGTTGTATGCCGATTTTTTGGGCGAATATATAGTAATGTTAGCTTTGTAAGCAAAGTCTCTTCTCTCACATGTACGACCACTCCTTGCCCCACAGCCGGCTGGCCACCAGTGACATGGAAGGGGAGTGGCGTACGCGTGCCCTGTTGGTCCCCAAGCCAAGCCGCTCGAGCCCCTGCTCGCAGCTTACTCCCTAACTACGCTTCCGACCTACTTGCGGGCCCGGCTGGCTGGCGGGTCCCCTCATTTTTGTAATATTTTTATTTTTATTTCTTGTTCTTCATTTATCTCAAAAGTAAGACTATAAAAATCATATAAAATCACATAATTACCCAAAATTTCACATTAATTAATTGAAAACCAAAAATCATTCTTTAACACAAATATAAGTCTATTTCTCTTGAGTTAAGGCTAAAACTATATTATTTACTAATTATTAACTCATGATAATGAAGACTTATCACACCCCCCAACTTAAATCATTGCTAGTCCCTTAGCAATGGAATTACGAAAATAAAATTTTACAAATCTCAAACATCATATTTCAATACAGAAAAAAATATATAATTAGAAATGATGCACCGTTAAACACTTTGGATTCTTATATCAAGTATTTAAGAATGATGCCAAGCACTTAAATGTTTAAACACTCCTTGGAATAACAATCTAGACTTCACTTCTTCTATTCACATCTTTATCACTTCTTCACTCATAGATGTATTTACAAGATGTTCCAACTATTAATACTCATCCAAGAATAATATTGATCTTACATTTCCCTTTTTCTATGACTTGATTTTTGAAGTTTGCACTATATTTCTTCCTTTTTTTTTTATAAATAGTGGATAAGTAGCTTTTCTTGTAGACAAATTTCGACAATAAGAATGATGTCTCACACCCTCCATGTGTACTCTTCATTTTCAGGGCTTTCACTTTATCCACTTATTTTTCAGCAAGTATTTTTCTATGCATTTTTTTAGATTTTCGACAATGAGAATGATGTCTCACACCCTCCATGTGTACTCTTCGTTTCTAGATTTTTCACATTGCTCTCTCTTTTTTTTTTTTTTGAAATAAGTGATTTCTCCTCACAAGTCCTATAAATCAGGGTGCAAAAATCTCCATTAAACTCAAATGATCAATCAAATTTTCACATCAGGTAAATACTATCCATCAAGATCATGAAGTGAAAATCTGTAAAATCAAATTCATGTTATCTATCATGTATCCAAAGAGTATTCCAACATTTTATGCTACTAGATCATTCTTTTGACTCAATAATAATCTTCCTAGTATCTCTTGGTATCAATCAATCTAATTGATTTAATTTTTCATGCATGTAATATGATGTAAGAAATTTGTAAATTAGATAGTTCTGACAATTCCATTTTTTGTTTTTAGTTCTATTTTTAGCAGCAATAAATTTGTCAAAAATAAATCAAAGCTGTCTTCTTTATTGTTGTAATTTCGAATTTCAGTAATATATATCTAGGGGATTGAAATGTGAGAAAAGGGTCTTCTGTGATTTCAAATTTTGGGCTATTTTTTGTCTACTATTTTTGACAGTCTGTTGTTTCTAGCAGAAAACTAGAAAATAGATGTTGCAATTTTTCCGAATTTTCTTTTATTTTTATTTTTTTAGTTGCTGTTTTAAGTTGAATAAAATGCAAACACATGGTCTTTATCGTCCTACAGCATAAATTAATAATGAATACTTCACCCCCCAAATTAAAAATGACATTGTCCTCAATGACACAGAAAACTCGAAATAGAATATGCAGAAAATATAATTTTCAAGTGAAGTATGCATATTTGCAAAGTTAAGCATTAAAAATATTTTCATAAATGTTTAAGCTCAGAAAGACATCACCTCAACCTCGTTTTTAATTTTCCACTTCATCTTACACTCCTCCTCCTGCACTTTTTCGAAAAAAAACAAATACAGAAACAAGTACTGCGAAATTCTAAGAAAAACAGAGCTTAAAAAAAAATCAAACAGAATGAAATAAAAACCATGGGTTGCCTCCCATGCAGTGCTAAATTTAATGTCTCCAGCTGGACTCCTTGGTCTTACTCTCAAATTTCTTTTCATAATAAAATTTCTTTTTCTACAAGGCGTTCATTTTCTATGTAATGTTTAAGCCGCTATCTATTTACCTTAAAGTTATGATCACTTTTAGGTTCTTTAATCATTACAGTCCCATGATCATATGTCTCTTCCACCACATAAGGCCCTTTCCATTTTGATTTTAACTTTCTTGGGAATAATTTCAGCCTAGAATCATATAACCACACTTTTTGTCCAACATCAAATTTTTTCTTGCTAATGTATTTATCATGGAAAGTTTTAGTTTTTTCTTTATATATTCTATGATTTTCATAAGCTTCATTCCTCAACTCCTCTAATTCATGTAACTGAAAAATTCTATGCCCACCAGCTGATTTTTCATCCATACATAAATTTTTTATAGCCAATAATGCTTTATGCTCTATTTCCACAGCAAGATGACATGGCTTTCCAAAAATGAGACGAAATGGGGACATACCTATGGGATTTTTATAAGCTATTCTATAAGCCCATAATGCATCTTGTAATTTCGTGGGCCAATCTTTCCTATCTGGTCTAACTATTTTTCTCAAAATTCTCTGAATTTCTCTATTTGCTACTTCAGCTTGCCCATTTGTTTGGGGATGATATGGAGTGGCTACTTTGTGGTGTACTCCATTCTTTTTTAACAGTTCCCTGAAATGTTTATTTGTAAAATGTGTTCCTCCATCACTAATAATCACTCTAGGACATCCAAATCTCGAAAAAATATTTTCCTACAAAAATTTCATCACGATTTTATGATCATTAGTTCTAGTAGGAATAGCTTCCACCCACTTCGACACATAATCAACAGCAAGCAAAATATATTCATATTTTTCAGCTGATGGGAAAGGACCCATGAAATCTATTCCCCATACATCAAAAATTTCGACTACTGACATGTTACTCATGGGCATTTCATATTTTTTACTCATGTTACCTATAGATTGGCATGAAATACATGTTCTACTAAATTCTATAGAATCTCTAATGATTGTAGGCCAATAAAAACCACACTGAAAAATTTTTGCAATTGTTTTTCGTCCAGAGAAATGTCCTCCACAGTTAGATGAATGGCACATGTTAATAATGCTATGATATTCTTCTTCAAGAACACATCTCCTTAAAATTTGATCATTGCCCAAGTAATATAAATCAGGATCATGCCAAAAATAATTTCTAATCTTAGAAAAGAAATGATTTTTTATGTTCTTATCCCACTGTTCTAGAGTTTTTCCAGAAACCAGAAAATTAACAATATGTGCATACCATGGTGATGGTTGATGTTGAGCTGCCATCAATTGTTCATCTAGAAATGCATCTTGTAAAGGTGCTGCATTTATTCCTGTATCACTTAATCTAGAAAGATGGTCAGCAAAAACATTCTTGAAACCTTTTTTATCTTTTATTTCTAAGTCAAATTTTTGTAACAATAAAATCCATCTTAATAAATGTGGCTTTGCATCTTTCTTATTTAACAGATATTTTAATGCTGCATGATCAGTATAAATAATAATTTTAGCTCTCAAAATATATGATCTAAACTTTTCTAACGAAAATACTACAACTAACAACTCCTTTTCAGTCATGGTATAATTTAATTGAGCATCGAATATAGTTTTACTAGCATATGAAATTACTATGGGTTTTGACTCTTTTGTTTGTCCTAGAACGGCCCCCACTGCATAATTCGATGCATCACACATTATTTCAAAGGGAAGGGACCAATCAGGAGCTTGTAAAATGGGTGCCTTAGTAAGTAATCTTTTTATTTCAGAAAAAGACTCAAAACATTTTTCATCAAAATTAAAAGGCACATCTTTAGATAATAGCATGGTGAGAGGTTTAAAAATTTTTGAAAAATCTTGAATAAATTTTCTGTAATAACCTGCATGACCTAAGAAAGATATAATCTGTTTTACTAAATTCGGAGGTTTCATTTAGATATAATAGCAATTTTTGCTCTATCCACCTCTAAACCCTTTTCACTCACAATATAACCCAACACAACTCCCTCTTTAACCATAAAATGTGATTTCTCCCAACTCAAAACTAATTTTTTCTCTATGCATTTCTCAAGTACATGCTGTAAATGATTTAAGCATTCATCAAATGATTCACCGAAAACAAAAAAATCGTCCATAAAAATTTCCATGTATTTTCCAATCATATCAGAAAAAATAGACAGCATACATCTTTGAAATGTGGCTGGAGCATTACACAGACCAAAAGGCATGCGTTTAAAAGCAAAAGTACCAAATGGACAAGTGAAAGTTGTTTTTCCTTGATCTAAAGGGTTTATATAAATTTGATTATAACCAGAGTATCCATCCAGAAAACAAAAAAAGTTTTTTCCAGCTAATTTTTCTAGAATTTGATTAGTAAATGATAGGGGAAAATGATCTTTTCTAGTAATTGAATTTAATTTTCTATAATCAATGCAAACTCTCCAACCAATAGTTAGTCTTGTTTGTATTTCATCCCCATTTTCGTTTTTTATAATCGTGATCCCTATTTTTTTTGGCACTACTTGTGTAGGACTAACCCATTTGCTATCTGAAATAGGGTAAATAATATCAGCAGCCAGCCACTTTAAAATTTCTTTTTTTACAATTTCCATCATGTTAGGATTTAATCTTCGTTGTGGTTCCCTACTAGTTCTAGCCCCCTCCTCTAAATATATATTATGCATGCATACTCTCATATCAATGCCCCTTAGATCGCTCATTTTCTGGCCCATAGCCTTCTTACTTTTTCGAAGTATATCTAATAATTCTTCTTCCTATTCATTACTCAAATCAACTGCAATAATAATAGGAAATGAATTACTTTCCTCCAAAAACATATATTTTAAACTAGAGGGAAGAGGTTTCAACTCTAAATTCAGATGATCTTCTTCTTTCTTTTCTTCTAAATTTATATTCTCTTTTTCCTCTAATTCTTCCAGCACATAGTCATCAATAACATCTAGATCATCAAAATCATCTAGAAGATCTATGGTATGACAATCATATACTTAGGATTTCTTAAGATCATTTGATACCTCAAAAATTTTAATTTCTATTGATTGATCTCCACATGAAATTTTCACAATACCTGTGGGAAAATCAATATTCATCTTTGCTGTATGCAAAAATGGTCTCCTTAGGATGATTGGTGTATCATAAAATTGTCCATTAAAATCCATTTCCAGCACTACAAAATCAGCTAGAAATTTATACCCTTTAACTGTCACTATCACATTTTCTAAAATACCTTTTGGATGTTTTATGGATCTATCAGCAAATTGTAAGGTAACAGTAGAAGGTTTAAGATCAGAAATATTAAATTTATCACAAATACTTGCAGGTAATAAATTAATACTAGCACTGGTGTCAAGTAATGCATTCTGAAAAATGAATCCACCAATATCACACAAAGTTAAAGGGGCACCTGTATCTCTCAATTTAAATGGTAATTGATTTAATAATAATGCACTAGCATGCATAGATAATTTTTCTACTCTAGGTGTCCATTTTGGTATACACATTTCTTTCAAAACTCTAGCATATTCAGGAATATGTTCAATGGCAGTGAGTAAAGGAAGACTAATTTGCATATCTTGTAAAATTTTCTTTATTTCTTGATTGTGTTCCTTTTTCTTTCTTTGTCTAGGCTCTAGAGCTTTAGGAAATGGAATGGTTGTCCTCTCTTTCGAAATTTCTTTGGTAGAATCTATAAAATCCTCTTCTACTCCTATTTGATTTTGTTTTGGGTTGTCCACGTTTTCTTTTTCTTCTAATGTTTGGGGATAAGGATCAGGTAAGATCTTACCACTCCTTAATGCATTCACTATCCTAACATTTTCATTTCGTGGGTTTTTTCCTAGATTCATGCTAGTAGACTCCCCATGCTGAAATCCTATTGTTGGGCGGTTCCCTGGATTTTCTATGGGCTGACTAGGTAGTTGTTCCTCTTCTCTCTTATTCCCAAGGGCCTCTATAATTTGTTTCTAGTGCTGCATCATTTGATTCATAGTTTGTTGCTTCATTTGGCTCATTTACTACATCATTTCCATAGCATCAGGTTGGGTTTGAGAGGGCTGATTTTTCTGAAATCTATTTTCTTGTTTTGGACGAAATTCAGAGTTTGAATTGGGTCTAAGTGCTTCTGGATTTTGAATATTATTTGGGTCTCTCCATGAAAAATTATTCCTCCAATTAGGATTATAAGAATTTGAAAAATGTTCCCTATTTCTATTAAAACCGTGAACTACTTGCACTTGTTCTTGCATAGGGTGAAATGATTGATCTAAATTATAACATTGAAATTCAAAATAATCATTTTCACCATACATAGGACATGTACTATTCGAATTAAATTGAGGGTTAAAAGGCTTTCTAATATTGTCAATAAGTAAATTAATTTTTTCTAATCTTTGATTAATCTGATTAACCTCATTTCTAAGTTTAGAATCATCATCATGATGCAATTCATAAATTCTTCTCTTCTTATCCCTGTCATATAATTCAAAAGAGGCTTAATCTCTAGAATTTTCACTTAAATTCTCATAAAGATTGTAAATCTCATCAGGCATTTTCTCCATAAAAGCTCCTCCACATATAGAATCAACCATATTTCTATGTTGTTCTAATAATCTATCATAAAAAATTCTATTGAGCTGCCACTTGGGTATAGCATGATGAGGACACTTTCTAAGTAAATCCTTGAATTTTTCCCATGTCTCATGCAAAGTTTCTCTTGGTCTTTGAGAAAAACTCCATATATGTTTTCTCATATTTTGAGTTTTTCTTAAGGGATAAAATTTTCGAAGAAAGGCCTGTTCTATATCTTTCTAGCTAGTTAATTCTCTATCTAATGTGGATAGCCAATGACTAGCTTTGTCCCTAAGTGTATGAGGGAATAATTTCATCTTAATAATTTTTGATGTAACTTGAGGAAGATTAACTAAATCATAGACCATATGAAATTTTTCTAAGTGCTGATGAGGTTCCTCTAAAGGCAATCCATGAAAATTAGGGAACATTTGAAAAATTCCTGGATTTATTTTGAATTTAATAGTGGGTGCTAATGAGACTCTAATATTAGATGCTCTTTGAAATGAATTAGGGATATAATGATTTTTCATGGCCATAGGATTGTTCTCAGTTTGACCTGTAGTTCCTTCAAGATCCATCAAAATTAATTTTTCTTTCGGATTTTTATTTTTGAATGAAATAATGAAAGGATTTTCTAGCCTTGGATGCAAGGATCTTCTACCATGCATAAAAATCAATAAATTAAAGGGAAAAATTTAGTAACTGTTACCCACCTTCAGGATGCTCCAGTCCTTGTCGTGCTTCTTTTCGTTCCCTTTTTCTAATAAAAATTGACAAAAAGAAAATAAAACAAGAGTTAAGTTTTTTTTTGTGTATATTAAGAGAAAAATAGAAAAACACTAAATATTATGCAATACATCCCCGGCAACGGCACCAAAATTTGACGTGACTCAGTCGTTGTATATTAAATCACGCAAATATAAAATTTATAAAACTAGAAAATACGAATTTTTAGATATTTAGAAGTATTTATAAATAAATATATCAATTATAATTCAATCAAAATTCCAAAAATAACAATAATTTTCCAAGTTTATCATAGGGATGTAATATAATATCTGGTAATTATTCAGAAATTTTCTCAATGAATATGATTTTCTTACGAATTTAATACTAGGAAATAAAAAGGAAATATATTTAAAATTCACAAAAAAAAAGGAAATAAGGGTGCGGATGTCAGGATGATGTCAGCGCCTGGTGAACGCGAATCAGGCAAAAATAGAGTTCTACCCGACAATTCTTACGTAAGCGATTACATACAACTTAATTAATCAAATTAAGATTTGTAAAAGCCGGAAGAATCATAATTGAACGAAGCATAGTTTGGTAAATTAAAATCACACAGAGTATCACTAAATGAAGCGTAAATTAAATTGAAAGCAGAAAAATAGAGTTCTGGCATCGCGACGGCGATGCGTCGGTGATGCACCGGAATCTTGAGCGTTCGAGAGGATCGTCGTGCAGTGTCCACGGCCTCGAAGGCTCTCCTTGGACAAAGACAATGTGGGCAATCTCTAGATCTTCTCGCGAAGTCTAGAGATCAATGAAGTGGGTTGTCGAATTGTCTCTGGCAGCTGTAACTCGGTGGAGCGAAAAAGCAGCGACTTTATGGCTCTCCGGCAGCTGTCACCTGACGGAGAGGTGCCTCTTTTGAGGAAGGTGTGACGGGGGTTTAGTCCCACATTGGTTGTATGCCAATTTTTTGGACGAATATATAGTAATGTTAGCTTTGTAAGCAAAGTCTCTTCTCTCACATGTACGACCACTCCTTGCCCCACAGCCGGCTGGCCACTAGTGACGTGGAAGGGGAGTGGCATACGTGTGCCCTGTCAGTCCCCAAGCCAAGCTACTCGAGCCCCTACTTGCGGCTTACTCACCGACTGCACTTCCGACCTGCTTGCGCGCCCGGCTGGCCGACAAGTCCCCCCATTTTTGCAATATTTTTATTTTTATTTCTTGTTCTTCATTTATCTCAAAGTAAGACTGTAAAAATCATATAAAATCACATAATTACCCAAAAATTCACGTTAATCAATTGAAAACAAAAAATCATTCTTTAACACAAATATAAGTCTATTTATCATGAGTTAAGGCTAAAACTATATTATTTACTAATTATTAACTCATGATAATGAAGACTTATCAAGCAACTATCACCTGACAGAGAGAAACTGGATGGAGGTGGGGCGCATGTCAAGGAGCTTCATCCTCACGTCTGTGCAGTAAGAGGAGTGACGTGACTCAGTCGTTGTATGTTAAATCACGCAAATATAAAATTTATAAAACTAGAAAATATGAATTTTTGGATATTTAGAAGTATTTCAAAATAAATATATCAATTATAATTCAATACAAATTCCAAAAATAGCAGTAATTTTCTAGGTCAATCACAAGGATGTAATATAATATCTAGTAATTATTCAGAATTTTTCTCAATGAATACGATTTTCTTACGAATTTTATACTAGGAAATAAAAAAGAAATATATTTAAAATTCTCAAAAAAAAAAGGAAATAAGGGTGCGGGCGTTAGGATGACGTCAGCGCCCGGCGAACGCGAATCAGGCAGAAACAGAGTTCCACCCGATGATTCTTACGTAAGCGATTACAGACGACTTAATTAATCAAATTAAGATTTGTAAAAGCCGGAAGAATCATAATTTAACGAAGTATAGTTTGGTAAATTAAAATCACACAAAGTATCACTAAATAAAGCATAAATTAAATTGATGCACCGGAATCCTAAGCGTTCGGGAGGATCGTCGTGCAATGTCCACGGCCTCGAAGGCTCTGCTTGGACAAAGACGACGTGGGCAATCTCTAGATCTTCTCGCGAAGTCTAGAGATCAATGAAGTGGGTCGTCGAATCGTCTCCGGCGGCTGTCACCCGGCGGAGCGGAAAAACGACGACTTTGTGGCTCTCCGGTGGCTGTCACCCGACGGAGAGGAGCTGGATGGAGGTGGGGCGCATGTCAGGGAGCTTCATCCTCAGGTCCGCGCAGCAAGAGGAGGCTCTTCATCACATCTGGTACGCTCTCAAGAGGTGGCGACTGGTCTCCCGGCGGATCGTCCTCTTCCCGACGACGGCTTGTTTGTCGATCAATCGGAGATGATTTACTCGATGGATTCACGATCCTTTTATCGCAAATCGTTCAGCAATTTTAGTAGCAATGCTCTGCGAATCGCGTTGACGAGATTTTCGCCGATGATCCAACGATTTTCATTGCTTAATCCTTCACCGGCGATCTGCAGGAAAGTCGCGATAATCAGATAAAAATATATGAATTTTGACTCTGGGAGGATTCGAACCCGCGCCGGTCGCCCCCGCCTCTTCTGAGGAAGGTGTGGGTTTAGTCCCACATCGGTTGTACGCCGAGTTTTCAGGCGAATATATAGTAATGTTAGATTTGTGAGCAAAGTCCCTTCTCTCGCGTGTACGACCACTCCTTGCCCCACAGCCGGCTGGCCACCGGTGACGTGGAAGGGGAGTGGCGTACGCGTGCCTGTCAGTCCCCAAGCCAAGCCGCTCGAGCCCCTGCTCGCGGCTTACTCCCCGACTGTGCTTCCGACCCACTTGCGGGCACGGCTGGCTGGCGGGTCCTCCCCCATTTTTGCAATATTTTTATTTTTATTTCTTCTTCTTCATTTATCTCAAAAGTAAGACTGTAAAAATCGTATAAAATCACATAATTACCCAAAAATTCACGTTAATCAATTGAAAACCAAAAATCATTCTTTAACACAAATATAAGTCTATTTATCATGAGTTAAGGTTAAAACTATATTATTTACTAATTATTAACTCATGATAATGAAGACTTATCAAGGAGGCTCTTCATCGCATCTAGTATGCTCTCAGGAAGTGGCAACTCGTCTCCTGGCGAATTGTCCTCTTCTCGACGATGGCTTGTTCGTCAATCAGTCGGAGATAATTTACTCGATGGATTCGCATTCCTTTTATCAAAAATCATTTAGCAATTTTAGCAGCAATACTCCACGAATTGCATTGATGAGATTTTTACCGATGATTTGACGATTCTAGTTGCTTAATCCTTCACTGACGATCTATAAGAAAGTTTTGATAATCAAATAAAAATATATGATTTTTGACTCTAGGAGGATTCGAACTCATGCCGGTTGCCTGCCCTTTCTAGGGAAGGTGACGCAAGTTTAGGCCCACATCAGTTGTGCACTGATTTTTTGGGTGAATATATACTAATGTTTCATTCCTAAGCAAGTCCCTTCTCTCGCGTGTATCACCACTCCTTGCCCCATAGCCGACTGGCCACTAGTGACGTGGAAGGGGAGTGGCACACACTTGCCCATATTGGTCCAAGCCACTCGAACCCCTACTCGCGGCTACTCCCCAACTAAGCTTTCGACCCGCTTGCAGGCCCGGCTGGTCGGCGGGTTCAACTCATTTGTCTTTTTTTTATTTTTCTATTTCTTATTCTTCATTTATCTCAAAAGCAAGACTATAAAAATCATATCAATTCATGTAAAATCACATAATTATCCAAAAATTCACATTAATCAATTAAAAACTACTTTTCACACTTTAACATAAATATAAGTCTATTTATCATGAGTTAAGGTTAAAACTATATTATTTACTAATTATTAACTCATGATAATGAAGACTTATCAATATTCATCTGAAAAATCGATGCACAACTAATGTGGGACTAAACATGCATCACTTTCCCTAGAAAGGGCAGGGCAATTGGTGCAGGTTCGAATCCTCCTAGAGCCAAAAATCATATATTTTTATCTAATTATCGTGACTTTCCTACAGATCGCTAGTGAAGGATTAAGCAACTAGAATTGTTGGATCATTGGTGAAAATTTCGTCAACACAATTCATGGAGCATTATTACAAAAATTGCTGAATGATTCGCGATAAAAGGATTGCTAATCCATTGAGTAAATCTCTTAGATTGATCGACAAACAAGCCGTCGTTGAGAAGAGGACGATCCGCCGGGAGATGAGTTACCACCTCTTAAGAGCGTACCAGATGCAATGAAGAGCCTCTTCTTGCTGCACAAACCTGAGGATGAAGCTCCCTAACACACATCCCACCTCCATCCAACTCCTATCCGTCAGGTGACAGCCGCCAGGGAGCTGCAAAGTTGTCATTTTTCCACTCTGCTAGGTGACAGCCGCTAGAGACGATTCGATGGCCCACTTCATTGATCTCTAGACTTCGCAAGGAGATCTAGAAATTGCCCACATCATCCTTGTACAAAGAGAGCCTTTGAGGCTGTGGACACTATATGACGATTAATAAGTCTTCATTATCATGAGTTAATAATTAGTAAATAATATAGGTTTAGCCTTAACTCATGATAAATAGACTTATATTTGTGTTAAAGTATGATATGTCATTTTTAATTAATTAATGTGAATTTTTGGGTAATTATGTGATTTTATACAATTTGTATAGTCATAATTTTGAGAAAAATGAAGAATAAGAAATAAAAATATTGCAAAATAGGGAGACCTGCCTACCAGTCGGGCCCGCAAGTGAGTCGGAAGCGTAGTCGGGGAGTAACCGCGAGTAGGGGTTTGAGCGGCTTGGCTTGGACCGATAGGGGCATGTGTGCGCCACTCCCCTTCCACGTCACCGGTGGCCAGCCGACTGTGGGGCAAGGAGTGGTCGTACACGCGAGAGTACTGACTTTGCTTATAAAGCTAACATTACTATATATTCGCTCGAAAAATCAGCGCACAACCGATGTGGGACTAAACCCACGTCACACCTTCCTCATAGGTAGGCAACCGGCGAGGGTTTGAATCCTCCCAAAGTCAAAATTCATATATTTTTATCGGATTATCGTGACTTTCTTGTGGATCGCTGGTGAAGGATTAAGCAACGAGAATTGTTGGATCATCGACGAAAATCTCATCAATGCGATTCACAGAGCATTGCTACTAAAATTGCTGAATGATTCGCAATAAAAGGATTGCAATCCATCGAGTAAATCATCTTCGATTGATCGACGAACAAGCCGTTGTCGGGAAGAGGATGATCCATCGGAAGACGAGTTGCCACCTTCTAAGAGCGTACCAAATGCGATGAAGAGCCTCCTCTTGCTGCATGGACCTGAAGATGAAGCTCCCTGACATGCGCCCCACCTCCATCCAGCTCCTCTTCGTCGGGTGACAACTACCGGAGAGCCGCAAAGTCACCGTTTTTCCGCTCCACTAGGTGACAGCTGCCGGAGACGATTCGATGACC
Source organism: Spirodela intermedia (assembly GCA_902729315.2). NCBI lineage: Eukaryota > Viridiplantae > Streptophyta > Magnoliopsida > Alismatales > Araceae > Spirodela > Spirodela intermedia. The sequence continues at coordinate 4,977,478 of LR746272.1, forward strand.
CACTTCATTAATCTCTAGACTTCGTGAGAAGATCTAGAGATTGCCCACATCGTCTTTGTCTATGGAGAGCCTTCGAGACTGTAGACATTGCATGACGATCCTCCCAAACGTTCAAGATTCTAGTGCATCACTGACACATCGCCGTCGCAACGCCGAAACTCTATTTTCTTGCTTTCAATTTACGTTATGCTTCATTTAGTGATAGTTTTTATGTTTTTAAGTTACCAAAATATACTTTGTTCAATTACGATTCTTCTAGCTTTTACAGATCTTAATTTGATTAATTAAATCATCTGTAATCGCTTACGCAAGAATCATCAGGCGGAACTTTGTTTCTGCCCGATTCGCATCCGCCGAGCACTGACATCATCTCGACATCCGCACCCTTATTTCCCTTTTTTTCGTGAATTTTAAATATATTTCCTTTTTATTTTCTAATATAAAATTCATAGAAAATCGTATTCATTGAGAAAAATTCTGAATAATTACCAGATATTATATTACATCCCTGTGATTGACCAAAAAAATTACCACTATTTTTAAAATTTTTATTGAATTATAATTGTTATATTTATTGATAAATACTTCTAAATATCTGAAAAATTGTATTTTCTAGTTTTATAAATTTTACATTTGCGTGATTTAAGATACAATGACTGAGTCATGTCATCGATCCTCTCAAACACTCAAGATTCTGATGCATCGCCGATGCATCACCGTTGCAACGCCGAAACTCTGTTTTCTTGCTTTCAACTTACTTTACTCTTCATTTAGTGATAATTTGTGTGAGTTTAATTTACCAAAATATATTTTGTTCAATTACAATTCTTCCCACTTTAATAGATCTTAATTTGATTAATTAAGAAATTCCATGTAATGCTCTATGTGAATTGCTTCATATGTCTCTTATTTCATGAAATTCAACCATTCTCTATTCTATTAAAAAAGTTTTATTCATGCTGATCATGCATTTGTCATTGGCTTAATACATGCAAATTTAACAATTTTTATAATTGAACCTTCTAAATGAATTCTAGTATTACTCTAAGGTCAGATCAATCCTCAAGGATGGTGAGAACTAGTTTAATTACATTTCTATTTTTTTAATACAAAACTAACTCAAAAGAAAATAAAATAAAATGGGATAAGATAAGTAATAAAATATTATCTTCAATACTTAATATCCTCCTCTAATTAATCAAATATATTTATTCCTCTTGTTAGCTCCAGATAATATGAATGAAAGTTTTCACAATGAGATGATTAAATCATGATTAGAGGAAAATAGTTGAGAAATTGTGGAGTAGAAAGGTGAGAAGGGTAATCAATGGAATGACTTCTACTGATATGAAGATTAGTTTAAAATATTTAAAATAAATATAGAAATATAATTTAAATATTTAAATTATAGAAATATACTTGGTTGTCAATCAAAGATAAATTAAAATAATTATATTTTTCATCAGAGATAAATTCTAAAACTAATAGACTTTGTTGTTTGTCACACGACAAAGTCCTACAAGACTTCGAAAACTTTTAATTAATGTATTAAATCTCAATGAAATCTTATAACCTCAAATAGAAATATTTTCCTTTCCTTATCTGTCACCTAAGGATAAGAAAAGAGATTGTAAGTAATTATAATCAGAATTTTACTAAATTCATAATGATGAAGACTAAGAATAAATATTAAAGCTCTCCCTTTTCCTTGTTTGTCACCTAGGAAAATGAGTAGAAAAAAACGCTAAAATTAAATAAATTTCAAAAGAGTCTTTTTGATCAATTTTAGTCACCCAAATAATAGAAAGAAAAATTAAATAAGACAATAATTACAATTTAAATCACAAAGACTCTAATGATTCATTGTCAACTTATTTTGAGATCCCTCTCTTTGTTTCCTTGCTTTGCAACCTCCTCCTTTGCCTTATAGCCTCCTGCCCTCTAGCAAACCATTCGTCTTTCCCTCAAGATGATTGAGGAACCTCCTCTATTCTTCCTCAGATCCGAAAATCTTGTATTTGCTTTTGATTCAACCATTTTTTCTTCTTTTCCATCTTCAGTTTTTAACTTCTATTTTCCACTCCATTTCATGCCAAAAATTACAATTTTAGTATATGGATTTATTCAACCAAAAGTAGAGCTTCAATTTAAATTTCAGATCAATCAGACTAATTCATAGAGAAAACATGATTTTTAGATCAATATTCATTTAGTTCCTGTCATTTTTTAGCATTTTTGGTGTTTTCCAAGTGTTTCCCATAGTTGATCTAGAATTTGATTTAAAATGTCTTGACATGTCCAATTGATCTAAAATTTGAAATGAAGCATTATTAATGAATGATTATATATACTAAAAATGTAATTTTTGACAAGATTCAGAGAAGAAAATGAGAATCAAAGATTTCAAAGGGAAAAGAAGGAAAAAGTATTTAAATCAAAATGAAATGAGAGATTTTAGACCAGATGAGTTGGAGGCTCACTCTTTTGAAAGGGGGGACAAATTGTGGGCTGGAAGTTAGGAGGCCAAAAGGCATAAAAAGGCAAGGGAACTAGCTAGCTGCATATCAACAAGGTTATTTACATTTTTAGTTTTAATTTTAATTTTTTTCCTATTCTTTGGCTAATAGACATTAATTAGATAGACCTTATTTTCGAATTCATTTAATTTGAGTATTTCATTCTATCTCATTTTCTTAGGTGACATATATGGAAAGGAGAAAACTTTAGTTTTTGTATTTATTTTTTATCAAAATAAAACTTCATTTAATTATGATTCTTCTAGCTTTTACAAATCTTAATTTGATCAATTAAATCGTCTATAATCGTTTACATAAGAATTATTTGGCAGAACTCTGTTTTTACTCGATTCACATTCATCAAGCACTGGCATCATCCTTACATCCATATCCTTATTTCCCTTTTTCATAAATTTTAAATATATTTTAATTTCATTTTGTAGTATAAAATTCATAAAAACTTGTATTCTTTGAGTAAAATTCTGAAAAATTACTTGATATTTTATTACATCCCTGTGATTGACCTGAAAAATTACCACTATTTTTGAAAGTTTTATTGAATTATAGTTGATAGATTTGTTCAGAAATACTTCTAAATATCTGAAAATTAGTATTTTTTAGTTTTATAAATTTTAAAATTTTATAATTTACTATAAAACGACTAAGTCACGTTTTTTTCAATTAATTAGAGATAATTTATTTTATGAATTTGTGATCTTTTTATCTAAAATTGTTCAATAGTTAGTAATGATGCTCATACTTTGTGAAATGTTGAAGATATTTTCACTAATGATATGGTGGCTTAATCATTGATCAGTCATTTATAAGAAAATCACAATTTAATTAGATAAAAATATGAGTTTTGACTTTGGTGAGATTCGAATCTTTGTCAATTATCTACTTGTATGAAAGAGAAGTAATCATTAATTATACTTATACCCTTATCTACTGACATCATGAAGTCACTTGATTCTCATAGAGCAAAGGTATTATAAGTATAAAAATATGAAAACATACTTAGGAGTGTTGGCATGGGTTTAGTTCCAGATCAGCTATTTCTGATGATTCGAGATGCATATATAGTAATACGTATTTCTATCCTTAATATACTCTCTCTCATATGTGTATGACCACTCCTCGCCTCATGTGTGGCTTACCACCAATGACATAGAAGGAGAGTGACACACACCTGCCCTCTACCAATTCTTAGCCACTTAAGCCCCCTACTTGCAGCTCTACTTGACTATGCTTTTGACCTGCATGTAGGCTTAGTTAGTTGACGGGTCCCCCCTTTTTTTATATTATTTGTAATTTATTTATTTCCTTTTATTTACCTTTAAAAAGTATTTTATAAAAATTATATAAACTCACATTAAATTATATAATTAGTCAAAAATTTATGTTAACTAACTAAAAACTATTTTTCATAATTTAACATAAATATAAACCTATTTATTATGAGTTAAGACTTAAAATATATTATTAATTAATTATTATCTCATGATAATGAAAACTTATAAAAAAATTGTGATCATATGAATGTATATATGTAGATATTTTGGAGACTTCATTGAATGAAGATAAACCACACATAATCACCAAAATTTGAATTTTTCATTTTCCTCGATTTGAGATGGTAGCTCACACAATTGAGAAGAATTTGTTTGTCTGCTGTTAAGCCCATTTGTGTTAGGGCAGATGGAGATTTCTCCATCTCATCAAACTATCATAAGAGATCAAATAACAATATTTTAACAAAGGAACTATGTATGTTCAGATTTTCGCAATGACTGGAAAAGAAATATCATCAGCCTATCTACATGATTTTAAATGATGCATGTCAAAATGACACATCCGTCTGCCTTTGGAAGTATTGGTTGTGATCACTTGGAGAACGTCTTTCCTAAAACCCATGTTGCTTTCATTGGTCAATATCAAGAGCACTACACGTAATACTTAACCTTTATGCTAAGATAGTCTATTCTTATCGTGAGATGCAAAGGTCGATTGATGCAGATGGCTTGTCAAGGTAGTCATCAAATAGGCAAACATGAGCAAACTAGAGATGGGCTGGTTGATGTACTAGGGTGAGATGGCATAGTGCTAAATGAGGAGGCTCTACTGCTGCTACTATCGAATTGAACTTATGATCATATAAATCGGATTTATATGACTCCGAAACAAAAGAAGTCAACTCAGTCTTGTGGTATTATTTATGGGCGCGTAGATAATCAGACTCGTAACCACAATATCTGCGAGCGTTCTCCGTATTACAATCTTGGTACTAAAGAACGGGTGCAAGAGAGTTCAAAACATAAGCTAGTAATACTGTTTCTGGGCTCTAGGTTTCCAACAGACCTTCAATGAGGCATTTGGACGGCAGAAAGAAAAGAGAAAGTCGGGAGTGATGCCTCCCCACTCTATTTATCGTATACCCAACCATGATCGTCTGGAAATCACCACAACATGCTGAACGGAAGCTTCCAGCGGACTCTAGTGGATCTGGCCACCTATCCCTGTATCAGGTCCGTCTCTGGCCGGCGCACTGCTCCCGCAAAGTTTGAGGATATGGTCCCTCGACGAAGTTTCTTCCATCTAGGAAAACGGATGCAATTAGTGAGAAGAAGAGAAGGAAGGAAAACTATGTGTCACAAATATCACGATACCACAACGTCGAGACTCCTCTCAGGTGTCTCCTCCATCGTCTTCTTCTCCCTTATAGAGTAATCGCTTGCTGAATAGAAACCGATTAATCCAAAGTACGCCTTTGCGATGAGACGGTGGGGTGCCCACCAGGGTGTGGAGGCTTCCTCCGTAACCCTGCCCTCCATCTCCCTTCACAGCGGGTTGGTCTGCTTTTCTCTATTCTCCGGCCGTAGCAGTGGCTTTCCGGGTGATGGGGGGAGGTTTCTGGCTTTGGCGCCGCCTCTGCCTCCCTTGACGATCTTTTATTTCCGAAACAAGTTGACCGAAATTAGCTTTTTTAGCCAACAGGCAGTCTATTGTAAAACTACAGGCGGTATTTGTTTCGAAGAAAACCACAGCGAATATATACATACATATACTGTAGGCTTTTGTCACCGTCTGAAGTTCTAGTATATCGTCTGACCTGCGCTAAAATCTCACGACACTTGGGAATTCTGGATAGTGTCATCTGACCAGGTCGGATTCAGGTTCTGGATACTTTGACCAGAGTTTTTCCCTGTCATTTCATTTCACCAGGAGGGAGTCGGGCACAACTCGACATCTAGAGAAGCAATGAATCCAAATGTTGACCGGTTTCTCAAACTAAAGTGTCTGAAGTAAAAATCAACTTTTATTGGAAAACACCTACTAATTTGGAATTATAGTGTAACTTGAAATCCAATACTTGAAATTTTATTTCCTATTTTGCACTAAATGGATAATAGATGAAGCGAATATCCCTCTAGGAAGGAACATAAGATTATTTTCTTGCTATCTCAAGATTAACTTTGAGAATTGGGTTCCATTAACTTGACAAGGTAATCCAGGACTTCCCGCGTACAAGAAAGAAATCTGGAAGGAAACCAACCTGAGAGACGTTCGTCAGCAATCAGGTAAGCATAGCTATTAAAGAGTATTAGACCCCGAAATAATATATATTATATTTAGTTATTTACGAGATTCGAGTTAAAGAGAAATCTAGTAGAAAAGTTTCAAGGCAATCTTTGAATCTTTGATTCCTCCTCTAGGGCCTTGCCACGATATAGGAATAACGAGAGATGTGTTCGAGCGCGTTCGCATGTGCCGATACTGCAGGGCCATCCTGAGAGAGGAATTGACAACTCCCACAGATGTACAAAACAATCTGACATATCAACACAACTGCGTGGGACTTGGATTTCATTGAGATCAAATTGGCACATATTTGAGTTCCGTTGATTGAATCATACGATCAAAAATGCACACCAAATACTAAATCTGACTCTCTGTGAAAAAACAAGACAATAAGAGATGAATTCCTTGGGAGAAGCTCACAGAAAGAGATGAGAGGAATGATCGTGCATAAGTTGTCGAGTGTAACGTCTTCTACGGACTTCAGAAGGAGCAAAATCAGGTCTTTACATCGACAACGTACAACGGGTTAAAGCCTATGGAGCTTGCTCCGTTCTAGTATAGCTTTTCATAGATTTGACTGCCTGAATAACACTAAGACACCTCGGGGACGAGCTGCTAGCGACACCTCTCGCAGATAAAAGCTCTAGTGGATCTGCCCAGGATTCCCTGGATCAGGCTTCTCCCTCTGGGGCCTCTTCATCCGTGGAAATGGAAAGATCTTGTCCACTAATGAGATCTCTTCCTAATGAGAAGGAAGGTTGCAATCAGGGATAAAGAGGATAAGAGTAAATACTAGCTCTCGAAGAGGATGAGGTCGGCCGTACCGTAACAACGAGACACCGTCCGGCTTTGGTCTCCACTGTCTCTTCCTTCGTGGAGTCGTCGCCTAGGGGACAGAAAGTGAGGAAGCGGACGTAGGACTTCACAACGAACCAACGGGAATGGGCCCACCCCGGCGAGGAGGCTACCTCTCTATCCGTGGCCTCCATCTTCCCTCTCGGCATATTCTTCTTCTGTCCTCTGACTTTATATCGAGTTCGCGCCGTCTTTATTTAACCTCATGTCTTTTTATCTTCTAAGCATGCTTGACCCAAAAGGCTTTCCTCATTCAACGTCATCCAACACCATGGTGATTAAATATTCTTCCGCATGCCGCTCTTTTTTAACCAATATTTCCTAATATTTTCTAAATACCATATCCATATAATTGTAACTTGTTTTCTCCCTAAATACCCTTAAGCATAAATTATCTTACTCGAATGAATTGACTGCAGACAAATTATAAAGTCTCAGTTTCGTCTTTCAAGGTACGTGATCCATGACGACGAATAATGTTTAAATATTTAAATGAATTAATATTAGTGTAATTTAATATTTGGATAAATCGCTTATCTATTTCATATTTTTAGCGCTACCCGTGGCATAGATTCTGTGTGCCTCTGATCGCCTGGAATTCCATAACCACCTTCTGACCCTTGTGAAGTTGCTCTTCTCGTGGGGACGAACAACACTGCTTTGACTAGATTGAATTCAGGCTTAGAAAGTATTGAATCTGTGGGCGCCGATCGAAGTATGAACCGAATACGGTTTCAAAGTCGTAGGTCCCAAATATTTTACGACTGTTTGACTTATCTAAATTAAAATCAGGAAATTTAGGATCATATCCATTACTACAGGAATTTGTGATAGCTCCATATCCATATCTTTCAATATTGTCTTCTGTGCATGCTAATTTAAATATCATTGACTTTACGTATGACGTTTTATGTATTATATGATAACAGGAGGGAGAGAGAGAGAGAGAGAGAGAGCACGATGTCACGTTTGAGACACCAGCTCCGTATGATCTTTTTGACAGAAGATTGTAGTTGCCAAAGTAATATAATTCTGGTGTCTGATGTCATTTGGCATATTCTATGATTGGGAGGAAGTTGGCGACGACTTTTCCGGGGGCCTCTAGAGCTCTTTCACAATCCTCTTCTGAAGAGGGACTGCAGTGAATCTGCCCCAGCTTCCCTGGATCCCTCGGTGATGCCTCTGGTTTACCTTCGATCACCATCAGATAGCCAACGAAATGGAAGGCGAGTTGGGTACGGCGACGGTGGGAAACTTTCGTCGTTTGCGGCGTGGTCCGTTCTCGTCTGTCGTATGATTCCGCCGTTTCTCTGGATCCTTGCGGCGGATGCAGTGGTTTTGGGCGCGGGGGCTTTTCGTGGTCCCGTCCTATTTTCTTTGAAACCTTTAGTGTTTCCCGAAAAATGAAGGCCCACATTGCTCATCAAACGTCATCATCCATCAACTTTATAATTCCACAGTTCTTACACTTTAATGACTAGGGGTTTAATTGATTTCAATTATCCCGATGTTTTAGGAGAAATTCTTCCAATACTGATTTTTGTAACATAGAAGAGAATTTGATTAAAATTTTCGTGTTTTAATTCAGTATTAAAAAGTTTTCTATGACTCAAGGTGAACGAGGTAACATCCTGAGGCTCCTGTTCAATATAGAAGTCAAGGCACTTCATCGTCTGATTGGAAAGACCTTAATTTCTAACTGTTTTTTCATGCATGTAAAATTCTCGTCCAAAGCTGAGGCTTTTGGCTTGTTCTAGAAGACAATTAAAAACCAAAAGTCAGCTGAAATATTTGGTGTATTTCATTTACGTCGTTGAAACTTTCAGATCATTTTTTTCCATTCATCCTCTATAAAGAGCTTCTTACATTTACTTACCTTTATAGATGCATACGTGAATGCAAATCCACCAGGTTACAAGTATTCACACATATAATAGCTGACGGCAACAGAAAATGCCTCTCAAGAAGCCAAAACCATAGCCATGATGACTGAGGAGATCCTCTAGCTCTCGGGCATTGTTCAATTTATCTTCCTCCCTATATCTTTATCTATTATCGGGGATTCCTAGGGACAACGAGATCAGATCAAAACTCATTTTAGTCGTTAAGAGGTGTGTAGAGAAATCTTCAGCAATGGACGACCAGCTAAAGACTACAGCTTCTATCAGTGAGTTAAATTAGTATATCAGGGCTTCTCGGTGAGCTTAGAACTAGGAACACTAGAATAGGTGAATCAATGAACTCCATCGAATGCTCTTGCTACAAGGCCTACTCAGATGTCCAACGACTCCACTTTGCTTATATCTTTCTCCCACATGGATAGGCTACAAGGAAGATTTTACCGGGAGATTGAGCTAGGGATTTAATAGACTGCTGGATGTAACAAAATATTATTGATGGCTAGATTCCATGAGCATTCATGTGCTCCATCACAGTCCATTCTTTAAGATTTCAGATTTGAGAATATTATCAGATGGAGAGAACCTAAAGGATCAACCATGTTATTGATTGAATGGGTAGTTCTGAACCCTTCTACTCTTTCAACCAGTAGACTCATGCATAAGATTATTGGTTAAGGTATTTTAGGCATGTGTATTTTTCTTTTGACATGTACCCTTCTATGGTAAATCTCCACTTATTAGCAAAAAATAAAACCTAATTCAGCATTTGGAAAACATTAGCTCTCTTCTCTTCATGTGTGATCTCAAAGGTTCATTATTTAGTTTCATTTTACATCTACCCATCCATATGCCCTAACCACATACATTTGTATGCATACAAGATTTAGTCTTTCTTGATAACTTAGATCTCTCTCTCTCTCACACACACACACACTTATTGGAATAGAGGATAGTCAAAGAAGTTTATTCAATCTACTTCCATCATTGTCTACTATAAGTTAAATATAAACTTGTATAGGTCTGTGTCACACATGTTTGAACATTAAATGAATATTATTTTGATGATGACAAATAATCATAACATAAAGGTAAAGAACAAACTATGCTTATTGATCATGAAATTTATTTAAGAATATATTATTTTACATGAATATACAATTAATTAAATATAAATTCATTTATTTAAATTAATAGTTTTAAATATCTAAATAGAAATTATAGAATGTATTTGTGACAAATAATATTGAATTAAACTGTTTTTCCAAATTTTATCGTTCAAAATTATTATTTTACAGATTTCTATGAAAATTATTAATATAAGTTAAAACCATCCTGGAGGGAAAGTAATGATTAACACAAAAGAATTAATCTAACTCAATTTACAATATGCTCATAATACTAAATCATTATTTTCAATCATTCTTGATATTAAATTAATTAATCAAATTTGAACAAATTATATTGTTGCTCAAGGGTTTTTCAATGTTAACAAATAGTATCTAAAAATGATGTTCATCATTGTATGTCATTGAGTTATTGTTAAAGCTAAATTTTTGTATTTTAATTAGTTTTATTATTTTAGTTTCATATGTTAACTTGAAAAATAAATATAATAATACATTTTTGAATTAGGAAGTTTGAAGTTAAATGAGTTAGGTAACTTTTTATTATTAAAAAAATATAAGAATAAAAAATAAAAATATTGTCACCCTTTGGTGAGCCAATGCTCAACAATTGACCCAAAGGGGGACTACACTCAAGTGGGTAGACCTAGATTGGGGGGGAGCCATGAGTCGGGCTCAAGTGGTGAAGGATGGATTCACTTCACCCATGTGTGCCTCACTTCCCTACCACATCTTGGTCACCAATCGGTGATGGAGTAAGGATTGTTGTACACACGTGTGTGAGCTAGGGCAGACTACCTTTTACCTTCTCCCAAGATGGTCTTGGACATTATATGATTTCGAGAGAAGGGATTTTTACTAATAGACCATAACTTTGATATATATTCAGTTCAATTGATGAAAAACTTCAGATGTGAGACTAAAAGTTATATTATGTTTCAGGGCAATGGTTTGGAGTGTGGTGTGATCTAGTAGTGCTTAGTGGGCCACATTACTAGATAAAGCACATCTTGTAGTTGGCGAACTATCATGGTACCTGAAGCCTAAAGTAGTTCATCAGCGGCTTGTGAATTTGACATCACTCAACACACGTGACCAAAAATGATGATCCAATGGTGAGTGAAGTGCCATAGTACTAGAGACTTAAGTTTTTTGTTAGTAGTGATTTGTGATGGATTAATCCTGCATCACTTAGTGTGCCATATGACTAAGCATATTTGATCTAGTGGCACATGAAGTACCACAATACTAAGAACTTAAGTTCTCGCACATATCACTATTATGGATATAAAGATAATAATTGATTATTTATCTTGTAGAATAGATATTATCAATTATCTTTAATCGCGGATACGACACTCGTTTCTTCTCTCTTTTATGCAATCAATGCCTTTGGTGTTCAACAAGCTCATTCCTTCCTCCCCCACTTGCACTCAAGACCTCTAACAAGTGGTCAATTCTTTCCGTCTTCCCCTAGATAGTGGTGATAGCATGGTTGACCCTTCTTTTCGGCATATCTCTTTGGCAAGTGACACAACATTTTTGGACAATACTTTTGTGACTTTCGGTGTGGTGTGGCACATCTAGATGAAACTAAGTTGCCACATTGGTGTCTCTAGTTGCCTAGAAGGCAGACTAAACTTGGGCAATGATTTCTTTCTTACTTTTATCATTTATTTACATGTTTTCAGTATTTATTTACATTTAGGACAAATTATTTTATTTCATATCTGTTTCAATTGAAATAAGTAGAACTAATTCAAATCCTAATGAATGATCTTCATACTTTTTCTTAATCCTCCAAAACTCATTTGAGATCAAGCTAAGATCACAACTTAATTTTTATTAATTTTTTCAGTCAAATCTTGAAGTATTCATATTCTAAGTGTTCCACAAATAACAAGTATTTTTCTATTTTTGAACACAAAATCAGTAAGGTTAAAAGTTGATCAATGAGTGTTGAACTCTTGAAATAAGGTGGAGACATTCACAATTGACATCATGTCATGTGTGTGAATTTTTTAGCACACATTTGTTTGAGAATCATGATCACCGTAAAAATGGGTGATCATGAGCACACATTCATTTGAGAATCATCATCATAACTATGTTTCTCTCTATCTATATTATCATCTTATTTTTCTCTTCCTTTCTCTTATGAGACCTCTTCTTCTCTCTTTGCCTCTCATGAGATCTCTCTCTCTCTCTCTCTCTCTCTCTCTCTCTCTCTCTCTCTCTCTCTCTCTCTCTCGTGAGACCCTTTTATCTCTTAGAGTCATGATGAGATTTCTCTCTTCCTCTCTCTTTCTCTTTCTTTTATGAGAGGTCTCTTATCTCCCTTTCGTAAGAGTTCTCTCTTTTCCTCTTTCCTTTCTCTACTTCTATTCCTTTATTCTTCTCTCCTCACTCTTCTATTTTATTATTTCCATTAAATAGTGATAATATTTTAAAATCACTCTATATATAAACTAAATTAATTTTTCATGACACATTATTCAATCTCCCTATATTTGACTTGAGACTTACATCTATACTAATATTTTATTAAGTCTTAGGTATAAATATTATTAGATAATAGATATTTAAACACAACAAGTGCACATAAATTATGACTCTAGATATTGAGATCATGATTCAATACATTTTTTTGATAGTCATAGTTTACTTGAGGTAATTTAGATAAATTATGAGTAATAAATTAAGATAATTCAAAATGTATTATCAGTTTGCTTCAATAATATTAGTATATTAGTAGACCTTTTGAGCCAAAAATTTTAAATATATGAGTTAATATTAATAGAAATACATATCAGCTACTCTTATGGAATGTGTAAAAAGTCATGTGGTATAAATTCAGCCATTTGAATTTTGAACTAATTTTATACTTTAACATTGAGAGAGAAAAAAATATGTTTTTTAATCTGATTTGTCTACAAATTAAGCACCTCTCTAAAGGTTAATTTGTTCTAAATGGCCACACCTTACCACTTTCTCATCTTGAGAGGCTTGGTGACATTTTCTAATGAGATTTACAAACTAATTTCAATAGTCTTCTTTTCTTGGTCGAACAATAAAAAGGAAGCCTATTGAGGAACAAATTTCAAGTTCCACGTGATTCTTCTCAACCAAGTTCAAGCAAGAACATCTTCAATGGCCCAGCATCCTAACTAGTAGAGGACAGAAAAATCAAGTAGCAGTTCATAATCCTCTTCATCAAAGTTTTGAACAACAAGTCACTACTATCTTTTGGAAATTACCTCCAGTAAAATAATTTCTTACCTTTGTGAGAAGAACTTGTGAGCAAATTAATATTTAATCATTAAGGAAACTGAGCCCTATAACCAGGTGTTGACCTCCTAGAGTGGAGCCCAAGTCAACAGTTGTGATTGGTGAATAGTTAATTTTGTTGAACTTAAGGATCATATTTTTTGGAAAGTGAACATAATTAGGGGGCTGAAGCACTATAAAAATGCTTGATTTTCTTAGATGTAGACTTGCCTTATGATCTAAGATTAGAAGAGTAGATTATATATTTCAAAAGAGTTGACCAAAAGTCAAAACTATATCCAATCAATTTAGTCACACTCTTTTTGACCTATGTGTGGCATAAAATCAACAACATGGTCAATGGGGGCATACCTCCTGATGTGACTTAGTCATTGTATAGTAAATCATGCAAATTTAAAATTTATAAAACTAGAAAAAATAAATTTTCAAATATTTATAAGTATTTCTGAAGAAATATATTAAATATAATTCAATAAAACTTTCAAAAATAATAGTAATTTTTCAGGTCAATCATAAAGATGTAATATAATATCAAGTAATTATTCAGAATTTTTCTCAAAGAATACTATTATCTATATATTTTATACTAGTAAATGAAAATAAAATATATTTAAAATTCATGAAAAAGGGAAATAAGGGTGCGAACGTCAAGATGATGTCACTCCCCAATGAATGCAAATCAGATGAAAACAGAATTCTGCCTGATGATTCTTATATAAGTGATTACAGATGATTTAATTGATCAAATTAAGATATGTAAAAACCAGAAGAATCATAATAGAATGAAGTATATATTGGTAAATTTAAATCACACAAATTGTCACTAAATGAAGTGGAAATTAAATTGAAAGTAATAAAATAGAGTTCCAACGTCGTAGCGACAATGCGTCAACGATGCACTAGGATCTTGAGCATTTAGTAAGATTATCGTATAGTGTCCACGGCCTTGAAGACTCTCCTTAGATAAGGACAATGTGGGCGATCTCTAGATCTCTTTGCGAAGTCTAGAGATCAATGAAATGGGTTGTCGAATCATCTCTGGCCGCTATCACCCAGTAAAATAGAAAAACGGCGACTTTGCAGCTCTCTGACGGCTGTCACCCGACGGAGAGGAGTTGGATGGAGGTAGGGCACGTGTTAGGGAGCTTCATCCTCAAGTCCACATAGCAAGTGGAGGCTCTTCATCGCATCCAATGCGTTCTCAGGAGGTGATGACTTATCTCCCGACATATCATCCTCTTCCCAGTGATGACTTGTTCATCGATCAATTGGAGATACTTTGCTCAATGGATTCGTAATCCTTTTATCGCAAATCGTTTAGTAATTTTAGTAACAATGCTTCATGAATCACATTGACGAGATTTTCACTAATCATCTAGCGATTCTAGTTGCTTAATCTTTCACCGACAATCTGCAGGAAAGTCACAATAATTAAAGAAAAAATATAAGCTTTGACTCTAAGAGGATTCGAACCCATGCTAGTTGCTTGCCCTTTCTAAGCAAGGTGTGACGTGAGTTTAGTCCCACATCACTTGTGCGCTGAAGTTTCTAGCGAATATATAGTAATATTATATTTCCAATCAAGTCCCTTTCTTATGCATATACAACCACTCCTTGCTCTACAGCCGGCTGGCCACCGGTGATGTGGAAAGGGAGTGGTGCACACGTACCCGTTTGTAGGCCTAGCTGGCTGGCAGGTCCCCCCTATTTTGTTTTATTTTTATTTTTATTTCTTTTTCTTCATTTATCTCAAAAGTAAGACTGTAAAAATCATATAAATTTGTATAAAATTACATAATTAACCAAAAATTCACATTAATCAACTGAAAACCACTTTTCACACTTTAGCACAAATATAAGTCTATTTATCATGAGTTAAGGCTAAAACTATATTATTTACTAATTATTAACTCATGATAATGAAGACTTATCACCTCTAAAATAATATAATGCAACTCTTGACATTCCCTCAACAATAAGAAATCTTAAACTCGATAGGCACTTTGTGAATGCCCACAAGTATCAAAGGATGGCACTCTAACTTTACACCAAGAAAGAAGTACAAGAGTGGAGGCCCAAGCATTTATTGCTCAATGCCTCAAATGATTTGGATTCCTCTATTTATATGGGAAGAAGGAGCAGATAGAGCATCTCATAACACTTTGACTTCAAACAATTAGTTTATCCACCTTCTATTGCTTGGATGCCTGTGCATGTGCCCATTGCCATTTTATGTACCATATCCACTAGAGCTCTACCAGCCAGCCCACAACCATTGGCTCTCCACACATACCCATTGGTCCTATCCATGTGACGAATGTTGTGTGCCTGTGCTAGTCTATGTCTCTACCATAGACATGGATGCATAAGATACATGGCTGCATGCTGAACCCCCATTTTGTACATCCACATGTGTGCTTTGCAGCCACACCTCGTTGCTGTGCTGCAGCCACCATGCCACCTCTGCCACCATGCACCATTGCAAACTCCTACACTACTATCTAATGCAAGACAAGGCGAGAACCCCCTGTGCCTGATCAATGAAACTCATGACCCGAGATGGGGTAGTTGAACTAATCCGATTAGAATGTAGGGACCCTAGACTCTAAGTCTGACCACGTACTCTATGTACAAACAGGCGTACCAATATGCACGATCAACCTAGGACAACCTGGAGAAACACTCGACGATAGTAAGTGTGAGGCCCTCTCGGTCCATGTCTAGATAGACAGTAGAACTATCGTCGTGAAGTAGCCTATGGCTGCAGCTCATGAACTGTGACGAGTCTGGTGCAGCATCAGAGGTCACGATCCAATAACCTGTCCTATCTTGTCTACGTGCCCCTGATGGCGATAGAAACGAGCCGAGAAAACCCTTCAAAAGATAACTAAACTTAAGTAAGAAGGGGTACGGAGCTAACCTTCAGAGCTATGTAGCCCGGCGGGTTGTGACGGAGTGGAGATCCGACGAAGGCAAGGACGTCCGGTGAAGAGCGATGCTCAGCATCGACGGTTGCTCCTGGTCGAGAGTTGTTGTAGCCGTCGTCATAAGGCGTGACACAGTCGGTGTGGGCATGGGCCCGCTAGTGGGCCAAAGGGCACACTAGCGAGCGTGGGTCCACTAGCGGGCTGAAGGGCACACTAGTGGGCGTAGGAGGCAAGCCGTGCGGTGACCTTAGGGCATGCAAGAGCCGGCGCGTGGGGCACATGCGGCAGCAGCACTTCGGCAGGAAGGCCAAGCATCTACGGCGCTTTGGTAAGAAGGCCGAGCATCAGTGGCACTTCGGAGGGAAGGCCGAGTCTTCATTATCATGAGTTAATAATTAGTAAATAATATAGTTTTAGCCTTAACTCATGATAAATAGACTTATATTTGTGTTAAAGAATGATTTTTGGTTTTCAATTAATTAATGTGAATTTTTGGGTAATTATGTGATTTTATATGATTTTTACAGTCTTACCTTTGAGATAAATGAAGAAGAAGAAATAAAAATAAAAATATTGCAAAAATGGGGGGAGCCGCCGGCCAGCCATGCCCGCAAGCAGGTCGGAAGCGCAGTCGGGGAGTAAGCTGCGAGCAGGGGCTCGAGCGGCTTGGCTTCGGGACCGACAGGGCACGCATACGCCACACCCCCGTTCCACGTCACTGGTGGCCAGCCGGCTGTGGGGCAAGGAGTGGTCATACACACGAGAGAAAGAACTTTCTTGACAAACCTAATATTGCTATATATTCGCCCGAAAAATCGGCGTACAACCGATGTGGGACTAAACACCCATCACACCTTCCTAAGAAGAGGCGGGCAACCGGCGCGGGTTCGAATCCTTCTAGAGTCAAAATTCATATATTTTTATTTGATTATCACGACTTTCCTGTAAATCGCCAGTGAAGGATTAAGCAACGAGAATCGCTAGATCATCGGCGAAAATCTCGTCAATGCAATTCACGGAGCATTGCTACTAAAATTGCTGAATGATTCGCGATAAAAGGATCGCAAATCCATCAAGTAAATCATCTCCGATTGATCGACGAACAAGCCGTCGTCGGGAAGAGGACGATCTGCCAGGAGACCAGTGGCCACCTCCTGAGAGCGTACCAGATGCAATGAAGAGCCTCCTCTTGCTGCGCAGACCTGAGGATGAAGCTCCCTGACACGCGCCCCACCTCCATCCAGCGCCTCTCCGTCGGGTGACAGCCGCCGGAGAGCCGCAAAGTCACCGTTTTTCCACTCTGTCGGGTGACAGCCGCCAGAGACGATTCGACAACCCACTTCATTGATCTCTAGACTTTGCGAGAAGATCTAGAGATTGCCCATGCCGTCTTTGTCCAAGGAGAGCCTTCGAGGCCATGGACACTGCACAATGATCCTCCTGAACGCTCAGAATTCTAATGCATCGCCGACGCATCGCCGTCGCGACACCGGAACTCTGTTTTCCTACTTTCAATTTAATTTACGCTTCATTTAGTGATACTTTGTTGATTTTAATTTACCAAACTATATTTCGTTCAATTACGATTCTTCTAGCTTCTACAGATCTTAATTTCATTAATTGAATCATCTATAATCGCCTACGTAAGAATCGCCCGGCAGAACTTTGTTTCTACCTGGTTCATGTTCGCCGGGCGCTGATGTCATCCTGACATCCGCACCCTTATTTCCTTTTTTTTGTGAATTTTAAATATATTTCCTTTTTATTTCTTAGTATAAAATTCGTAAGAAAATCGTATTCATTGAGAAAAATTCTGAATAATTACCAGATATTATATTACATCCTTGTGATCGACCTGAAAAATTACCGCTATTTTTGGAATTTGTATTGAATTATAATTGATATATTTATTTTGAAATACTTCTAAATATCCAAAAATTCATATTTTCTACTTTTATAAATTTTATATTTGCGTGATTTAATATACAATGACTGAGTCACGTCAAATTTTGGTGCCGTTGCCGGGGATATATTGTATAATATTTAGTATTTTTCTGTTTTTCTCTTAGAGTACACAAAAAAAAACTTAACTCTTATTTTATTTTCTTTTTGCCGATTTTTATTAGAAAAAGGGAACAAAAAGAAGCACGACAAGGACTGGAGCATCCTGAAGGAGGGTAACAGTTACTAACTTTTTCTCTCGAATTTATTGGTTTTTATGCATGGTAGAAGATCCTTGCATCCAAGGCTAGAAAATCTTTTCATTATTTCATTCAAAAATAAAAATCCGAAAGAAAAATTAATTTTGATGGATCCTGAAGGAACTACAGGTCAAACTGAGAACAATCCTATGGCCATGAAAAATCATTATATCCCTGATTCATTTCAAATAGCATCTAATATTAGAGTCCCATTAGCACCCACTGTTAAATTCGAAATAAATCCAGGAATTTTTCAAATGCTCCTTAATTTTCATGGATTGCCTTTAGAGGAACCTCATCATCACTTAGAAAAATTTCATATGGTCTGTGATTTAGTTAATCTCCCTCAAGTTACACTGGAAATTATTAAGATGAAATTATTCCCGCATACACTTAGGGACAAAGCTAGTCATTGGCTATCCACATTAGATAGAGAATTAACTAGCTGGAAAGATATAGAATAGGCCTTTCTTCGAAAATTTTATCCCTTAGGAAAAACTCAAAATATGAGAAAACATATATGGAGTTTTTCTCAAAGACCAGGAGAAACTTTGCATGAGACATGGGAAAAATTCAAGGATTTACTTAGAAAGTGTCCTCATCATGCTATACCCAAGTGGCAGCTCTATAGAATTTTTTATGATGGATTATTAGAACAACATAGAAATATGGTTGATTCTATATGTGGAGGAGCTTTTATGGAGAAAACTCTTGATGAAATTTACAATCTTTATGAGAATTTAAGTGAAAATTCTAGAGATCAAGCCTCTTTTGAATTATATGATAGGGATAAGAAGAGAAGAATTTATGAATTGCATCATGATGATGATTCTAAACTTAGAAATGAGGTTAATCAGATTAATCAAAGATTAGAAAAAATTGATTTACTTATTGATAATATTAGAAAGCTTTTTAACCCTCAACTTAATTCGAATAGTACATGTCCTATGTATGGTGAAAATAATTATTCTGAATTTCAATGTTATAATTTAGATCAATCATTTCACCCTACGCAAGAACAAGTGTAAGTAGCTCACAGTTTTAATAGAAATAAGGAACATTTTTCAAATTCTTATAATCCTAATTGGAGGAATAATTTTTCATGGAGAGACCCAAATAATATTCAAAATCCAGAAGCACTTAGACCCAATTCAAACTCTGAATTTCGTCCAAAACAAGAAAATAGATTTCAGAAAAATCAGCCCTCTCAAACCCAACCTGATGCTATGGAAATGATGCAGCAAATGAGCCAAATGATGCAACAAACTATGAATCAAATGATGCAACAAATGATGCAGCACCAGAAACAAATTATAGAGGCTCTTGAGAATAAGAGAAAAGAGGGACAGCTACCTAGTCAGCCCATAGAAAATTCAGAAAACTGTCCAACAGTAAGATTTCAGCAAGAAGAGTCTAGCTGGATAAATTTAGAAAAAAACCCACGAAATGAAAATGTTAGGACAGTGAATATATTGAGTGAGAATATTTTACCTGAACCTTATTTCCAATTATTAGAAGAAATTGATGATCCATTAGAAGTAAATGAGAATATTAAGGCCAAAAATGTAGTAGCAGAAAGTTTGAATAAAATCATTTATTGCTCACAATTGATGAATGAATATAGTGAGGATGATGAGGAGAAAGAACCCTTAGATGAAGAAACAGCAACTGATCATAGAAAAATCATCCAAATTTTAGTAGAAGGGAGTAAGGACAGAAATGAAGAAAAATATATTTTAGGTGAGGAAAAATCAATTGATTTGGGAGATGTAGGAGATGAAATTAATGAATCTAATCATAATTTTGCAGCCATGGATGTTGATTGTGAGGATGATGATGTATATCATATACCAAAATTAAAAGATAGCTCTTGGGAAGATGAAGAATTTGATGAGTTGAGAAACGAAAAGCTAGAAAAAGAATTGATTCAACTAATGGGAACAAGCGAAAATAATAGATGTGAATATAGAGATAATTTTGGAGGAGAAAATTTGAATTTTACTGAATTCATTAGATCTGAGATTAAAGAAGACAATCCTTCCATCCTTCAAAACCCACAGCCCATTAGAATTATTTCTAAGCTTGAAATATTTCACTCCTCGCAAATTGAATAAATATGTATGGAAGATAAAATGGAGTAGGGGAAGATTATGTAGATAAAAGAAGACATTAAGAAATGGGTGAGTGGAAGAATTAGAGATACCAATTTAGATGAAAAAAATTTAGATTGGGCAAGAGCTAATCTGAAAATTATATGGCCTGATCGCATTTTATGGTTTATTAATAGAAAGTATTTATTAATGAATGAGAGCCTAACAAAACAAGATAGAAATAAGGAAAGATTCTTTTCAAAATGGAAATATTATTTTTGGAAAAAAAAATTTAATTTCCATTTTGTTTTGGCTGAAAGTATGTCAAGGTATATATATATGAAGTATATGAATTTATGCTAAATCTGAAAAAGAATATCATGAAACTTACCTTGGGATACAAATATATTTTGATGGCCATTGATCATCTTATATGATGTAAGAGCTGTCCAGCTGGAGACATTAAATTCAGCACTGCATGGGAGGCAACCCATGGTTTTTATTTCATTCTGTTTGATTTTTTTTAAGCTCTGCTTTTCTTAGAATTTTGCAGTACTTGTTTCTGTATTTGTTTTTCTTTCGAAAAAATGCAGGAGGAGTGTAAGATGAAGTGGAAAATTAAAAACGAGGTTGAGGTGATGTCTTTCAGAGCTTCATCATTTATGAAAATATTTTTAATGCTTAACTTTGTAGATATACATGCTTCACTTGAAAATTATATTTTCTGCATATTCTGTTTCGAGTTTTCTGTGTCATTGAGGACAATGTCATTTTTAAGTTGGGGGGTGAAGTATTCATTATTAATTTATGCTGTAGGACGATTAAGAACATGTGTTTGCAGTTTATTCAACTTAGAACAGCAACTAAAAAAATAAAAATAAAATAAAATTCGGAAAAATTGCAACATCTATTTTCTGGTTTTCTGTCAGAAACAACAGACTGTCAAAAACAGCAGACAAAAAACAGCCCGAAATTTAAAATTCTAGAAGACCCTTTTCTCACATTTCAATCCCTTAGACATATATTACTGAAATTCGAAATTACAGCTATAAAGAAGATAGTTTTGATTTATTTTTGACAAATTTATTGCTGCTAAAAATAGAACTGAAAATAGAAAACAGAATTGTCAGAACTATCTAATTTACAAATTCCTTACATCATATTACATGCATGAAAAATTAAATCAATTAGATTGATTGATATCAAAAGATACTAGGAAGATTATTATTGAGTCAAAAGAATGATCTAGTAGCATAAAATGTTGGAATACTCCTTGGATACATGATAGATAACATGGATTTGATTTTGTAGATTTTCACTTCATGATCTTGATGGATAGTATTTACTTGATGTGAAAATTTTATTGATCATTTGAGTTTAATGGAGATTTTTGCACTCTGATCTATAGGACTTGTGAGGAGAAATCACTTATTTCGAAAAAAAAAAAAAGAGAGAGCAATGTGAAAAATCTAAAAACGAAGAGTACACATGGAGGGTGTGAGACATCATTCTCATTGTCGAAAATCGTGCATAGAAAAACACTTGCTGAAAAATAAGTGGATAAAGTGAAAGCCTTGAAAATGAAGAGTACACATGGAGGGTGTGAGACATCATTCTTGTTGTCGAAATTTGTCTACAGGAAAAGCTACTTATCCATTATTTATAAAAAAAAAAAAAGGAAGAAATATAGTGCAAACTTCAAAAATCAAGTCATAGAAAAAGGGAAATCTAAGATCAATATTATTCTTGGATGAGTATTGATAATTGGAACATCTTGTAAATACATCTATGAGTGAAGAAGTGATAAAGATGTGAATAGAAGAAGTGAAGTCTAGATTGTTATTCCAAGGAGTGTTTAAACATTTAAGTGCTTGGCATCATTCTTAAATACTTGATATAAGAATCCAAAGTGTTTAATGGTGCATCATTTTTAATTATATTTTTTTCTGTATTGAAATATGATGTTTGAGATTTGTAAATTTTTATTTTCATAATTTCATTGCTAAGGGACTAGCAATGATTTAAGTTGGGGGGTGTGATAAGTCTTCATTATCATGAGTTAATAATTAGTAAATAATATAGTTTTAGCCTTAACTCATGATAAATAGACTTATATTTGTGTTAAAGAATGATTTTTGGTTTTCAATTGATTAACGTGAATTTTTGGGTAATTATGTGATTTTATACGATTTTTACAGTCTTACTTTTGAGATAAATGAAGAAGAAGAAATAAAAATAAAAAAATTGCAAAAATGGGGGGACCCGCCGGCTAGCCGTGCCCGCAAGCGGGTCGGAACCGCAGTCGAGGAGTAAGCTGCGAGCAGGGGCTCGAGCGGCTTAGCTTGGGGACCGACAGGGCACGCGTACGCCACACCCCCGTTCCATGTCAACAGTGGCCAGCCGGCTGTGGGGCAAGGAGTGGTCATACACACGAGAGAAGGGACTTTGCTAAAAAAGCTAACATTACTATATATTCACCCGAAAAATCGGCGTACAACCGATGTGGGACTAAACACCCGTTACACCTTCCTCAGAAGAGGCGGGTGACCGGCGCAAGTTCAAATCCTTCTAGAGTCAAAATTCATATATTTTTATTTGATTATCATGACTTTCCTGCAGATCGCCGGTGAAGGATTAAGCAATGAGAATCGCTGGATCATTGACAAAAATCTCGTCAACCCAATTCGCGGAGCATTGCTACTAAAATTGCTGAATGATTCGCGATAAAAGGATCACAAATCCATCGAGTAAATCATCTTCAATTGATCGACGAACAAGTCGCCGTCGGGAAGAGGACGATCCGCCGGGAGACCAGTCGCCACCTCCTGAGAGCGTACCAGATATGATGAAGAGCCTCCTCTTGCTGCGTGGACCTAAGGATGAAGCTCCCTAACACGTGCCCCACCTCCATCCAGCACCTCTCTGTCGGGTGACAGCTGCCGGAGAGCCGCAAAGTCGTCATTTTTCCGCTCCGCCGGGTGACAGCCACCGGAGACGATTCGACGACCCACTTCATTGATCTCTAGACTTCGCGAGAAGATCTAGAGATTGCCCACGTCGTCTTTGTCCAAGGAGAGCCTTCGAGGCCATGGACACTGCACGACGATCCTCTCGAATGCTTAGGATTCCGGTGCATCGCCGACGCATCGCCGTCACGACGTCGGAACTCTATTTTCCTGCCTTCAATTTAATTTACACTTCATTTAGTGATACTTTATTGATTTTAATTTACCAAACTATACTTCGTCCAATTACGATTCTTCCGGCTTCTACAGATCTTAATTTGATTAATTGAGTCGTCTGTAATCGCCTACGTAAGAATCGTCGGGCGGAACTTTGTTTCCACCTAGTTCGCGTTCGCCTGGCGCTGACGTCATCCTAATGTCCGCACCCTTATTTCCTTTTTTTGTGAATTTTAAATATATTTCCTTTTTATTTCCTAGTATAAAATTCGTAAGAAAATCGTATTCATTGAGAAAAATTCTGAATAATTACCAAATATTATATTACATCCTTATGATCGACTTGGAAAATTACCGCTATTTTTGGAATTTGTATTGAATTATAATTGATATATTTATTTAGAAATACTTCTAAATATCTGAAAATTCGTATTTTCTAGTTTTATAAATTTTATATTTGTGTGATTTAATATACAACGACTAAGTCACGTCAAATTTTGTTGATAAGTCTTCATTATCATGAGTTAATAATTAGTAAATAATATAGTTTTAGCCTTAACTCATGATAAATAGACTTATATTTGTGTTAAAGAATGACTTTTGGTTTTCAATTGATTAACGTGAAATTTTGAGTAATTATGTGATTTTATACGATTTTTACAGTCTTACTTTTGAGATAAATGAAGAAGAAGAAATAAAAATAAAAAAATTGCAAAAATGGGGAGAATCATCGGCCAGCCGGGCCAGCAAGCGGGTCGGAAGGGCAGTCAGGGAGTAAGCCGCGAGCAGGGGCTCGAGTGGCTTGGCTTGTGGACCGACAGGGCACGCGTACGCCACACCCCCATTCCACGTCACTGGTGGCCAGCCGGCTGTGGGGCAAGGAGTGGTCATACATGCGAGAGAAGAGGCTTTCTTGACAAACCTAACATTACTATATATTCGCCTGAAAAATCGGCGTACAACTGATGTGGGACTTAACCCCCGTCACACCTTCCTCAGAAGAGGCGGGCGACCGGCGTGGGTTCGAATCCTCCCAAAGTCAAAATTCATATATTTTTATCTAATTATCGTGACTTTCTTGCAGATCGCCTGATAAGTCTTCATTATCATGAGTTAATAATTAGTAAATAATATAGTTTTAGCCTTAACTCATGATAAATAGACTTATATTTGTGTTAAAGCATGAAAAGTGGTTTTCAGTTGACTAACGTGAATTTTTGGGTAATTATGTGATTTTATACGATTTTTACAGTCTTAGTTTTGAGATAAACGAAGAACAAGAAATAAAAATAAAAATATTGCAAAATGGGGAGATCCGCCGGCCAGCCGGGCCCGCAAGCGGGTCGGAAGCGCAGTCGGGGAGTAGCCGCGAGCAGGGGCTCGAGCGGCTTGCTTGGATCAATAGGGGCACGTGTGCGCCACTCCCCTTCCACGTCACCGGTGGTCAGCCGGCTGTGGGGCAAGGAGTGGTCGCACACGCGAGAGGACTTCGCCTAGAAAGCTAACTTTACTATATATTTGCCCGAATAATCCGCGCACAACCGATGTGGGACTAAACCTTCAGGGGCGGGCGACCGCCGCAGGTTCGAATCCTCCCAGAGTCAAAATTCATATATTTTTAACTGATTATCGCGACTTTCCTGCAGATCGCCGGTGAAGGATTAAGCAACCGGAATCGCTGGATCATCGGCGAAAATCTCGTCAACGCGATTCGCGGAGCAGTGCTACTAAAATTTCTGAACGATTCGCGATAAAAGGATCGCAATCCATCGAGTAAATCATCTCCGATTGATCGACGAACAAGCCGTCGTCGGGAAGAGGACGATCCGCCGGGAGACCAGTCGCCACCTCCTGAGAGCGTACCAGATGCGATGAAGAGCCTCCTCTTGCTGCGCGGACCTGAGGATGAAGCTCCCTAACACGCGCCCCACCTCCATCTAGCTCCTCTCCCTCGGGTGACAGCCGCCGGAGAGCCGCAAAGTCGCCGTTTTTCCGCTCCGCCGGGTGACAGCCGCCGGAGACGATTCGATGACCCACTTCATTGGTCTCTAGACTTCGCGAGAAGATCTAGAGATTGCCCACGTCGTCTTTGTCCAAGGAGAGCCTTCGAGGCCGTGGACACTGCACGACGCCCCTCCCGAACGCTCAGGATTCCGGTGCATCGCCGACGCGTCGCCGTCGCGACGCCGGAACTCTGTTTTCCTGCTTTATCTAGAGATTGCCCACGTCGTCTTTGTCCAAGGAGAGCCTTTGAGGCCGTGGACACTGCACGACGACCCTCCCGAACGCTCAGGATTCCGGTGCATCGCCGACGCGTCGCCGTCGCGACGCCGGAACTCTGTTTTCCTTCTTTATCTAGAGATTGCCCACGTCGTCTTTGTCCAAGGAGAGCCTTCGAGGCCGTGGACACTGCACGACGATCCTCCCGAACGCTCAGGATTCCGGTGCATCGCCGACGCATCGCCGTCGCGACGCTGGAACTCTATTTTCCTGCTTTCAATTTACTTTACGCTTCATTTAGTGATAATTTTTGTGTTTTTAAGTTACCAAAATATACTTTGTTCAATTACGATTCTTCTGACTTTTACAGATCTTAATTTGATTAATTAAATCGTCTGTAATCGTTTACGCAAGAATCGCCGGGCGGAACTCTATTTCCGCCCGATTCGCGTTTGCCGGGCGCTGACGTCATCTTGACGTCCGCATCCTTATTTCCTTTTTTTTTCGTGAATTTTAAATATATTTCCTTCTTATTTCCTAGTATAAAATTCATAGAAAATTGTATTCATTGAGAAAAATTCTGAATAATTACCAGATATTATATTACATCCCTGTGATCGACTTGGAAAATTACCGCTATTTTTGGAATTTTTATTGAATTATAATTGATATATTTATTTAGAAATACTTCTAAATATCCGAAAATTCGTATTTTCTAGTTTTATAAATTTTATATTTGCGTGATTTAATATACAACGACTGAGTCACGTCAAATTTTGGCACCGTTGCCGGGGATGTATTGCATAATATTTAGTATTTTTCTGTTTTTCTCTTAGAGTACAAAAAAAAAAAAGAACTTAACTCTTATTTTATTTTCTTTTTGCCAATTTTTATTAGAAAAAGGGAACGAAAAGAAGCACGGCAAGGACTGGAGCATCCTGAAGGAGGGTAACAGTTACTAACTTTTTCCCTCGAATTTATTGATTTTTATGCATGGTAGAAGATCCTTGCATCCAAGGCTAGAAAATCCTTTTATTATTTCATTCAAAAATAAAAATCCGAAAGAAAAATTAATTTTGATGGATCCTGAAGGAAGTACAGGTCAAACTGAGAACAATCCTATGGCCATGAAAAATCATTATATCCCTGATTCATTTCAAAGAGCATCTAATATTAGAGTCCCATTAGCACCCACTGTTAAATTCGAAATAAATCCAAGAATTTTTCAAATGCTCCCTAATTTTCATGGATTGGCTTTAGAGGAACCTCATCAGCACTTAGAAAAATTTCATATGGTCTGTGATTTAGTTAATCTCCCTCAAGTTACACCGGAAATTATTAAGATGAAATTATTCCCTCATACACTTAGGGACAAAGCTAGTCATTAGCTATCCACATTAGATAGAGAATTAACTAGCTGGAAAGATATAGAACAGGCCTTTCTTCGAAAATTTTATCCCTTAGGAAAAACTCAAAATATGAGAAAACATATATGGAGTTTTTCTCAAAGACTAGGAGAAACTTTGCATGAGACATGGGAAAAATTCAAAGATTTACTTAGAAAGTGTCCTCATCATGCTATACCCAAGTGGCAGCTCAATAGAATTTTTTATGATGGATTATTAGAACAACATAGAAATATGATTGATTCTATATGTGGAGGAGCTTTTATGGAGAAAACTCTTGATGAGATTTACAATCTTTATGAGAATTTAAGTGAAAATTCTAGAGATCAAGCCTCTTTTGAATTATATGACAGGGATAAGAAGAGAGGAATTTATGAATTGCATCATGATGATGATTCTAAACTTAGAAATGAGGTTAATCAGATTAATCAAAGATTAGAAAAAAATGATTTACTTATTGATAATATTAGAAAGCCTTTTAACCCTCAACTTAATTCGAATAGTACATGTCCTATGTATGGTGAAAATGATTATTCTGAACTTCAATGTTATAATTTAGATCAATCATTTCACCCTATGCAAGAACAAGTGCAAGTAGCTCACGGTTTTAATAGAAATAGGGAAAATTTTTCAAATTCTTATAATCCTAATTAGAGGAATAATTTTTCATGGAGAGACCCAAATAATATTCAAAATCCAGAAGCACTTAGACCCAATTCAAACTCTGAATTTCGTCCAAAACAAGAAAATAGATTTCAGAAAAATCAGCCCTCTCAAACCCAACCTGATGCTATGGAAATGATGCAGCAAATGAGCCAAATGATGCAACAAACTATGAATCAAATGATGCTTCATCAGAAACAAATTATAGAGGCTCTTGAGAATAAGAGAGAAGAGGGACAGCTACCTCGTCAGCCCATAGAAAATTCAGAAAACTATCCAACAGTAAGATTTCAGCAAGAAGAGTCTAGCTGGATAAATTTAGAAAAAAACCCACGAAATGAAAATGTTAGGACAGTGAATATATTGAGTGAGAATATTTTACCTGAACCTTATTTTCAATTATTAGAAGAAATTGATGATCCATTAGAAGTAAATGAGAATATTAAGGCCAAAAATGTAGTAGCAGAAAATTTGAATAAAATCATTTATTGCTCACAATTGATGAATGAATATAGCGAGGATGATGAGGAGAAAGAACCCTTAGATGAAGAAACAGCAACTGATCATAGAAAAATCATCCAAATTTTAGTAGAAGGGAGTAAGGACAGAAATGAAGAAAAATATATTTCAGGTGAGGAAAAATCAATTGATTTGGGAGATGTAGGAGACGAAATTAATGAATCTAATCATAATTTTGCAGCCATGGATGTTGATTGTGAGGATGATGATGTATATCATATACCAAAATTAAAAGATAGCTCTTGGGAAGATGAAGAATTTGATGAGTTGAGAAACGAAAAGCTAGAAAAAGAATTGATTCAACTAATGGGAACAAGCGAAAATAATAGATGTGAATATAGAAATAATTTTGGAGGAGAAAATTTGAATTTTACTGAATTCATTAGATCTGAGATTAAAGAAGACAATCCTTCCATCCTTCAAAACCCACAGCCCATTAGAATTATTTCTAAGCTTGAAATATTTCACTCCTCACAAATTGAACAAATATGTATGGAAGATAAAATGGAGCAGGGAAAGATTATGCAGATAAAAGAAGACATTAAGAAATGGGTGAGTGGAAGAATTAGAGATACCAATTTAGATGAAAAAATTTTAGATTGGGCAAGAGCTAATCTGAAAATTATATGGCCTGATCACATTTTATGGTTTATTAATAGAAAGTATTTATTAATGAATGAGAGCCTAACAAAACAAGATAGAAATAAGGAAAGATTCTTTTCAAAATGGAAATATTATTTTTGGGAAAATTTTGTTAATTTCCATTTTGTTTTGGCTGAAAGTATGTCAAGGTATATATATGAAGTATATGAATTTATGCTAAATCTGAAAAAGAATATCATAAAACTTACCTTGGGATACAAATATATTTTGATGGCCATAGATCAGCTTATATGATATAAGAGCTGTCCAGCTGGAGACATTAAATTCAGCGCTGCATGGGAGGCAACCCATGGTTTTTATTTCATTCTGTTTGATTTTTTAAGCTCTGTTTTTCTTAGAATTTCGCAGTACTTGTTTCTGTATTTGTTTTTCTGTCGAAAAAGTGCAGGAGGAGTGTAAGA
This sequence comes from Spirodela intermedia, assembly GCA_902729315.2. NCBI lineage: Eukaryota > Viridiplantae > Streptophyta > Magnoliopsida > Alismatales > Araceae > Spirodela > Spirodela intermedia. The sequence continues at coordinate 5,007,013 of LR746272.1, forward strand.
TGAAGTGGAAAATTAAAAACGAGGTTGAGGTGATGTCTTTCTGAGCTTCATCATTTATGAAAATATTTTTAATGCTTAACTTTGCAGATATGCATGCTTCACTTGAAAATTATATTTTCTGCATATTCTGTTTCGAGTTTTCTGTGTCATTGAGGACAATGTCATTTTTAAGTTGGGGGGTGAAGTATTCATTATTAATTTATGCTGTAGGACGATTAAGAACATGTGTTTGCATTTTATTCAACTTAGAACAGCAACTAAAAAAATAAAAATAAAATAAAATTCGGAAAAACTGCAACATCTATTTTCTGGTTTTCTGTCAGGAACAACAGACTGTCAAAAACAGCAGATGAAAAAACAACCCGAAATTTGAAATTCTAGAGACCCTTTTCTCACATTTCAATCCCGTAGACATATATTACTGAAATTCGAAATTACAGCTATAAAGAAGATAGTTTTGATTTATTTTTGACAAATTTATTGCTGCTAAAATAGAACTGAAAACAGAAAACAGAACTGTCAGAACTATCTAATTTACAAATTCCTTACATCATATTGCATGCATGAAAAATTAAATCAATTAGATTGATTGATACCAAAAGATACTAGGAAGATTATTATTGAGTCAAAAGAATGATCTAGTAGCATGAAATGTTGGAATACTCCTTGAATACATGATAGATAACATGGATTTGATTTTATAGATTTTCACTTCATGATCTTGATGGATAATATTTACTTGATGTGAAAATTTGATTGATCATTTGAGTTTAATGGAGATTTTTGCACCCTGATCTATAGGACTTGTGAGGAGAAATCACTTATTTCAAAAAAAAAAAAGAAAAAAAAAGAGAGAGCAATGTGAAAAATCTAGAAACGAAGAGTACACATGGAGGGTGTGAGACATCATTCTCATTGTCGAAAATCGTGCATAGAAAAACACTTGCTGAAAAATAAGTGGATAAAGTGAAAGCCCTGAAAATGAAGAGTACACATGGAGGGTGTGAGACATCATTCTTATTGTCGAAGTTTGTCTACAGGAAAAGCTACTTATCCACTATATATATAAAAAAAAAAAAGAAGGAAGAAATATAGTGCAAACTTCAAAAATCAAGTCATAGAAAAAGGGAAATGTAAGATCAATATTATTCTTGGATGAGTATTGATAATTGGAACATCTTGTAAATACATCTATGAGTGAAGAAGTGATAAAGATGTGAATAGAAGAAGTGAAGTCTAGATTGTTATTCCAAGGAGTGTTTAAACATTTAAGTGCTTCACATCATTCTTAAATACTTGATATAAGAATCCAAAGTGTTTAAAGGTGCATCATTTCTAATTGTATTTCTTTTCTGTATTGAAATATGATGTTTGAGATTTGTAAATTTTTATTTTCGTAATTCCATTGCTAAGGGACTAGCAATGATTTAAGTTGGGGGGTGTGATAAGTCTTCATTATCATGAGTTAATAATCAGTAAATAATATAGTTTTAGCCTTAACTCATGATAAATAGACTTATATTTGTGTTAAAGCATGAAAAGTGGTTTTCAGTTGATTAACGTGAATTTTTGGGTAATTATGTGATTTTATACGATTTTTACAGTCTTAGTTTTGAGATAAAACGAAGAACAAGAAATAAAAATAAAAATATTGCAAAATGGGGGGATCCGCCGGCCAGCCGGGCCCGCAAGCGGGTCGGAAGCGCAGTCGGGGAGTAGCCGCGAGCAGGGGCTCGAGCGGCTTGCTTGGATCGATAGGGGCACGTGTGCGCCACTCCCCTTCCACGTCACCGGTGGTCAGCCGGCTGTGGGGCAAGGAGTGGTCGTACACGCGAGAGGACTTTGCCTACAAAGCTAACTTTACTATATATTTGCCCGAATAATCCGCGCACAACCGATGTGGGACTAAACCTTCAGGGGCGGGCGACCGCCGCAGGTTCGAATCCTCCCAGAGTCAAAATTCATATATTTTTAACTGATTATCGCGACTTTCCTGCAGATCGCCGGTGAAGGATTAAGCAACCGGAATCGCTGGATCATCGGCGAAAATCTCGTCAACGCGATTCGCGGAGCATTGCTACTAAAATTTCTGAACGATTCGCGATAAAAGGATCGCAATCCATCGAGTAAATCATCTCCGATTGATCGACGAACAAGCCGTCGTCGGGAAGAGGACGATCCGCCGGGAGACCAGTCGCCACCTCCTGAGAGCGTACCAGATGCGATGAAGAGCCTCCTCTTGCTGCGCGGACCTGAGGATGAAGCTCCCTAACACGCGCCCCACCTCCATCCAGCTCCTCTCCGTCGGGTGACAGCCGCCGGAGAGCCGCAAAGTCGCCGTTTTTCCGCTCCGCCGGGTGACAGCCGCCGGAGACGATTCGACGACCCACTTCATTGGTCTCTAGACTTCGCGAGAAGATCTAGAGATTGCCCACGTCGTCTTTGTCCAAGGAGAGCCTTCGAGGCCGTGGACACTGCACGACGACCCTCCCGAACGCTCAGGATTCCGGTGCATCGCCGACGCGTCGCCGTCGCGACGCCGGAACTCTGTTTTCCTGCTTTATCTAGAGATTTCCCACGTCGTCTTTGTCCAAGGAGAGCCTTCGAGGCCGTGGACACTGCACGACGATCCTCCCGAACGCTCAGGATTCCGGTGCATCGCCGACGCGTCGCCGTCGCGACGCCGGAACTTTGTTTTCCTGCTTTATCTAGAGATTGCCCACGTCGTCTTTGTCCAAGGAGAGCCTTCGAGGCCGTGGACACTACATGACGATCCTCCCGAACGCTCAGGATTCCGGTGCATCGCCGACGCATCGCCGTCGCGACGCCGGAACTCTGTTTTCCTGCTTTCAATTTAATTTACGCTTTATTTAGTGATACTTTGTGTGATTTTTAATTTACCAAACTATACTTCGTTAAATTACGATTCTTCCGGCTTTTACAGATCTTAATTTGATTAATTAAGTCGTCTGTAATCGCTTACGTAAGAATCACCGGGCGGAACTCTGTTTCCGCCTGATTCGCGTTCGCCTGGCGCTGACGTCATCCTGACGCCCGCACCCTTATTTCCTTTTTTTCGTGAATTTTAAATATATTTCCTTTTTATTTCCTAGTATAAAATTCGTAAGAAAATCGTACTCATTGAGAAAAATTCTGAATAATTACCAGATATTATATTACATCCCTGTGATCGACCTGGAAAATTACCGCTATTTTTGGATTTTATTGAATTATAATTGATATATTTATTTAGAAATACTTCTAAATATCCAAAAATTCGTATTTTCTAGTTTTATAAATTTTATATTTGCGTGATTTAATATACAACGACTGAGTCACGTCATCGCCGGTGAAGGATTAAGCAATGAGAATTGCTGGATCATCGGCAAAAACCTCGTCAACGCGATTCGCGGAGCATTGCTACTAAAATTGCTGAACGATTCGCGATAAAAGGATCGCGAATCCATCGAGAAAATCATCTCCAATTGATCGACGAACAAGCCATCATCGGGAAGAGGACGATCCGCCGAGAGACCAGTCGCCACCTCCTGAGAGCGTACCAGATGCGATGAAGAGCCTCCTCTTGCTGTGCGGACTTGAGGATGAAGCTCCCTAAGACACACCCCACCTCCATCTAGTGCCTCTCCGTAGGGTGACAGCCGCCGGAGAGCCGCAAAGTCGCCGTTTTTCCGCTCCGTCGGGTGACAGCCGCTGGAGACGATTCGACGACCCACTTCATTGATCTCTAGACTTCGCGAGAAGATCTAGAGATTGCCCACGTCGTCTTTGTCCAAGGAGAGCCTTTGAGGCCGTGGACACTACACGACGATCCTCCCGAACGCTCAGGATTCCGATGCATTGCCGATGCATCGCCATCGCGACGCCGGAACTCTGTTTTCCTACTTTCAATTTAATTTATGCTTCATTTAGTGATACTTTGTGTGATTTTAATTTACCAAACTATACTTCGTTCAATTACGATTCTTTCAGCTTTTACAGATCTTAATTTGATTAAGTAAGTCGTATGTAATCGCTTACGTAAGAATCATCGGGCGGAACTCTATTTCTGCCTGATTCGCGTTCGCCAGGCGCTGACATCATCTTGACACCCGCACCCTTATTTCCTTTTTTTTCGTGAATTTTAAATATATTTCCTTTTTATTTCCTAGTATAAAATTCGTAAGAAAATTGTATTCATTGAGAAAAATTCTGAATAATTACCAGATATTATATTACATCTCTATGATCGACTTGGAAAATTACCGCTATTTTTGGAATTTGTATTGAATTATAATTGATATATTTATTTAGAAATACTTCTAAATATCTGAAAATTCATATTTTCTAGTTTTATAAATTTTATATTTGCGTGATTTAATATACAACGACTGAGTCACATCAGCGGTTGGGGCGGAAACCCAACCGTCGCTAGAAGGATCAGCCTCTCTAGCAGTGCTGGGAAGTAGAGCAGAGAGGAGATGATCTGGCCGACGATACCACGGAAGGTTGAGCTCTCATGGTCTAAGCGGCGCAAGAAATGGTGCAACAGCGGCAAAGTGTCGGGAAACTCCGGTGGGGGCTTGTGAGGAGCTGAGACTAGTTCTGGCTCATTGGCATGGCTGCAAGGTCTCTCTTGACATCGGCAGCAGGTAGGCGTTCATCGGTGAACGGCCAGCGATAGGGCGGAGCAGCGGAGGGCAGCTTCGGCAAGTTTATGGTGGAGTTCTGGAGGAAGAGGTGGCAGACAAACCAAGACTCGAGAGACTCCGGCGGAGTGCTCGATGACGGTTCGTAGGGAGGCAAAGCGAGCCCCTTTCGTCACGATGGCGTGACGAGGTTCTAGCAGAGGCAACGGCAATTGCAGTGGCAACTGCGACCATTTTGTTCGGTGACGGCGACGAACTCCTGTGCGGCACTGAGATGGCCGGCAGCGGCAGTGATCTTAGGGGGCAGCGGGACTTATCATGCAGCAATGTCATGAGGAACGAAGTCCTTCAAGGGGGGTATCGACGGTCTTCTTCTTCCTCCTTCCCTCCCTATCCTAGATCACAGAGAAGGTACTCACAAAATGATAATCTCTCTCAAAAATATGGCACCCTCTTGAGGGGGGGTCCTACCTCCCCTTTATATGGGGCTGATAAGTCTTCATTATCATGAGTTAGTAATTAGTAAATAATATAGTTTTAGCCTTAACTCATGATAAATAGACTTATATTTGTGTTAAAGAATGATTTTTATTTTTCAATTGATTAACGTGAATTTTTGAGTAATTATGTGATTTTATATAATTTTTATAGTCTTACCTTTGAGATAAATGAAGAACAAGAAATAAAAATAAAAAATATTGCAAAATGGGGGGACCCACTGGCCAATTGGGCCCGCAAGCAGGTCGGAAGTGCTTTCGGGGAGTAGCCGTGAGTAGGGGCTCAAGCGGCTTAGCTTAGACCGATAGGGGCACGTGTGCGCCACTCCCCTTCCACGTCGCCGGTGGCCAGCCGGCTGTGGGGCAAGGAGTGGTCGTACATGCGAGAGAAGGGACTTTGCTTACAAAGTTAACATTACTATATATTCGCCTGAAAAATCGGCGCACAACTAATGTGGGACTAAACCCGCATTACACCTTCCTCACAAGCGAGCGACCGACGCGGGTTTGAATCCTTCCATAGTCAAAATTCATATATTTTTATCTAATTATCGCGACTTTCCTGCAGATCGCTAGTGAAGGATTAAACAACGAGAATCGCTAGATCATCGGCAAAAATCTCGTCAACGCGATTCGCGGAGTATTGCTACTAAAATTATTGAACGATTCGCGATTAAAGGATCGCAAATCCATCGAGTAAATCATCTCCGATTGATCGACAAACAAGCCGTCATCGAGAAGAGGATGATCAGCCAGGAGACGAGTCACCACCTCTTGAGAGCGTACCAGATACGATGAAGAGCCTCTTCTTGCTGCGTGGACCTGAGGATGAAGCTCCCTGACACGCACCCCACCTCCATCCAGCTCCTCTCTGTCGGGTGACAGCTGCCGGAGAGCCGTAAAGTCGCCATTTTTCCGCTTTGCCGGGTGACAGCCGCTGGAGACGATTCGACGACCCACTTCATTGATCTCTAGACTTCGCGAGAAGATCTAGAGATTGCCCACGTCATCTTTGTCCAAGGAGAGCCTTCGAGGCCGTGGACACTACATGACGATCCTCCCGAACACTTAGGATTCCGGTGCATCGCCAACGCATCACCATCGCGACATTAGAACTCTATTTTCCTGCTTTCAATTTAATTTACGCTTCATTTAGTGATACTTTGTGTGATTTTAATTTACCAAACTATACTTCGTTCAATTACGATTCTTCCGGCTTTTACAGATCTTAATTTGATTAATTAAGTCATCTATAATTGCTTACGTAAGAATCGTCAGGCGGAACTCTATTTCCACCTGATTTGCGTTTGTCGAGTGCTGACATCATCTTGACATCCGCACCCTTATTTCCTTTTTTTCGTGAATTTTAAATATATTTCCTTTTTATTTCCTAGTATAAAATTCGTAAGAAAATCGTATTCATTGAGAAAAATTCTGAATAATTACCAGATACTATATTACATCCCTGTGATCGACCCAGAAAATTATCGCTATTTTTGGAATTTTTATTGAATTATAATTGATATATTTATTTGGAAATACTTCTAAATATCCAAAAATTCATATTTTCTAGTTTTATAAATTTTATATTTGCGTGATTTAAAATACAATGACTGAGTCACATCAGGGGCCCAAAAGTGGGCTAAGGGGAGGTGGGCCCACTTGAGGCCCTCAAGCCCATAAGCCACAAAAGGCTACAAAAGGGGCTTCTTGGGCCTCTTAAAGAGAGACCCAATAAGCTCCCCTAAAAGGGGAAAGAGGAGGGCCCTCTTATGGTGCTTAAGTGGGCCTCAAATGAAGACCCAAATAAGCCCCAAAAAAGGCCCCAAAGGAAAGACACATAGGTCCCCTCCCCCTTAGGGTTTTAATTGGGCCTCAAAAGAGAGACTCGATAAAACCCTAAAGAAAGGGAGACACAAACAACAACACACACATAAAATTAGGCCCACTAACTCACAAATGCGAGGCCCAACAAGTCAACTTGAAAGTACAAAGAAAGATACGGGTGAGCTTGAGCTCATCTTCGTTGCGAAGGTGGAATGTCATTGTCCCAAAGGGGTAGGCTGTGTAGCGAAAGCTAGGCTCCTTCGTCTTCATGCATCGATCGGGCTGAACTCAGACTGTCAGTGTCTCTTGAGCTGATGGAGACAGGTCCCGCTCGCCATCACTATCTATCTCTAGACACTTTCACAAAGCAAAGTATGTCCCCCCCACCTTCCCCTAGTTGCACTTGCTGTTCAAGCCTTTCCACTCCATGCCATATTCCCTTGTGCATTGGCATCACGTTGCATGCAGCAACATACACATACATGTGCCACTCTATTAAAGCAAGATTTTCTATTTTCATTATTTAAATTATTTTATTTTAGTTTTTTAACTTACATAATAAATATAGAGATAAATTGTCAATTTAGAAATCTGAAGTTAAATATTTAGCATATTTTTTGATTATTTAGAAAAATAAAAGACTAAAATAGAAAAATATCACTACCCACTAGCAAGCCAGCACTCGGGAGCTGACCTAGAGGGGCAGCACTATAGTTGAGTGGGTAGACCAAAACTAGGGGAGTCACAAGTTGGGCTCGAGTGGCGAGAGACTTGCTTCGTGCACTTGTGTGTCATTCCCCCTACCATATGTGTTAGCAAGTTGCCTGGTGGCCAAGCTGATCATAGAGCAAGGAGTGTCGTACATATGTGTGTGCATGAGGGTGGACCACCTTTTTACCTTCTCCCAAGATGGTTCTAGGCATTATTTTATTTTGGGAAAAGGGATCTCTACTAAGAGAGAGTAACTTGATTTATATTCAGCTTAAATGATGAAAAACTTTCAATGTGGGACTAAACCTTCTCGTGTGTTTCAAGGTAGCCATTTGGAATGCAGTTTGATCCAATAGTGTTCAGCAAGCCACGTCATCAAATAAGTCAAATCCTGCAGCTAGTGAACTGTCACGATCCCAAAAGCATTAAGCAATCCATCAGCACTTTGCAAATTTGATGCCGCTCAGCATACATGTGGCCTTAAATGATGATCTCACAGCTAAGGCGGCGCCACATTACTAGGGACTTTTCTCACACATATCATCACTATGGATATAAAGACAATTATCAATTATTATTTAATAAACTAGACATTATTGATTATCTTTAAAATCTTGACAGTAGTTGCAAAGACAACAATTCATTCTTCCCTCTTTTCATGCAATCAATGTCTTCGACGATCAACAAGCTCATTCCTTCCTCCCCAACTGCACTAAAGGCCTCTAGTGAGTAGTTGATAAGTCTTCATTATTATGAGTTAATAATTAGTAAATAATATAGTTTTAGTCTTAACTCATGGTAAATAGACTTATATTATTGTTAAAGTGTGAAAAGTGGTTTTTAGTTGATTAACATGAATTTTTGGGTAATTATGTGATTTTATACGATGTTTATAGTCTTACTTTTTAGATAAATGAAGAACAAGAAATAGAAATAAAAATATTGTAAAATGGGGGGACCTGCCGGCCAACCGAGCCTGCAAGCGGGTCGGAAGCTCAGTTAGGGAGTAGCCGTGAGTAGGGGCTCAAGCGGCTTGAACCAATAGAGGCACGTGTGCACCACTCCCCTTCCACGTCACCGGTGGCCAGCCAATTGTGGGGCAAGGAGTGGTCGTACATGTGAGAGAAGGGACTTTGCTTACAAAGCTAACATTAGTATATATTCACCCAAAAAATCAGCGCACAACTGATGTGGAACTAAACCCCCGTCACACCTTCCTCAGAAGAGGGGGACGACTGGCATGGGTTCGAGTCCTTTTAGAGTCAAAAGTCATATATTTGTATTTGATTATCGTGACTTTCCTACAAATCACAGGTGAAGGATTAAGCAACAAGAATTGTTGGATCTTGTCAATGCGATTCACGGAGCATTGCTACTAAAATTGCTGAAGGATTCGCGATAAAAGGATCACAAATCCATCGAGTAAATCATCTCCGATTGATCGACAAACAAGCCATCGTTGAGAAGAGGACGATCCGCTGGGAGACGAGTTGCCACCTCCTAAGAGCATACCAGATGTAATGAAGAGCCTCCTCTTGCTGCGCGGACTTGAGGATGAAGCTCCCTAACATGCGCCCCACCTCCATCCAACTCCTCTCCGTCGGGTGACAGCCACCAGAGAGCCGCAAAGTCACCGTTTTTCCACTCTGTCGGGTGACAGCCACCAGAGACGACTCGACGACCCATTTCAGTGATCTCTAGACTTCACGATAAGATCTAGAGATTGCCCACGTCATCTTTGTCCAAGAGAGCCTTTGAGGCCGTGGACACTATATAACAATCCTCTCGAATGCTCAGGATTCCGGTGCATTGCCGACGCATCACCATCACGACGTTGGAACTCTATTTTCCTACTTTCAACTTAATTTATGCTTCATTTAGTGATACTTTGTGTGATTTTAATTTACCAAAATATACTTCGTTCAATTACGATTCTTCTAACTTTTATAGATCTTAATTTAATCAATTAAATTGTATGTAATTGCTTAGGTAAGAATCGCCGGGCGGAACTCTGTTTCCGCTTGATTCACGTTCACCGAGCGTTGATGTCATCTTGATGCCTGCACCCTTATTTCCTTTTTTCATGAATTTTAAATATATTTCCTTTTTATTTCTTAGTATAAAATTTATATAAAATAGTATTCTCTGAGGAAAATTCTGAATAATTACCAGATATTATATTACATCCTTGTGGTTGACCTAGAAAATTACCACTATTTTTAGAAGTTTTATTGAATTATAATTGATATATTTATTCAAAAATACTTCTAAATATCTAAAAATTCATATTTTCTAGTTTTATAAATTTTATATTTACATGATTTAATATACAATGACTGAGTCACGTCAGTAGTCAACTCTTCCCTTCTCCCATTAGACGATGGTGACAGCACAGTTGACCCCTCTTCTAGTAGATCTCTCTAGCAAGTAGTGTAGCACTTCTAGATGATATTTCTATGACTTCTAATGTGGTGTGGCATGTTCGGACAAAACCAAGCCACCACACTAGTGTCTCTAGTTGCCCAAGAGGGTGACAACTTCAGTAATGATTTATTTCCTACTTTTAGCATTTACTTACCTGCTTTTATCATTTATTTACATTTTATAGCAAGTTATTTTTGTTACATGCATGTTTCAATGAAATGAGTAGAACTAATTCAAAACTTAATGAATGATCTTCATTCTTCTTTTGAATCCTCTAAAACTTGTCTGAAATTAAGTTAAGATTGTTTCAAACTTATTTTCTATTAATTTTCATTGTTGAATCTCAACATATTCATGTTCTCGGCATTCCGCAAATAATGAGTATATTTCTATTGTTGAATGTGAAATCACTAAGATTAAGGGCTGATTAATGAGCATTCAATGGTTAAAACAAGTTATAGACATTCACGGCTGACCTTATGTAATGTGTGTGAATCCTCAAGCACACATTCATCCAAGAAAATAGGTTGACCATATTTCTCTCTTTCTTCATTTTCCTCTTTCCTTTTCTCCATTTTCTTTCCTTTATTCTTCTCATCTGACCCTTCTATTTTATTATTTTTGTTAAATATTAATAAAATATTAAAATCACTATATACATATAAACTAAGTTAGTTTTCACAACATATTAGTTAATCTTTTTGTGTTTGACCTGAGACTTACTTCTATACTAATATTTTATTAAGTTTTAGTTATAAATATAGATAATGTGTATTTAACACAACGACAAGTGCACACCACTAATGTTCCATGAATAACAAATACTTTCTATCTTTGAAAGAAAATCACTAAGATTAAAGACTGATTAATGAATGTTTAACAATCAAAATAAATTGGAGATATTCATGACTGACCTTATATCATGCATGTGAATTCTCAAGCACACAATCATCCAAGAATGATAGTCACCATGAAAATGAGTTGACTATATTTCTCTCTTTCTTTATTATTATCTTATTTCTCTCTCTCCTTCTCTCATGAGACCACTTCTTCTCTCTCTATCTCTCATGAGATCTCTCACTTTCTCTCCCTCTCTCTCTATCTCTCATGAGATCTCTCACTTTCTCTCCCTCTCTCTCAATCATTCTCCTTCTCTTTCTCTCTCTTGATTGATCTCCTTCTCTCTCCCTCTCCCTCTCCTGAGACCTTTCTGTCTATCCATCTCACATGAGATTTCTCTCTTCTCTTTTTCTCTCTTTCTCTCTCATTCCCTCCCTTTCGCAAGAGATCTCTTATCTCATCCTTCATGAGAGCTCTTTCTTCTCTCTCTCTTTTCCTCCTTCCTTTCTCTACTTTCCATCCTTTATTCTTTTCACCTCACCCTTCTATTTTATTATTTCCATTAAATATTGATAAAATATTAAAATCACTTTATATATAAACTAAATTGATTCTCATGATGGATTAATTAATCTCCCAATATTCAACTTGAGACTTACTTCTATACTAATATTTTATTAAGTTTTAGTTATAAATATTATTAAATAATGGGTATTTAAACATAACAACAAGTGCACATTGGTAAGTCTTCATTATCATGAGTTAATAATTATTAAATAATATAGTTTTAGCCTTAACTCATGATAAATAGACTTATATTTGTGTTAAAGTGTGAAAAGTGGTTTTTAGTTGATTAACGTGAATTTTTGGATAATTATGTGATTTTATATGATTTTTACAATCTTACTTTTGAGATAAATAAAGGAAAAGAAATTAAAATAAAAATATAATAAAATGGGGGGAACCTGCTGACCAGTCGGGCCCACAAGCGGGTCAAAAGTGCAATTGAGCAGGAGCCGTGAGTAGGAGCTTGAGCGACTTGAACCAATGGGGGCACGTGTGTGCCACTCCCCTTCTATGTCACTAGTGGCCAACCAACTGTGGGGCAAGGAGGGGTCGTACACGCACAAGAAAAGGACTTGATCGAGAATGTAATATTACTTTATATTCACCAGAAACTTCAACGCACAACCAATGTGGGACTAAACCCTCATCACCTTCTCGAAAAAGAGTAGGGCAATCAGCATAGGTTTGAATCTTTCTAAAGCCAAAACTCATTTTTTTTTTAATCTGATTATCGTGACTTTTATGTAGATCACCGGTGAAGGATTAAGCAACCAAAATCACTAAATCATCAACGAAAATCTCATTAATGTGATTCGTGGAGTATTATTACTAAAATTACTGAACGATTCGCGATAAAAGGATCGCAAATTCATCGAGTAAAGCATCTCCAATTGATCGACGAACAAGCCATCATCGGGAAAAGGACGATCCATTGGGAGACAAGTCACCACCTCTTGAGAGCATACCAGATGCGATGAAGAGCCTCCTCTTGCTATGCGGACCTAAGGATGAAGCTCCCTAGCATGCGCCCCACCTCCATCTGGCTCCTCTCTATTAGTGACAACCGCTAGAGAGCCGCAAAGTTGCCATTTTTCCACTCCACCAGGTGACAACTGTCAGAGATGAGTTGACGACCCATTTCATTGATCTCTAGACTTTGCAAGGAGATCTAAAGATTGCCCACATCGTCTTTGTCTAAGGAGAGCCTTTGAGGCTGTGGACACTGCATGACTATTCTCCCGAACACTCAAGATTCTGGTGCATCGCTGATGCATCGACGTTGTGACACTAGACTCTATTTTTCTGGTTTCAACTTAGTTTCCACTTCATTTAGTGATAATTTGTTAATTTTAAATTTACCAAGATATACTTCGTTCCATTATGATTCTTCCAGCTTTTACAGATCTTAATTTGATCAATTAAATCATATGTAATCGCTTATGTAAGAATCGTCAGGCAAAACTCTATTTTCACCTGATTCATGTTCACTAGGTGCTGACATCATCTTGACGCCTACACCCTTATTTCCCTTTTTTGTGAATTTTAAATATATTTCTTTTTCATTTCTTAGTATAAAATTTATAAAAAATGGTATTCTTTGAAGAAAATTTTGAATAATTACCAGATATTATATTACATCCCTATGATCAACTTAGAAAATTACTACTATTTTTGAAAGTTTTATTAAATTATAATTGATATATTTGTTCAAAAATACTTCTAAATATCTAAAAATTTGCATGATTTACTATACAATGATTGAGTCACGTCACACATCACACTCATGTTACTACCATGCGACTACCATGTCACACTGTGCCAATTCATACTAGCACATGTCACTATCAACCCTTTGCTTCCCCCTATCACCTCTATGTGCATATGCTGCAGTGCCATATATCTCTGCACATACAACATTCTTTGTACATACCATCTCATGTGGCATTACACCAAGTGAGTGCACACTGCATGCACTCTTGCAGACCACCACCCACTCTTGTTTTGATTGTTCAGATCAACTCCAAAACTAGGATCCAATAAACTAGGGAGGGTGACGTTGTACCTATGGGTTAGACCTAGGTGAGAAAACATTGAATCTGGTTCTGTTAGAGTAAACAAAGATCAAACATTGAATATACAAACTAATACTGTGGCAGAGGCTATGGCAATACGGGATGGTTTGTTTCTTTGTGAGGAGCAAAATATTACTAACATTGTCTTAGAATCTGATTCCAAAGTGTTAGTGGACATGTTACGTGCAGACTCTTGTCCTCATTGGAGGCTCAACAATATCTGGGCAGACATCATGCGATGTCGAAGACGCATCACAACTATTACGCATCAATTCCGAGAAGGGAATCAGACAGCTGACGCCCTTGCTACGCATGGAGTCAGATCGCGTCGGAGGACAGTCTTCTCTTTTTGGTAGGACATGCCCCTGGAAGCCCGAGGTGCTCATAGACTTGAGCGACTCGGCATACCCTCTTTACGCATACACCGCACTCCACTACCGGCACCTCCACGACAGTGGCGTATTGCTTGGAGGAGATCAGGGGTGGTTACTATTGGCCGCTGAAGACCACAATGGAGATACAGGTGCGTGTTTCCTTTGTCTCTATTTTCAGGTCTATCACAAGCCACAACCATGACATCACCATGGCGCTCATCCCATGCCACCGATGTGGAATGCACTTTGCCTATCAGCACAACACAGACAACAAAGCACATCGTAATCCACTCGGGTACATTACTTCCAATCATTACTCTCCTCATAATCACATCACATCTACTATCTATCATGCTCAAGTAGTGAGGACATAGAACTATCAGCATATGTTGGCATCGGCCCACTTTTGAACTATAGGTCTATAGCACATCAGACCTGCCAAACTAGTTGTGAATCGGCAACCTAGCACCTCTCTCAAGATCTTATTAGTACCATCAGCCAGCTTGAACCCATGAGAAGGTAAAGATCTATATCCATAGGATTGACCCTCTCTCCTCTCTCTCTCTCTCAATTCTCTATTTCTTTCTCCCTCCCTCTCTCTCTCCAGAAAAAAAAAAAAAGAAAAAAAAAAGAAAAAAAAAGAAAAAAAGAGACAGCCTACTTCTTTTCCCGAAATCACTAGCCCATCATAGACAATTAGTGGAGGGTGAGGGAAAGGGCCCTAAAACCAAAAAAAAAAAAAAAAAAAAGGGCAACCTTTTTCCCTTCCCTTAATCACTAGCCTAATGTACACCAAATAATGGGCATTAGTGGAGGGTAAAAGAAGAGGCCCTCAAGGAGAGAGAAAGAAGAGAGAGAGAATAAGAGAAAAGAAAAGAGTTAGAACTAGAGACCAAGTCATTCCTCGTGGGGTGAAAGGTCCCTTACCTACTTAGAGGAAGTACGGCAACTGATGATACTAACAAGATCTTGGCCAGAGGGATTAGGCGCGTGCAACACTAGCAAGGCAAGTTCATATTTGGGCTTATTGTCATGCTTCAGCATAGTTCTATCCTCTCACTGCCCTAATCACTCTTTTCTCACCACTTTATATCAATTTATTTATCTCTTAGAACCACTTACTGCAGCAAACTCTTGTCTTGCAGGAACATTGCATGGTGCACAACATGGAGCTCTCGTCCTACTCCTGTTGAGCAGATCTTCCAACTTTCATGCACTCAAAGGCTTTTTCAACCCAATGCAAATCAATCACCTTCCTCAAATATGATGAACGCCTTGGAGTCTATCTCCAGTATCATCACATCCCCTCTTCAAAAGAGGTCTTTCATTCTTCATGTCATCCTCGCCCCCTGTGCGAATGAGATCCCACTTATGTAACCTCGGAATGAGGTCAAACTTTTATCACTCAATCAAATTTCTTCTTCTTAAAAAAAAAAAAAAAAAAAAACAAAGATCAGACAACAGAAGAAGGCAGGCGTATGTAATTTGACTACTTTGGTAATAATCTTGCTTGTGAGTCAAAGGGTAATGATCTAGTACATAGGTTTCCAAATACACACTCACAAAAAAAATTATGAAAAAGTGGAAAGATATGATGATGACTGACGTGACTCAGTCGTTGTATGTTAAATCACGCAAATATAAAATTTATAAAACTAGAAAATACGAATTTTCGGATATTTAGAAGTATTTCTAAATAAATATATCAATTATAATTCAATAAAAATTCCAAAAATAGTAGTAATTTTCCAAGTCGATCACAGGGATGTAATATAATATCTGGTAATTATTCAGAATTTTTCTCAATGAGTACGATTTTCTTACGAATTTTATACTAGGAAATAAAAAGGAAATATATTTAAAATTCACAAAAAAAAAGGAAATAAGGGTGCGGACGTCAGGATGACGTCAGCGCCCGGCGAACGCGAATCAGGCGGAAACACAGTTCCGCCCGGCGATTCTTACGTAGGCGATTACAGACGACTCAATTAATCAAATTAAGATCTGTAAAAGCCGGAAGAATCGTAGTTGAACGAAGTATAGTTTGGTAAATAAAAATCAACAAAGTATCACTAAATGAAGCGTAAATTAAATTGAAAGCAGGAAAACAGAGTTCCGGCGTCGCGACGGCGATGCGTCGGCGATGCACCGGAATCCTGAGCGTTCGGGAGGATCGTCGTGCAGTGTCCACGGCCTCGAAGGCTCTCCTTGGACAAAGACGACGTGGGCAATCTCTAGATAAAGCAGGAAAACAGAGTTCCGGCGTCGCGACGGCGACGCGTCGGCGATGCACCGGAATCCTGAGCGTTCGGGAGGGTCGTCGTGCAGTGTCCACGGCCTCGAAGGCTCTCCTTGGACAAAGACGACGTGGGCAATCTCTAGATCTTCTCGCGAAGTCTAGAGACCAATGAAGTGGGTCGTCGAATCGTCTCCGGCGGCTGTCACCCGGCGGAGCGGAAAAACGGCGACTTTGCGGCTCTCCGGCGGCTGTCACCCGACGGAGAGGGGCTGGATGGAGGTGAGGCGCGTGTTAGGGAGCTTCATCCTCAGGTCCGCGCAGCAAGAGGAGGCTCTTCATCGCATCTGGTACGCTCTCAGGAGGTGGCGACTGGTCTCCCGGCGGATCGTCCTCTTCCCGACGACGGCTTGTTCGTCGATCAATCGGAGATGATTTACTCGATGGATTGCGATCCTTTTATCGCGAATCGTTCAGAAATTTTAGTAGCAATGCTCCGCGAATCGCGTTGACGAGATTTTCGCCGATGATCCAGCGATTCCGGTTGCTTAATCCTTCACCGGCGATCTGCAGGAAAGTCGCGATAATCAGTTAAAAATATATGAATTTTGACTCTAGGAGGATTCGAACCCGCGGCGGTCGCCCGCCCCTTACAAGGTGGATTTAGTCCCACATCGGTTGTGGGCGGATTATTCGGGCGAATATAGAGTAAAGTTAGCTTTCTAGGCAAAGTCCTCTCGCGTGTACGACCACTCCTTGCCCCACAGCCGGCTGATCACCGGTGACGTGGAAGGGGAGTGGCGCACACGTGCCCCTACCGATCCAACCAATCCGCTCGAGCCCCTGCTCGCGGCTACTCCCCGATTGCGCTTCCGACCCGCTTGCGGGCCCGGCTGGCCGGCGGATCCCCCGATTTTGCAATATTTTTATTTTTATTTCTTGTTCTTCATTTATCTCAAAACTAAGACTGTAAAAATCGTATAAAATCACATAATTACCCAAAAATTCACGTTAATCAACTGAAAACCACTTTTCATGCTTTAACACAAATATAAGTCTATTTATCATGAGTTAAGGCTAAAACTATATTATTTACTGATTATTAACTCATGATAATGAAGACTTATCAATGACAACTCTCACAAGAATCAGAATTTTTTCAACCAGCTATGATGTATAATAAATGAGGTCCTTTGGCATACATTGAAGTTATCCTCTTCCAATGGGTAAGCTGAATTATCTTCTTGTCACTATTCAAGGCCATACATGGGCAAAATTTCTATGGAATGTTGTGACCATATCAATAAATCAAATCTCTATACAATAGTGAGTCAATAAAATGGTTGAAGAATATGTACAACAAAGTTCTAATTTTCCATCAATGTTGAGTAACACTAGTGTAGTAAAGTATGAGAAAGAATTATATGAATTATAATATAAACATATTCATGATTCCTATCATTAATGTATTATATAGACATTTGTGTGTCTGATGCATCCATTTGGAAACTATCCACTAGCATATTCTCATATTGTTATGAGTGGATAGAGAATAATGTACCATGATACCTCAAATAAAAAATAGGTTGTCCATTTGAAGGACCTCTTGAAAACATGGACATGATAATGAAGTTCCATGCAAGACTAGACAGCCTTTCTATGTTTCATGTGTCTTGATTGATGCTTGACGTGACTTAGTGGTTATATAGTAAATCACGTAAATTTAAAATTTATAAAACTAGAAAATACTAATTTTTGGATATTTATAAGTATTTTTGAATAAATATATCAATTATAATTAAATTAAATTCCAAAAAATAGTGATAATTTTCCAAGTCAATCATAGGAATGTAATATAATATCGAATAATTTTTCAAAATTTTTCTCAAAGAATATGAGTTTTTATAAATTTTATATTAGGAAATAAAAATAAAATATATTTAAAATTCACAAAAAAGGGAAATATGGGTGCAAATGTCAAGATGATGTCAGCACCTAATGAACACAAATCAGGAGAAAATAGAGTTCTACCCATAGATTCTTACGTAAGTGATTACATATGATTTAATTGATCAAATTAAGATCTGTAAAATCTAAAATAATCTTAATTGAATGAAATATAGCTTGGTAAATTTAAATCACAGAAAATATTACTAAATGAAGTGAAAATTAAGTTGAAAGCGGGAAAACAAAGTTTCGACATCACAACGGTGATGTGTCAGTGATGTATTGGAATCTTGAATGTTTGGAAAGATCGTCATATAGTGTCCAAGGTCTTAAAGACTCTCCTTGGACAAAAACAACATGGGTAATCTCTAGATCTCTTTACAAAGTCTAGAGATCAATGAAATGGGTTGTCGAATCATTTCCGATGGCTGTCACCTGACGAAGTTAAAAAACAACAATGATGGCAAGAAGGACCCGTCTCCATCAGCTCAAGAGACACTAGCAATTTGAGTTCAGCCCAATCGACACGTGAAGACAAAGGAGTCTAGCTTTTGCTACATGGCCTAGCCCTTCGGGATGACGACATTCCACCTTCGCGATGACAACAAACTCGAGCTCACCCTTATCTTTCTTTGTATTTTCACGTTGACTTGTTGGGCCTCACATTTGTGTGTTAGTGGGCCCAATTCTATGTGTGTTGTTGTTTGTCTTCCTTTCTTTAGGGTTTTATTGGGTCTTTCTTTGAGGCCCAATTAAAACCCTAAGGGGGGGGACCTATGTGTCTTTCTTTTTTTGGGCCTCTTTTGGGGCTTATTTGGGTCTTCATTTGAGGCCCACTTAAGCACCATAAGAGGGCCCTCCTCTTTCTCCTTTTAGGGGAGCTTATTGGGTCTCTCTTTAAGAGGCCCAATAAGTCCCTTTTGTAGCCTTTGTGGCTTATGGGCTTGAGGGTCTCAAGTGGGCCCACCTCCCCTTAGCCCACTTGTGGGCCCCCATATAAGGGGAGGTAGGACCCCCCCTCAAAGGCGCGCCATATTATCGTTGTGAGTTATCTTCCTCGTGACCTAGAATAGGGAGGGAAGGAGGAAGAGGAAGGCCATCGATACCCCCTTCGAGGACTTCGTTCCTTGTGACGCTGCTGCCCGAGAAGTCTTGCTGCCGCCTGAGACCACTGCCGCCGCCGGCCATCTCATTGCCGCCCGGGAGCTTGCCGCCGTCACCTGACGAAATGGTCGCGGTTCCCACTGCAGCTGCCACCGCCTCTGCTGGAACCACGTCATGCTGTCGTGATGAAAGGGGCTCACTTCGCCTCCCTACAAGCCGTCGCCGAGCACTCCACCAGAGTCTCTTGACTCTTGGTTCGACTGCCGGCTCTTCCTCCGGAACTCCACCATAAACTCACCGAAGCCGCCCTCCGCCGCTCCGCCCAGTCGCTGGCCATTCGCTGACGAACGCCGACCTGCCGCCGACGTCGGAAGAGACCCTGCAGTCATGCTGACGAGCCAGAACCAGTCCCAGCTCCTCGCAGCCCCCCACCGGAGTTTCCTGACGCTCCGCCGCCGTCGCGCCATTTCCAGTGCCGCTTAGACCAGGAGAGTTCAACCCTCCCTGGTATCGTCGGCCGGATCGTCTTCGCTCTGCTCCGCTTCTCAGCGCCGCTAGAGAGGCCAATCCTTCCGGTGATGGTTGGGTTTCTGCCCCAACCGCCGACGCTCGGCCTTCCCGCCGAAGCGCCGCCGACGCTCGGCCTTCCCGCCGAAGCGCCGCCGACGCTCGGCCTTCCCGCCGAAGCGCCGCCGACGCTCGGCATTCCCGCCGAAGCGCCACAGACGCTCGGCCTTCCCGCCGAAGCAACTGCCGCCGCGCACGCCCCGTGCGCCGGCTCCTGCGTGCCCTAAGGCTCCGCGCGGCTTGCCTCCCGCGCCTGCTACCGTGCCCTTCGGCCCACCAGCGGACCCACGCTCGCTAGCGTGCCCTTCGACCCACCAGCGGGCCCAAACCCCCGCTGACTATGCCACACCTTACGACGATGGCTACAGCGACTCTCGACCAGGACCAACCATCGACGTTGAGCATCGCTCTTCACCGGACGTCCTTGCCTTCGTCAGATCTCTGCTCCGTCACAACCTGCCGGACTTCTGACGCTGTACCAAACTCATCACAGTTTGTGAGCTGCAACCCTAGGCTACTTCACGACAATAGTTCTGTCGTCTGTTCGGATATGGACCGAGAGGGCCTCTCACTTACCATTGTCGAGTGTTTTCCCGAGTTGTCATGGGTTGATCATGTATATTGGTACGCCTGTCTGTGCTTAGGTTACGTGCTCAAACTTAGAGTCTAGGGTCCAAACATTCTTATCAGATCAATCCGACTGCCCGATCTTGGGACTCAAGTTTCATTGATCAGGTATAGGGTGTTCTCACTCCGTCTTATATCAAGCAACTTTACGACTCTTTGACGGCTGTCACCTAATAAAGAGAAGCTAGATGAAGATTGGACGTGTGTTAGGGAACTTCATCCTTAAGTTCATGTAGCAAGAGGAGGCTCTTCATCGTATCCGATATGCTTTTAGGAGGTGACAACTCATCTCCCAACGAATCGTTCTCTTCCCAATGGATTTGCGATCCTTTTATCGTGAATCGCTCAATAATTTTAGTAATAATACTCCACAAATTTTATTGACGAGATTTTTGCCGATGATCTAGTGATTCTGGCAGCTTAAACCTTCATTGATGGTCTATAAGAAAGTCACAATAATCAGATAAAAATATGAGTTTTGGTTATGAAAGGATTTGAACCTGTGCCAATTGTCTGCCTACATGAGAGAGATTGAAATAAGTACTCTAATGCCCTTATCAAGTGACATCATCATAGTATATCTCTATTATAAATAAAGAGTATTTTTGGTATTAAAATTTTTGAAGCCTATCAAGGAAGATGTGATGCAAGTTTAGTCTCACATCATTTGTGCATCGAAGTTTTGGGTGAATATATAGTAATATTAAATTTGTAAGCAATGATTTCCTTTCTCCCATGTCTATGACCATACCTTCCCCCACAACTGATTGGCCATTGGTGACATGAAAAGAGAGTGGCACACATGTGCCCCCATTAGTCATAATCGCTCAAGCTCTTACTTGCAACTCCTCCCCAAATATGCTTCCGACCCGCTTGTGGGCCTAGTTGGCCAGTGAATTCCCTCCATTTTGTTATATTTTTATTTTTATTTAAAATCAAGCTTTATCATATCCACAAATAGATATGAGGGCAAATCATTGAAATGGAAGAGGTTGGCCACTTGAGACTATTTTATCATCATTTTGCAATTGAAAACACACAAAGTAAACGTTGTAAAAAAACTTAATGACAACATTCTAACAAGACAACGTATGGAAAAATTCACATTTTTTAGGAACATTTATTACAAGACACCTTCTGCATGAAAATTTTAAGTTCCTAGATTTGATAGACTTGCATTCTACACAATGAAGCCCTAAATCAAATGTTATAGCATTTGACTTTTGATTTACATTCTTGTGAATGGCTCCAAGTAATAGGGGGAAACCGAACCATCTCTCTCTCTCTCTCTCTCTCGGCTTTCCAACTGACCTTTTGTTTCTCTCTACCCTTGTCAAGAACTCTCTCTCACTCTCTCTCTCTCTCACTCTATCTCTCCTGCCATCATTGACATGAATATTGATTGTACAAACACAACCCTAGAGCCTTAAAATTTAAAGGAATTCTTTGGAATATGTGGGGTGCCCTATAGAAAATGAATGTAGAACATAAACAGAAGTTTTGATGTTCTATTATCAGATTAATTGGAGGTAAGACACAAGGAAAAGGCCCTTAGAATAGAGTAACCAAGGGGTGTTGAGCCAAAATATATGGTGTCATTTCTTGGTAAAGGTGGCAACTCACAGGTTGTCTCACCTTGATTATGAGAGGAATATGTCTGATGGGATTCAAAAAGTATTAACTCACTACCACTTATGCTTCATCTTACAGCCATCACATGACTAAAATATAACACCAAAAGTGTACCTTTGCAAAAGAATGAGTAATCACTTAGTAACAGATCTACGTGGTTAATGTTCTAGGAACCTCTTTCATAAAAAGTCCTTCTAGGCGCACACCACCTCTATTCAATGGTGCAAAATACACATATCAGAAAGTCAAGACTAAAAGATGACGACTAAGTCCAACAGGCCAATCCCCGGAGCAATCTGATTTTGAGATGGGTCTCAAAAATTTCTGATCATGTTTCCTAAATCATTTTAGGCAAATGGAAAAACTATGAACAAACGAAAATCTGGGCAATGCACGAGTTGAGCAAAAGAGTGAGCCCATCATGCTACATAATTTATCTACATCAGCTGCTGCACCACAATGAATGTTCCTCATATCTAGGAACCTCCCTATGCATAAGCATTGCAAGGGATTTCCAATGATCGGAGTGCATCCCTCACTAACCTGACATAAAGGAACATTGACCTGGAGAAATGGGAAGATCAAAGCCCAAAGAAAGATGCTTATAGGTTATAAGACCAAATCAGGATGAGAATGAGAATTTCAGGAGCAGAAGGATGCAGGTGTGTGATGACCAGGCTGATGGAGATCACCCAGCTTGCCGGGGCTATTCTCAGCGTGAAGGCTCTAAATTAGGCCAACCCACTCTGTTACTTTGCTGGGGCGTTCGATATCTGATTAAGTGTCTCTTTATATGGAACTGTGCCTTTAGATCCAGCCATTTCTCAACTTCTTACAGGCGGTGGGGCTAAGTTTTTTTCTCTAATTACCTTCTCCAATGGCCAGATCACATGAAGGGGACCTGAAATTAAACTGGACTCTGACAGCCCCGGACCGGATCCAGCCGTTGATGCCCCTCATGGTTCAACAGCACACGATATGAATAGAATTCTGGTGACGTGTTCACGTTAGCGAATGTGAATCAGGATCCAGAGAGGAAAAGGTTTGAGAAGGTTTCTAGACTGGCGAATGGGCACTTCAGGAAATAGAGCGCGGTAGGCAGCCTGCGCGTGGTTGGTGGCGGTCGCCCTTACAATTCTTCGACGAGAGAACTCCACGGCCGTCGCAACCAATGGGGGAAGTTGGAGTCTTGAACGTCCCCTGTCTCGCTCTCGCCACTTAAAGCCCCCCTTCCGGAACAATTCAAGCTCTCCTTCGACGCCAAATGGATTTCCTTCCCCTTACAATGGATGCTGCTGTTCAGCACCGACGCCCGATTCCCTGCCTCATCGAAAAGCAAAGGACGCTTTCTCGATACTACGCCCTCGCCAGGAAAGTTCACCGAGGTCAACGGCACCGACGATCTCGTGATAAGCTTCTCCGGAGACGGAGAGATCAGACAAGGGGCCCGTCTCCGTTTTCACAAAGAAATTATATATTTCGGCCTTACACGCCGATCGGAATAGAAATATCGCCAATCCATTTACGACACTCCTAAAATATAAGGTGTCCAAATGATTTTGAAGTCCCATCCTTTTATCCCTGGATTTGGCCGAAGCGGCCATCAGCCACACTTAGATTTTGTAGTGATCTCAGTGATGCTGACCGCCGTTTCCTTGATCAGGGCCCGGCCTGGTCGGTTTCCTCCGCCGCAGGAACCCTAGGAGCATCGGCCATGCAGCGGAGTTCTCCTATGATTAAGAATATGTGGCAGGTGAGAAATCTAAGAGCAGAACTTTGTACATAAGAAGAAGGGTCCGTACCGGTGAGGCGGTGCCTCTGGCTCTGGTTCCCTCATCTCCCTCGCGCTTCTTCCAATTACCGCCACAGAACGAACGGAGACACATGAAAGAAAGGAACTTTCTCGCCGCAAGCTGGAGCCAGCAGAAAGGCCTCTGAAGAAACGGAAGCCATGACCACGATGACCGAGTTTCCTCAGATCTCAGGCCTTCTTCCATTTTGATCTCCCTCCCCGGGTCTCTCCTTCTGTCTTTTGCCTTTCGGGAGGTTCCTCGGGACCTGACGATATCAGATCAAACTTGTGAATAGGCAGCTAAGGGATAGTCCAGTACACCGACTACCTGCTACGAGTAAATTGAATGGGCAGCTAAGGGATTGTCAGTGACGTTGGTCGGAGGGACACAATAAATAACTGATCGTATGCACCTACCCCCATTGAATGCTCTTGTCTATAATATGTCTTTCTCTCTCTTGCTCTACGTGTGTGCATGACACGGACAGGAGATCAACGGCACCTACGGCGGTATACCGTTGAATAGATCGCGCATTGAAGGAATTTTTCAAACTTTTCCATTGACGAAAAAGGACAAAAAGGGAAATCTTCGAAGGGAAAAACCCGTCGATTCAAAACCACAGAATCTGAACTATTATTTTGCAATCACTAGATCCCAAGAGCATTCAGGAACTACATTGAAATATATCCCTTAACATTTCACATAGAAGAAGATGATTACTTATTGAATAATTTTTAAACCCATAAAATTAATGATAAGTCTTTATTATCATGAGTTAATAATTACTAAATAATATAGTTAACCTTAAGTCATGATAAATAGACTGATATTTATGTTAAAGTGTGAAAAATAGTTTTTAGTTGATTAACGTAAATTTTTAGGTAATTATGTGATTTTAATGAATTTATCTGATTTTTACAATCTTACTTTTGAGATAAATAAAGAAAAATAAATAAAAATAAAAATATAACAAAATTAGGGGGGACCCATTGGCCAACTGGGCCTGCAAGCATGTCGGAAGTATAGTCGGGGAGGAGCCGCAAGTAGAGCTCAAATGACTAAAACTAATAGGACATGTGTGCGCCACTCTCCTTCCACGTCACTAGTGGCCAACTGACTATGGGGCAAGGAGTGGTCATACACATGTGAGAAAGAGACTTGATCAGAAATATAATATTACTATATATTCACTATAAACTTTGGTGCATAAGCGATGTGGGACTAAACCCGCATTACACTTTTCCCAAAAAGGTCAGGCAACCGACACGGGTTCGAATCCTCGTAAAGTCAAAACTCATATGTTTCATCTGATTATCACGACTTTCCTACACATCGTCGGTGAAGGATTACACAACTAGAATCGCTAGATCATCGACGAAAATCTTGTCAACGTGATTTGCGGGGCATTGCTACTAAAATTGTTAAATGATTCGCGATAAAAGGATCACGAATCCATTGAGCAAAGCATCTCTAATTGATCGATAAACAAGCCGTCATTAGGAAGAGGACGATCTGTCAAGAGATGAGTCACCACCTCCTAAGAGTGTACTAGATGTGATGAAGAGTTTCCTCTTACTACATAGACCTAAGGATAAAGCTCTTTGACATATGCCCCACCTCCATCCAGCTCCTCCCTGTCATGTGACAGTCACCGGAGAGCCACAAAGTCGTTATTTTTTTACTCCGCTAGGTAACAGTCATTGGAGATAATTCGATGACCCATTTCATTTAGAGATTGCCCACATCGTCTTTGTCCAAGGAGAGCCTTCAAGGCTGTAAACACTACACAACGATCCTCCTGAATGCTCAAGATTCCAATACATCACCGATGCATTGCCGCTTCGACGCCGAAACTCTATTTTCTTATTTTCAACTTACTTTTCACTTCACTTAGTGATAATTTGTGTGATTTAAATTTATCAAGATATACTTCATTCAGTTATGATTCTTTTAACTTTTATAGATCTTAATTTGATCAATTAAATTATCTGTAATCGCTTATGTAAGAATCACTGGGTAAAACTCTATTCTCACCCGATTCGCATTTGTCATCTTGCGTCATCTTGACATCCACACCCTTTTGTCAAATTTTGGCACCATTGTTGGGGGTGTATTACATAATATTTAGTATTTTTCTATTTTTCTCTAAGAGTACACAAAAAAATTTAACTCTTGTTTTATTTTATATTTGTCAAATGTTTTTTTAAATAAAAAAAGAATGAAGAGAAGCAAGGCAAGGACTGGAGCATATTGAAAGAGGGTAATAATTATTAAACTTTTTCCTTGAATTTATTGATTGTTTATGCATGGTAGAAGATCCTTGCATCCAAGGCTAGAAAATCCTTTTATTATTTCATTCAAAACTAAAAATTGAAAAGAAAAATTAATTTTGATTGATCCTGAAGGAAGTACAAGTCAAACTGAGAACAATCCTATGGCCATGAAAAATCATTATGTCTTTGATTCATTTCAAAGAGCATCCAATATTAGAGTCTCATTAGCCCAGTGTTAAATTCAAAATAAATTCAGGAATTTTTCAAATGCTCCCTAATTTTTATAGATTGCCTTTAGAGGAACGTCATCAGTACTTAGAAAAATTTCATATGGTCTGTGATTTAATTAATCTCCCTCAAGTTACACCGAAAATTATTAAGATGAAATTATTTCCTCATATACTTAGGGACAAAGCTTGCCATTGGCTATCCACATTAGATAGAGAACTAACTAGCTGGAAAGACATAGCATAGGCCTTTCTTCGAAAATTTAATCCCTTAGAAAAAACTCAAAATATGAGAAAATATATATGGAGTTCTTCTCTAAGATCAAATATATGTTTGATAAGTCTTCATTATTATGAGTTATTAATTAACAAATAATATAGTTTTAGCCTTAACTCATGATAAATAGACTTATATTTATATTAAAGTGTAAAAAATAGTTTTCAATTGATTAATGTGAATTTTTGGGTAATTATGTAATTTTATACAAATGTATATGATTTTTATAATCTTACTCTTGAGATAAATGAAGAAAAAGAAATAAAAATAAAAATATAACAAAATGGGGAGACTCGCTAGCTAGCTAGGCCCACAAGTGGGCCAAAAGCACAGTTAGGAAGGAGCTGTAAGTAGGGGCTCAAGCGGCTAGGACCGATAAGGGCACGTGTGTGCCACTCCCCTTTCACGTCACTAGTGGCAAACTGACTATGGGGCAAGGAGTGGTCATATATGTGCAAGAAAGGGACTTGATCAGAAATGTAATATTACTATATATTCACTAGAAACTTCAGCACACAAGCGATGTGAGACTAAACCCACATCACACCTTCCCTAAAAAAGGTAGGCAACTAGCACATGTTCGAATTCTCCTAGAGCCAAAACTCATATGTTTTATTTGATTATCACAACTTTTCTATAGATTGCCAGTGAAGGATTAAGCAACCAGAATCGCTGGATCATCGACAAAAATCTCGTCAATGCGATTCGCAGAGCATTGTTACTAAAATTACTAAACAATTCACTATAAAAAGACCCTAAATCTATCGAGTAAAGCATCTCTAATTGATTGATGGACAAGCCGTCATTTGGAAGAGGACGATCTGCTAAGAGAAGAGTTGCCACCTCCTGAGAGTGCACCAGATGCAATGAAGAGCCTCCTCTTGCTATGTGGACTTGAGGATGAAGCTCCCTAACACACGCCCCACCTCCATCTAACTCATCTCCGTCGGGTGACAACCACCAAAGAGTCACAAAGTCTCTATTTTTCTACTTCGTCGGGTGACAACTGCCGGAGACAATTCGACGACCCATTTCATTGATCTCTAAACTTTGCAAAGAGATCTAGAGATTGCCCACATTGTCTTTGTCCAAGGAGAGCCTTTAAGGCCATGGACACTACACGACTATCCTCCTGAATGCTCAAGATTCTAGTGCATCGCCGACGCATCACTGTTGCGATACTAGAACCCTATTTTCCTACTTTCAACTTACTTTACGCTTCATTTAGTGATAATTTGTCTGATTTTAATTTAGCAAAATATACTTCATTCAATTACAATTCTTTCGACTTTTACAAATCTTAATTTGATAAATTAAATCGTATGTAATTGCTTATGTAAGAGATGAAACTCTATTTCTGCTCGATTTGTATTCACCGAGCACTAATGTCATCGTGATGTCCACACTCTTATTTCCTTTTTTTGTGAATTATATATATATATATATCCTTTTTATTTCTTAGTATAAAATTTATAAAAAATAGTATTCTTTAAAAACAATTCTTAATAATTATCAGATATTATATTACATTCCTGTGATTGACTTATAAGATTATCGCTATTTTTGGAAATTTTATTGAATTATAATTGATATATTTCTTCAAAAATACTTCTAAATATCTAAAAATTCGTATTTTCTAGTTTTATAAATTTTAAATTTATGTGATTTACTATACAATGACTAAGTCACGTCAATGTTGTACCAAAAATAAATTATAGAGGCTTTTGAGAATAAGAGAGAATAGTGACAACCACCTAGTCAGCCCATTAAAAATTTAGGAAATTATCTAATAGTAGGAATTTAGTAAGAAGAGTTTAGTTAGATAAATTTAAGAAAAAACTCACGAAATGAAAATGTTATGACAGTGAATACATTGAGTGAAAATATTTTACCTAATCCTTATTTCTAATTATTAGAAGAAATTGATGATCTATTAGAAGTAAATGAGAATATTAAAGCTGAAAATATAGTAGCAGAAAATATGAATAAAATCATTTATTACTCACAATTGATAAATGAATATAGTGAGGATGATGAGGAGAAAGAGTCATTCGATGAAGAAGTAGCAGCTGATCATGAAAAAATCATCTAAATTTTAGTAAAAGGGAGTAAGGACAGAAATAAAGAAAAACATATTTTAGGTGAGAAAAAATTAGTTGATTTGGGAGATATAGAAGACGAAATTAATAAATCTAATCAAAATTTTACAGCCATAGATGTTGATAGTGAGGATGATGATATATATCATATACTGAAATTAGAAGATAGCTCTTTGGAAGATGAAGAATTTGATGAGTTGAGAAACAAAAAACAAGAAAAAGAGTTGATTCAACTAATGAGGAGAAATGAAAATAATGAATATAAACAATACAAAAATGTCAACAAGGAAAGGCCAGGGATAGACCCAATTATTTTACACAAAAATTAACACTAAGAGAAGGCCAGCAAAAAGCTAAACCACTTCGGTAATCTTCCTCTTGGCGTATTGAAGGATAGAATGCATTGGTTAGTGAATTTTCAAATAAAAAAGGAAAGAAACTACAAGAAAGGACTGACAATGAGAACTTACACATGACTACGAATTTTGTGAGCTCCACATGGTGTTTAGTTGAAAAGGGGTTTCAGAAATGGTACCAACCATAGTTTCTAAGTTAATGAGTTTCTTAGACATGCATTGAACTTGTCACTAATCTAGTTTCAGCTTGCAGAACTATGCTTTAGTGATGGCAGAATCATAAGTATACCAAGCAGTGTGGCATATACATCCAAGTACAATGAGAACAGCTCTCAATTTTATCTTCGTTCAACATACTACAATATCTAGATCAGCCAAAAAATAACAGCCATAATAAAATGACAGTTGTGATAACATTTTTTATCATTCACAAAATGAACTAAACAAACTATTTTCCCTTTTATAAACAAATCTTGATAGCACCATCATTCATCCTAAGCTTACTTCTCACTTTAGTAAAAGATAGTTTGTCTTTCTGCCAAATAAGATATGTTGATTTAATGAGGCTCAAAATAGGAACTGAACTGAGAAATGAAGTCAGATTTTTCACATTACTCATGTTAGTCTAACTCGGTTTAGATTTATAGAAACTAGGTGAGTCAACTTCTTTGGTTAATCTATCTAAGGGAAGGTAATTAATCTCTAGGACACGAAAAGCATACTAAGATCTTTATAAATGTTGAAATTGACTAATTATACTCTTTTAAGCACACCTTAGGTTCTACCAATATCTCTAATAATAAATGTTCAACAACATGACATCAACCAGCCCTTACACTGCCAGATGCATGGGTCTAAACAGCTTGATACTTGATTTCAGTACTACATCATTGTAGTAGAATAATAGTTATAGAACCAGCCCATTTAAGTCTAGCACATGCTTCTAACAATAATATTTTCTCACTATAGACTACAATGAGGAAAATTAAAATATTTTAATTTCTTACAAGTTTCCCTTCAAGGCATAGAAGGTTGAGTTTTAGTACAATGACAAATTATTTTATCTAGAGGAGATATATTGCCTTCAGCTCCTACTAATAAATCTAATTCAGCCATAAGTTATTCTTTTTTAGTAGGAAACAAGAAAAAAGATGTCATTTATTGTACCCCCAATGATTTACATCTGAATACCTATTGTCTACTTCCTATTTATTTTCCTTTTTCTATTTTCTGTGGAATGTTTCTTCTTGATGCATGTGATTCAACACATTTGACTATTTTCTGAAAGTGTGATTTTCTTTCAGAGTTCATATGGATAGGAAAATTTCATCATTAAAACTTAAAGCAATATAATATATTGATGTGAAATTATATTTTATCCTTAGATGTATTTTCTCAACCAAAATATTTTTTACTTAAAGATGGAAAACACGTTATCTACTAACTCTATGTTAAAATTACACAATATATCATAATAACCAGATATTACAATAGTTACCATCATAAAACATGACTGATGAAAATATCAAAGTGCTACCTTGGGCACATTGAACTAAATCACATGAGATTAACACCACTTGATGTTTCTTACTATTTCATGGTTCAATATTTTTTACTTTTTGCTTTTTTTGTTATGCTTTCAGTTTCCTTCATCAAAAATATTATAATTATTAATCCCATGGTAGGTTATGTAGCCTGCCAAGAGTGGAAGTGAATTAGCTCTTTGAAATTGATGGTTTTTTTTTTGGGTTCAATGATTTTTTTCTAGTAAACACTAATTAGGTCAACACATGTTGGGTCAACTAACCTAGACTAACATATTGGTTCAACTACCTTAGGACAATTGACCAATTTGACATACTAATTAATAATAAAAAATTATCATTTTGTTATATTATGTTTTTTCTTCCTTTCTGATGTCAACTTATCAAAACTTGTTACCCATAGTTTTCACTACAAGTAAGAAGAGAAAAATGAGCTTGCCAATTGTTAGAGGGTTGATCGTGAAAAGGAGAAAAGAACAGATGTAATATTTACAACTCTCATTGGGTTTTTAAAGATAATTGATAATATATATTTTACCAGATAATAATTGATTATTATTTTTATATCCCTAATAATGCTACATATAACTTAAGTTTCTAGTATCATGGCACTCTACATGTCGTTAGATCATATATGCTTGGTCACGTGGCATGATGAGCGACGTAGGATTAACCCACCATGAACTGCTACTGATGAAGAACTTAAATCACTTGTACTATAACACTTCACTCTCCATCAGATCATCCTTTCTGGTAATGTGTGTGCTAAGCAATGTAAGATTTGTGAACCACTAACCAAACACTTTAGGCTTCAAGTATCATGGTGATTGACCTATTGCAAGATTTGCCTTATCTAGTGACATGGCGTACTAAGTCCCACTAGATCAGACTACCTTAGATTGGTGCCCTAAAACACAAGAAAATTTAGTCCCATATTAGAAATACTCATAAGGGATTGAGCTGAATATATATCAAAGTGAAGTTGTGTTCAGAGATCTCTTCTTGCTAATAAAATAATGACCAAGACCATCTTGGGAGAAGGTAATATGTGGTATGCCCTTATGCACGCAATGTGTATGACACTCCTTGCTTCATGACCGGTTGGCCCCTAGGACATGGCAAGGGAGTGACACACACATGTGTGAAGTGAGTCCTTAGTTACTCATGGCTGCCCCAGCCTAGGTCCACCCACTCAAGTGCACCACCCCTTCAAGTTAGCTGCCAAGTGCCTTGCCACCAAAGTGTTGATCCTTATATTGTTAAAATTCAAAAATTAGGATAAGTCATTGATCATGATTCAGAAAAACACACAAAAATAAAATAATAAAACTTTTTAAACATAAAAAATCTAGCTTTAACATGTGTTCATTTAGGGCTCTCTTTCTCTCTCTCGATTGAGGTTCTCTTATGATTTTCTCTTCACCACCAAAGACATAAGCTTTTGTACCTTTCTTGTGCATGGAATTGTTCTTTCTTTATTATTTCTTTCTTTATTCTTTCTTTATCATTGGTGATCTCTTTCTTTCTTGTACCTTACTCATACCTACTTACCAAAATATCAATCTTGGTATCTTTTACTTGAGATATTCCTACATATGTTACCTCCAACTATCCCATGTTTCCATTATTATTTCATTTAAACTCAATAACATTAATGACTCTAAGTAAAATATTTATTACCCTTGCATTTAATACAAAGATTTGTTCATTAGTTGACTTGATACATCTTCATGATAACATACTGATTATGAGACGAAATAAATAAATAGAAATCAAATAAAATAAAAATATAATTTTGTAATCATATTTTTGAGATAAATAAATAGAAATAAAGTAAAATAAAAATATAGAAAAAAGAGGGGCCCACTAAGTGGGTCAAAAGAACAATCGAGCAAAGCTACGAGTAGAAGGCTCGAGCAACTAAGGGTTGATAGGGCACATTTGTGTCACTCCCCTTCCACATCACCAATGGCCAATCAAGTGTGGGGCAAGGAGTGGTTGTACATACATGAGAGAGAAACTTATTGATGACATAATCTCATGTTATTATATATGTCCTAGAACTCAGGAAATAACTAATATGAGACTAAACTATGGTCACACCTTCTCAAAATATTGTTAATGATTTTAATACCTAAAATACCCCTTATTTATGAGAATAATATACCCTTATGATGTCACTTTATAAAGGTATTCGTGTACTTATTTTATTTTCTCTCATGTAGGTGGGTGCTTGGCAAAGGTTCGAATCACTAGAGCTAAATTTATATTTTTATCTAGTTAAATCATAATTTTCTTACAAGTACCTATCAATAATTAAGTCGTCATAATCACTCAATCATTAATGAAAATCTTATTAATACAATTTGTAGAGTATTGTTACCCCAAATTGTCAAATAATGAAAAGATCATGAATTCATCAAGTAAATTATCTCAAATTGATTGATGAAGAAGTCATCATCGAGAAGAAGACAATCTACTAGAAGATGAGTCATCACCTCTTAAGAGCATACTAGATATAATGAAGAGCCTCCTTTTACTACAGGATGAAACTCTTTAATATTGACAAGAAGGGTTAAATCATGTAGGTGAGAGAAGAGAGAGGGATAATGAGCCTGAGTAAGTCATGTAGAGGATGTTCGAACACTCTCTCAAGCTAGAGCACATAAGTCAAACATGCCCAAATTGGTACATATAGTATCATAGGACACTCCTATAAGGCTCTTGATGAAGATGTCCGCTAATTGATTGAATGAAGTGACATGTGGTGTGGAGATAACCTCTGTCAGAACTTTGTCCCAAATGTAGTGATAATCAATCTCGATGTGTTTGACTACTCGTAGAATGTGAGATTCTCGATGATGAAGGTTACTTTTGATTGTCATAGTATATAGGCATAGGTATTTGACGAGTGACACCCAAACTCTCCATAAGAGTGTGAAGCCATACCATCTCACACATTGTCTTAGTCATAGCATGATATTTAGCTTTTACACTAAAACAAGATACCACCTTTTACTTCTGAGAGCACCAAGTGACTAGATTGCCACCAACATACATGTAGTAGCTAGTTGTCAACTTATGATCTCTTTTGTCACTAGTGTACGCAGCATTTGAGTAGGCTTCAACACATAGGTGACCATGACATATGTAGATGAGCCCCTTCCCTAGAGCTCATTTGACATAGGATAGGACACATAATATTCGTTCCCAATAGACTTGACGAGGCTCATATATAAATTAACTAAGAACACTAACTATATGCATGATGTCAAGATGAGTAATAGTGAGATATATCAATTTTCTTAATAATCATCAATAGTGATTAACATCCTCCATCAGAGGTGAAATAATATCTCAAAACTTCTAACGTGCCTCCATAGGTGATGACTACGGTTTGCAGCCAAGAAGCCTCATTTCAAAGGTCGATGACATATTTCATTTGAGATAAAGCTAGTTTGCCCAACTAATAAGCAAACTCTATCACAAAGAAGTAGTGCGGTGTCCCCAAGTTTCTTGTGACAAAATGTTGTTGCAAGTAGGCTTTAGTGGTAGAGATGCCTACCTCATCACTCCCTATCACAATAATGTTATCAACATACACAATAAGGATGACCATACCTCCAGGTGTGGTCTTCATCAAGATAGTAGGGTCCACAATGTATGGAGTGAAGCTGAAGGTAGTAAGAAGGCCACTAAACTTTACAAATCAAGCATGAGAACTCTACTTGAGTCTGTAGATAATATATTGAAGCAAGTAGACCTAGGAAGACTTCTTTTAAGCAATATATCTTGAAGGTTACTCTATGAAAATTTACTTATCCAAGTCATTATATAGGAAGACAGTAGACATGTCCAACTAGTGAAGTGACTAATCACTGTGCATTGCCAAGGAGAGAAGAACTTGAATGGAGTTCAACTAGACCATAGGGGAGAAGGTCTCTATGTAATCAACACTATAGGTGACATGACTTAGTCGATATATAATAAATCACACAAATTTATAATTTATAAAACTAGAAAGTCTCATTTTTAAAATATTTAGAAGTATTTCTGAACAAATATATCAATTAATTCAATAAAAGTTCAAAAAATAGTGAAAATTTCTAAGTCAATCATAGAGATGTAATAAAATATCGAGTAATATTTCACAATTTTTCCCAAAGAATATAATTTTATATGAATTTTAGACTAAGATATGAAAATAAAATATATTTAAAATTTACAAAAAAGAGAAATAAGGGTGTGGATGTTAGGATGATGTCAACACACAAGGAAATGTCAATCTAACAAAAATAGAGTTTCAACCAATAATTCCTACGTAAGTGATTACAAATAATTTAATTTATCAAATTAAAATATTTAAAAACTAGAAGAATTGTAATTGAATGAAGAGTAGTTTGGAATATTTAAATCACACAAATTATCTTTAAATGAAGTAAAAAATTAAGTTAAAAATAGGAAAGGCAAAGTTTAAGCCTCAAGATAACGATCGCCAGAATTTTGTGTGTTTATGAGGTGTTTAAATTTGCATGATTTAATATACAATAACTAAGTCATGTCAAATTTTGGCACCATTGCTAGGGATGTATTGCATAATATTTAATATTTTTCTATTTTTCTCTTAGAGTACACAAAAAAAAATTGACTCTTGTTTTATTTTCTTTTTGCTAAAAAAATTTTTAGAATAAGGGAACGAAAGAAAGCAAGGCAAAGATTGGAGCATACTGAAAGAGGGTAACAATTACTAAATTTTTCCTCCAAATTTATTGATTTTTTGTACATGGTAGAAGATCCTTGCATCCAAGGCTAGAAAATTCTTTCATCCAAGATGAAATTATTTCCTCATTCACTTAGGGACAAAGCTAGTCATTGGCTATCCACATTAGATAGAGAATTAACTAGCTGGAAGGACATAGAATAGCCCTTTCTTCGAAAATTTTATCCCTTAGGAAAAACTCAAAATATGAGAAAATATATATAGAGCTTTTCTCAAAGACCAAGAGAAACTTTACATGAGACATGGAAAACATTCAAAGATATACTTAGAATGTGTCATCATCATGCTATACCTAAGTGGTAGCTCAATAGAATTTTTTATGACGGATTATTAGAACAACATAGAAATATGGTTGATTCTATATGTGGAAGAGCTTTTATGAAGAAAACCCCTAATGAGATTCACAATCTTTATGAGAATTTAAGTAAAAATTCTAGAGATCAGGCCTCTTATGAATTATATGATAGGGATAAGAAGAGAAAAATTTATGAATTACATCATGATGATGATTCTAAATTTAGAAATGAGGTTAATCAGATTATTCGAAGATTAGAAAAACTTGATTTACTTATTGAGAATATTAGAAAGCCTCCTAAACTTCAATTGAATGCATATAATGATTCTCCTATGTATGGTGAAAATGATCATTTCGAATTTCAATATCATCCTAGGCAAGAACAACTACATGTACCCTATGATTTTAGTAAAAATAGAGAATATTTTTCTAACTCTTATAATTCTAATTAGGGGAATAAGTTTTCGTGGAGAAACCCAAATAATATTCAAAATCTAAAAGCATTTAGATCCAATTCAAATTTTAAATTTCATCTAAAATAAGAACACAGATTTTAAAAAAATCAGCCCTCTCAAATCCAATCTGACACTATGGAAATGATGCAGCAAATGAGTCAAATGATGCAACAAACTATGAATCAAATGATGTTGGACCAAAAATAAATTATAGAGGCTTTTGAGAATAGGAGAGAAGGACAGCCACCTAGTTAGCCTATAGAAAATTTAAGAAACTATCCAATAGTAGGATTTCAGCAAGGAGAGTCTAGCTAGATAAATTTAGAAAAAAACTCACAAAATGAAAATGTTAGGATAGTGAATACATTGATTAAGAATATTTTACCTAATACTTATTTCCAATTATTAGAAGAAATCAATGATCCATTAGAAGTAAATAAAAATATTAAGGCTGAAAATATAGTAGCAAAAAATTTGAATAAAATCATTTATTGCTCACAATTGATGAATGAATATAATGAGGATGATGAGGAGAAAGAGCCCTTAGATGAAGAAACAATAGCTTATCATGAAAGAATCATCCAAATTTTAGTAGAAGGGAGTAAGGATAGAAATAAAGAAAAATATATTTTAGGTGAGGAAAAATCAGTTGATTTGAGAGATATAAAAGACAAAATTAATAAATCTCATCATAATTTTGCAGCCATGGATGTTGATAGTAAGGATGATGATGTATATCATATACTGAAATTAAAAGATAACTCTTGAGAAGATGAAGAATTTGATGAGTTGAGAAACGAAAAGTTAGAAAAAGAGTTGATTCAACTAATGGGGAGAAATGAAAATAATGAATATGAATGTAGAGATAACTTTAGAGGATAAAATTTTAATTTATTGAATTCATTAGATCTGAGATTAAAGAAGACAATCCTTTCATCCTTCAAAACCCACAGACCATAAAAGAAAAATAGAAAAAGCTCAAATATTATGTAATACATCTTTGATAACGGTGCCAAAATTTGACGTGACTTAGTTGTTATATAGTAAATCACATAAATTTAAAATTTATAAAATTATAAAATACAAATTTTTAGATATTTTGAATTATTTTTAATAAATAAATTAATTATAATAAAATAAAAGTTTTCAAAATAGTAGAAATTTTTTAGGTTGATCACAAGAATGTAATATAATGTCAGATAATTTCATAATTTTGTTCAAAGAATATGTTTTTTTATGAATTTTAGACTAAGAAATAAAAATTACTTATATTTAAAATTTGTAAAAAAAGCAAATAAAGGTGTAGGCATCAAGATGAAGCATCCGGCAAACACAAATTAGACAAAAATAAAGATACACCTAGTGATTCGTACATAGGTAATTATGTATGATTTAATTAGTAAAATTAAGATCTTTAAAAGTCAAAAGAATCGTAATTGAATGAAGAGTAATTTGAAAATTTTAAATCACATAAATTATCACTAAATGAAGCAAAAATTAAGCTGAAAATAGGAAAGGCAAAGTTATCACCTCGTGACAATGATCATTGAAATTTTGTTTGTTCGGGAGGGCCATTGAACGATGTCCACAGCCTCAAAGGTTCTCCCTAGACATGGATGACCTAGGCATTTGTTGGATCTCTTTTCAAAGTCTAAAAACTAATGGTAGAAGTTAAACTAATTAAAATAATAAAGTAGAGTTCTGGCATCATGACGATAATGTGTTGATGATACACTAGAATCCTAAGTATTTAGGAAAATTGTCATGTAGTGTCTATGGCTTCGAAGGTTCTCTTTGGACAAAGACAATGTAGGCAATCTCTAGATCTTCTTGCGAAATTTAGAAATCAATGAAATGGGTTGTCGAATCATCTCTAGTGGCTGTCACTTGAGAGAGTGAAAAAATGACAACTTTACACCTCTCTAGCGGCTGTCACCCAATAAAGAAGACCTGAATGGAGGTGGGGCCCATGTTAGGGAGCTTCCTTAGGCCTACATAGTAAAAGGAGACTCTTCATCACATCTAGTATGCTCTCAAGGGGTGATGACTCATCTCTTGACAGATCATCCTCTTCTCGATGACGGCTTGTTTATCAATCAATCAAAGATGATTTACTCAATGAATTTGTGATCCTTTTACTATGAATTATTTAGTAATTTTAGTGACAATATTCTGTGAATTACGTTGATGAGATTTTTGATAATGATTAAGTAATTTGGTAACTTAATCTTCCACCGGAAATCTATCAAAAAATCACGATTTAATCAGATCAAAAGAAATCAGTTTTGGCTGTAGAAGGATTCAAATCCACACCGGTCACCCACTTGTATGAGAGAGAGAGTGAATATGTACTTGAATACCCTTATATAGTGATGTCATCATGGTATATCATTGTTATAAATAAGGGATAGTTTAGGTATTAAAATCATTGAAAATATTTCAGGAAGGTGTGACCATCAGTTTAATCCTACATCGGTTATATATCTAGTGTTGAGATGGATATATGGTAACGAGATATTTGAAAATCAACGAGTTCCTTTATTGCATGTGTACAACCACTCCTTACCCCACAACGACCTAACCACTGATGACGTGGAAGGGGAGTGATGCACATGTGCTCCCATCAGTCCATAGATGCTTAAGCCCTTACTCGTGGCTCCACCCTGACTGTATTTTCAACCCACTTACAAGCCCAATTGGTCGGCAGGTTCCCCTCTTTTTTATTATTTTTTTATTTTCTTTTTCTTTATTTATCAAAAAATAGGATTATAAAAATTATATAAATTTACATAAAATCACATAATTAGCCAAAAAATTATGCTAATCAACTGAAAACTATTTTTCATAATTTAACACAAATAAGTCTATTTATCATGATTTAAGGCTAAAGCTATATTGTTTATTAATTATTAATTCATGATAATGAAAACTTATCAATAGGCGAACTCAATCCCAAAAAAATATTATAGAATCCCTATATCTCATTTACTAAAGTGTTGTTATAAGTATGATTTTTTAGTTTGAATGCATGTTTCATTATTTTCAATTATAACAATGTCATTTACATAAATAATTAGGTTGACAATGTCAGATTTAGTAATCTTTGTAAGCATTGTGGAATCTACAAAACTTGTAAGTATTGTGTGATCCGCAAGACATGGTGATGAAAGTCTGTAAATGACGTAGTATAAAAGACATACCTTTAATAACTATCCCAAATGAACATGGCCAAGAGTTTGTTCCATAAATACTTATACCTCAAGTCACCATAGAGAAAGTCATTAAAAACATCTAATTGATGTAAAGATCATACCTAATACACCACTAGAGAAAGTATTACTTGAATGAAGTTGGACTGAACCACTAGAGAAAACATCTCAGTGTAGTCAATGTCATAGGTTTGTATGAATCCACAAGCAACTAAGTGAGCCTTATGATGTACAATAAATCTATCTAGGTTATACTTGAGTATGAAAACCCACTTGCACGTGATGATATTGACATTACGTGGATGAGATATAACTGTTCAAGTTTCTCGAGACACTAAGGCGTCCACCTCCAAGTCTATAGTTGTCTTTCATTTAGGTACCTATGTAGCCTCAACATATGATTATGGAATCAACTTAGAGGCTACGGAAAGAGCAAAGGTACAAAACGAAAGAGAAAGGTGGTCATAAGAAACAAAGTGGGAAATAAAGTGTATGGTATATGTACATGTTACATGTTGCATGTACCTTTGCGGAGAGTAATAGGAAGATGAAGGTCATCCACTTGAGTGTCAGAAGAGATGACTGGAAGTGGCTCATCAATAGAGGGTGAAGACCAATTTGATCTTGGAGCAAAGGAGTTAGATGGCAAGTGTGTCAAAAAGATGATGTGCACTTGTCATTATGTTTAAATATATATTATCTAATAATGTTTATAATTAAGACTTAATAAAATATTAGTATAAAAGTAAGTCTTAAGTTGAACACAAGGAGATTATTTAATCCATCATGGAAACTAATTTAGTTTATATGTATAAAGTGATTTTAATATTTTATTAATATTTAACAAAAATAATAAAATAGAAGGGTCAAGTGAGAAGAATAAAAGAAGGAAAAGTAAAGAAAAGGAGGAAAA
This sequence comes from Spirodela intermedia, assembly GCA_902729315.2. NCBI lineage: Eukaryota > Viridiplantae > Streptophyta > Magnoliopsida > Alismatales > Araceae > Spirodela > Spirodela intermedia. Next base: position 5,047,305 of record LR746272.1, read on the forward strand.
GAGAGAGAAGAGAGAGCTCTCATGAAGAACGAGAGCAGAGATCTCTTGTAAAAGAGAGAGAGAGAGGAGGAGAGAAACCTCATGTGAGATGAAGAGAGAGAGAGTTCAATTGATAGAGAGAAAGAGAGGGAGATCAATTGATGGAGAGAAAGAGAGGGAGATCAATTGATGGAGAGAAAGAGAGGGAGATCAACTAATGGAGAGAAAGAGAGGGAGATCAATTGATGAAGAGAAAGAGAGGGAGATCAATCGATTAAGAGAGAGATCTCACTAGAGACGGAGAGAAAAAAAGAGGTCTCATGAGAGAGGGAGAGAGAGAAATATGATGATAATAAAGAAAGAGACAAATACAATCAACTTGTTTTCATAGTGACCATTATTTTCGGATGAATGTGTGTTTGAGAATTCACACAATAACATGAAGTCAGTTGTGAATGTCTACACATTGTTTTAACAATTTAACAATCATTAAATAGCCTTTTCATCTAGTTGATTTTATATTTAAAAAAAGAAAATACCCATTATTCACAAAAATTAATATGTCAAGATTCGACCATAAAAATTAATAGAAAATAAGTTAAAAATATCTTAGCTTAATTTCAAATAAGTTTTAGAAGATTCAAAAGAAGAACGAAGACAATTCATCAAGTTTTCAATTAGTTTTACTCATTTCAATCAAAACATACATAAAATGAAAATAATTTTTCATAAAATATAAATAAATGAAAAAATAAGTAAATCCTGAAAGTAGGAAATAAATCATTCTCCAAGTTTAGTCTACCTTTTGGACAACTAGAAACATTAGTGTGACAGCTTGGTTTCATCTAGATGTGCTACACCACACTAGAAGTCATAGAAGTATCATTTGAAAGTGTTGTGTTGCTTGTCAAAGAGATTCACTGAAAGAAGGGGTATACCATGTTGTCACCATCGTCTGGAACAAGAAGGGAAGAATTGATCACTCACTAAAGGCTTTGAGTGTAGTTAGGGGAAGAAGGAATGAATTTGTTGATCACTAGAGACATTGATTGCACAAAAAGAGGGAAAAATGGATTGTCCCATTCACGACTACCATCGATATTTTAAAGATAATCGATAATACATATTTTACTAGATAATAATTAATTATTGTCTTTATATCCTTGACGGTGATACATACGAGAACTTAAGCTCCCAATATCGTGGCACGTCACAAGCCACTGGATCAAATGTACTTGGTCACATGGCTTGGTGAGTGGTGCAAGATCAACCCACCATGAACCGTTGCTGACTAAGAACTTAAGTTCATGTTATTATGGTGCCATGTTAGTTGTTATATCATCTTTTATGACCACATGCATGTTGAGAGACATTGGATTTGCAAACCACTAATGGATTGCTTTACACATCTAATATCATGGTGTCTCTCCCACCACACAATTTGACGTATCTGATGATGTGGCTTGTTAAATATTGTTGGACCACATCATGCTCTAAATGGCTGTCCTAAGACACACAAAAATATTTAGTCTCACCTCGAAAATATTTCAGTGCATGAGACAAATATAAATTAAAGCTACCATTTCTCACTAGAGTTTTTTTCTCTTAAAATAGAATAATGCATAATACCATCTTGGGAGAAAATAAAAGGGTAGTCCATTGACGTAACTTAGGCATTGTATAGTAAATCATGCAAATTTCAAATTTATAAAACTATAAAATACTAATTTTTAGATATTTAGAAGTATTTATGAACAAATATATTAATTATAATTCAATAAAACTTTCAAAAATAGTGGTAATTTTTCAAGTTGATCACAAGGATGTAATATAATATTGAGTAATTTTTCAGACTTTTCTTCAAAGAATATTTTTTTAATGAATGTTATGTTAAGAAATGAAAATGAAATATATTTAAAATTTATGAAAAATGGAAATAAGGGTACGAATGTTATGATGATGTCAGTACACGACGAATGCGAATTGGGCAAAAATAGAATTTCATTTTGTGATTCTTACGTAAGTGATTATCAATGATTTAATTAATCAAATTAAGATCTGTAAAAGTTGAAAGAATCATAATTGAATGAAGTATAGCTTGGTAAATTTAAATCACACAAACTATCACTAAATGAAGCAAAAATTAAGTTAAAAATAAAAAAACAGAGTTCTAACCATGGCGGCGATGTATTGATGATGTATTAGAATCATGAACATTCGAAAGAATTGATGTCTTCATTATCATGAGTTAATAATTAGTAAATAATATAGTTTTAGCCTTAACTCATGATAAATAGACTTATATTTATGTTAAAGTATGAAAAGTGGTTTTCAGTTGATTAACATGAATTTTTAGCTAATTATGTGATTTTATACGAATTTATATGATTTTTATAGTGTTAGTTTTGAGATAAATGAAGAAAAAGAAATAAAAATAAAATTATAGCAAAATGGGAGGTACTCGTCGACCAATTGGGCCCACAAACGGGTCAGAAGCATAGTCAAGGAGGAGCCACAAGTAAAGGCTCAAGCAGCTAGGACCAATAGGGGCACGTGTGTGCTACTCTCCTTCCATGTCACTAGTGGCCATTCGGTTGTGGGGCAAGGAGTGGTCGTACATGTGGAAGAAAAGGACTTTGGCAGACAAGTAATGTGGGACTAAACCTACATCACACATTCCCCCAGAAAGACATCAATAATTTTAATACCTACAATACCTCTTATTTATAATAGAGATATACCATGATGATATCATTTGATAAGGGTATTAGAGTACTTATTTCAATCTCTTTCGTATAAGTGGGCAACTGGTGTAGGTTCGAATCCTCCAAGAGCCAAAACTCATATTTTTTATCTAATTATCATGACTTTCTTGCAGATTGCTAGTGAAGGATTAAGCCACCAAAATCGTTAGATCATTAGTGAAAATCTTGTCAACACGATTCGTAGAGCATTGTTACTAAAATTATTGAACGATTTGTGATAAAGGATCGTGAATCCATTGAGTAAAGCATCTCTAATTAATTGACGAACAAGTTGTTGTCAAGAAGAGAACGATCCACTGAGAGACGAGTCGCCACCTCTTGAGAACATACCAGATGCGATGAAGAGCCTCCTCTTGCTGTGCGAACCTAAGGATGAAGCTCCCTGACACGTGCCCCACCTCTATTCAACTCCTCTTCATCGGGTGACAGTCGCTGGAGAGCCGCAAACTTGCTATTTTTCCACTCCGCTGAGTGACAGCCACCAGAGATGATTTAGCGACCCATTTTATTGATCTCTAGACTTTGCAAAGAGATCTAGAGATTGCCCACATCATTCTTGTCCAATAAGAGCCTTTGAGGCCATGGACATTATATAACGATCCTCCCAAACACTCAGGATTCCGGTGCATCACCGAGGTATCACTGTCGCCACGTCGGAAATCTATTTTCCTACTTTTAACTTAATTTTTACTTTATTTAGTAATAATTTGTGTGATTTAAATTTTTCAAGATATACTTCATTCAATTACGATTCTTTCAACTTTTATAGATCTTAATTTGATTAATAAAATTGTCTGTAATCACTTATGTGAGAATCATCAGATGAAACTTTATTTCTGCCCAATTTGTGTTCGTTGGGCACTGACATTCTGATGTCTACATCATTATTTCCTTTTTTGTGAATTTTAAATATATTTAATTTTTATTTCCTAGTATAAAATTCATAGAAAATAGTATTCTTTGAAAAAAATTCTGAATAATTACCAAGTATTCTATTACATCTCTATGATTGACTTAGAAAATTGCCACTATTTTTGATTTCTTTATTAAATTATAATTGATTATTTGTTTATAAATACTTTTAAATATCTAAAAATTCGTATTTTTTAGTTTTATAACTTTAAATTTACGTGATTTACTATACAATGACTAAGGCATGTCAAGGATCGTCGTATTATCTATCCACGGCTTCGAAGTCTCTCCTTGGACAAGGACGACATAGGCAATCTTTAGATCTCCTTGTGAAGCCTAGAGATCAATGAAATAGGTTGTTAAATCATCTCCAATGACTATCATCCGGCAGAGCGAAAAAATGATGACTTTGCGGCTCTTTGGTGATTGTCACTCGATGAAAAAGAGCTAAATGAAGGTAAAACATGTGTCACGGAGCTTCATCCTCAGGTCTGCATAGCAAGAGGAAGCTCTTCATCACATCTGGTATGCTCTCAAGAGGTAGTAACTCGTCCCTCGGTAGATCATTTTCTTCTCGACGATGGCTTGTTTGTCGATCAATCAGAGATCATTTACTTGATAGATTTGCGATCCTTTTATCATAAATTATTTAATAATTTTAGTAACAATGTTCCGCGAATTGTATTGACGAGATTTTTGTTGATGATCTAGTAATTTTGGCGACTTAATCTTTCACCAGCGATCTGCAAGAAAGTCGCGATAAATAAAAAAAAATATAAGTTTTGACTTTAAGAGGATTTGAACTCCCGTTAGTTGCCTACCTGTATGAGAGAGATTAAAATAAGTACTTAAATGTCCTTATCAAGTAACGTCATCATGGTATATCTTTGTTATAACTAAGGGGTAGTTTAAGTATTAAAATCTTCGGAGCCTTTCAGGAGAAGGTGTGACACAAATTTAGTCTCACATCACTTGTGCGCCGAAGTTTTGGGCGAATATATAGTAATCTCATATTTGCAAGCAATGAGTCCCTTTCTCCTGTGTGTATAACCACTCTTTGCCCCATAACTGTTGACATAAAAAGAGAGTGGCGCACACGTGCCCCCATTGGTTCTAGCTGCTAGAGCCCCCTACTCGCAACTTCCCCTAACTACACTTCCGATGTGCTTACAAGTCCGATTGGCTGGCGAGTCCCCTCCTTTTGTTATATTTTTATTTTCATTTATTTTTCTTTATTTATCTCAAAAATAGGAATATAAAAATTATATAAATTCATAAAAAATTACATAATTAACTAAAAATTTACTTTAATCAATTGAAAACCACTTTTCATAATTTAACATAAATATAAGTATATTTATTAAGATTTAAGACAAAAAATATATTATTTATTCATTATTAACTCATGATAATAAAGACTTATCATCCACCCTTTTATGTGCACATGTGTATGACACTCATTGCTCCATGATCAATTGGCCAATAAGACATGACAAGGGGGTGATGCACACATGCATAGAGTGAGTCCTTTACCACTCAAGCCCAACTCATGGCTCCCCTTGTCTATGTCTACTCAATCGACTACAGCACTCTTCTAAGTCAACTACCCAAGTGTCGACTTACTAGTAAGTAGTGATATTTGTTTATCTATTATTTTTTAAAATAATCAAAAATTATGTTTAGTATTTTAACTTTAGACTTAAAATTAACAATATAATCTTATATTTATTTTGAAAGTTAAAAATATAATATAATATAATATAACTAATTAAAACACAAAAATCTAGCTTTAATAGCTTGATTTCGTTTAGATGTGCCACATCATGCCAAAAGTTGTAGAAGTATCATCTGAAAATACTGCACTCTAGACCTACACTAAAACAAATATATTAGTATAGGAATCCAAAGAATCATACTCATAAATCATAATGTTGAATTCTAGAATTTAATGTATTTTATTCATCAAAATTATCATTATATATTATATTATGAAAACTATCCATCATTATAGAAATGACCATTGTGAGAAAGTAATGATTAGCACATTTGATTTAATCATTTTTTTAATTAAAACCCAAGTATGAAATCTACTAGATGTTCATAGTGCTAAATCGTACTATCAAATATTGTTGATATAAAATTAATTAATTGAATTTAAACCTCTTTTATTGTACCTTCTATTTTTATAGATATTAAAAAATATCATTTATGAAATAATTTTAAATATTTTTTATCACGAAAGTTATGAATTTACACATTGAGATTGATATCACTTTAGTTGTTGTTAACAAAATGATCAAATTTTAAATATTTATGAACTGAACAAAGTAAGAATGAAAATTAAATTTTGGTGAATTCAGTTCGTCCTCAAGGATGATGGTCAATTTCAATAAAATTTCTTTCATTCTAAAGAATCTATTGAAATAAAAATAAAGAATAAATATTTTCCAAGATTTAAATCTTTCAAATTACTTGAGCTATAAATCCTTGAATTTTGATGTTTACTCACATTCATATTTAATAATTAACTCAAAACCTGCAAAATATTCTAAAGAAAATGGCAGAGAAAATCAGAAAAATAAAATAAAATCAAGTAATGGAAAATATATCTAAAATCGAGAAAAATAGGGGAAGAGAGAAAATATACACCACCACAGGGTTTTTCTTCCTATGATGTTAAACACTAAGTAAAAATTCTAAACAAATATATTAAGATGATCGTAAAAAAGTCTATTTTTACTAGAAATATTGACATGGCAGTAATAAGGACTTAAAAAAATGAAATAAGTTGACAAGCTCATCCCTGCGTCTCACCTTGTAACATATTACCACCATGATGGAAAGCCGATAGGAAAAGGAAATAAAAAGTGATAAGAATGTGAATTAAAATTTTCAATCTTGTCTTCTGCTTGTCACCCAGATGAAGTGAGCTAAAAAAACGTAAAACCAAATGAAAATCGAATGAAAACCATAATTTGTATTCACCATCTATCTATCGCTCCACCCATCTGTCACCTAAAAATAGAGTATCGAAAATTCAGAAATCATATAAAAAGTGGCAAAAAAATGAGACTAAAGCCTTAATCTCATCTTCTGCCTGTCACCCAGATGACGAATTCAGGAGTGAAAATAAACAGCAATTAAAAGATCAATCGAATTCGCAAGTGCCCAACATCGTTTCTCTCATCTCCACCTATCACCTAGAGAGAATTCGGCTCAAAAAGCTTCCCAATTCCGCCAATCTTCCCATTTTTATCATCCAAAAAGTTTCTAGCTTTTCTCTTGAACTTCCTTCCAAATTTCATATAAATCATAAGTCAACAACCATCTGAAATACGAAATTATCCCTGTCTATTTTACAAGCCAGATGCAGAGCATGGAAAATGATGCGTACATGAATGATGTGGCATAGCTGTTGACATGGCCAAGAAATGCTGAATTGCTCTTTAAACCCTTGACCCATCCTCTTGGTGATGTGTCCATGATTCGCTGCATTTTTTCCCATTATTTTCATAATATCTAAATTACTAAAAGAAATGGCTGAGAAAATGTCTTGCGTAATTTTCTAATAAAAAATACAAGATAAATCTATTTTTCTAGTTCTTACTTCATGAGCTATTTTCTGTGAGTTGTAAAATAATTTTCAAGAATATAGACCTTGAATCTTTTTCATGAATTTAAAATCAAAATTATAGATTCGTTTCACATAAATCATAAAATTTTAGTAAATTAGATATAAGTTCATCACATTACTCTCAAACGAGTAGTAATCTTTTTTAACTTAAATAATTCATATTTTATGTTAATTCATGTATCAAATGTTTTATTTCAACTAAATTATTACCTAAAAATAAAGCATTATCAGATATTATTTTATTTTGAGATGTATTATACATTATGTTTTCAACAAAAATAGAACCTCATGGGATTGACTTAAAGAAATAAGATATCAATATTGAATTGTCATGTGTATTGATTTTTAATTGAGAATATTCAAACCCTTAAATGTCCTGTCAGATTGGTTTTCAGTTCTCCAAATTTCTTATAAATCTTAGGTTTTGAATGTTGGGAGATAGCAGAAAATAGGGGAGGTTTTTGAATATGATTTCCCCATCAATTCAACCTCTGTAATGGCTTATTAGTTCCAAACGATCACCTCTGACCCCTCTAGCATCCTGAAATTATTTATAAAATTTAATCCACACATTCCTTATTTATCATCCATGTCATGCCTCAAAGCTTTGGGGTTGTATGTAAGGATTCATCATTTTATGACAACTAAACAAATAACTTTTTATCAGAGGAAAAAAGACTCCAGTTGAGCACATCTTGTGGACTCTCATTTATTGAGAAGCCCTTGTCAACTTCTATTCTAAACATCGTCACCTTGAAAACCTACAATGGAGATGAGTTCCTCGTGGGTTTGAACTTTCCACTAGGGGCACGCACTGATGCCAGTTAATCGGTAGAGTGGATTCTGTAAACGTTGGACCATTTTGATCCGGGTCAGGGCACTAAACATTCAAAGACGTGACCCGCCTCCGCCATCCCCACCCACATACACAAGAGGATAAGGTCCGCATCAACAATTGTGGGAGTTATAAGGGGGTAAATATTAAATATTTAAAGCACAGATGCGGCCAGCTTGTCCTCTTAAGGCCTGGCCACGCTCGCTGGTCGGCGGCACATTTTGTGCGTGGGGATGAGTTTTCGGACCCTCTCTCACCGTGTGCTGTTGCGACCAGTAAAGGGTCCTTTCGTGGCGCATTTTTATTGGCTTAGAAGGTCAACCCGACCCATCGGCTCTCCTCTCTCACCTACCAAGATGCCGTGGTGCTGATGTGGAGGGTCGTCCTTGGCAAGCGCGTGGAACCTCCTCCGCCCTCCCCACGCACACCTAACTCGAGGACTTAAATTACATAAGCACCCTCACAATCGATTGGCGGAGCGCATATGGGGGGGCGCACTAGAATGTCCCACGCGGCGCCCCCACCAGCCCTCGACCGGATTCCATTCCAATCTTAGAGTGAGAATGACTATTGAGAATGAGATCTTTCATTCGCGGGCTTGTTAATCTTGTTGCAACGAAGCAGAATCCGCAATGCATTTTCCGCAGCCGATCCTTTTACATTCCAGAAAGGGCTTCCGGAAAGGGAATGAACCCGTCCGGTCTGCGGCGGATCCAAGGCATGATTTCTTGAAAAGTCAAGGAGGTTGTTTAAATAACGTGGTGCTTCTAAGACGTCGCACACGACACGTGGGGGGTGGGTGGTCAGATTCAAAATCACGTGACCACTACCGTCTGGCCTCTACCGGCCCTCCTTATCCAGCGTGCGGCGCCACCAACTCTTCGGCCTCTGCGGCAGGTTGCCATTGGAATTATTCCCACCTTACCTTTCCCCGGTGAGCCCGACCCACCTCGCTCCCTTCCCCCCGATCCGCAGCTTGCTGCCTCGCGAACCGCCCCAGTTTGCGCCTCACTAGACCCCCTTCAGCTTTTTCGGTCATTTCAGCATCTGTCTGCTGATCCGCCGTATAGTGGATGGAAACGATCGGAATCGACTGGTAAACCTGTGCAGGAACTTCGCCGATCCCGGAAGTCCACAGTCCCACTTCCTGCGCTTTGGGGGGGCGACGGCAGATGATTCGGTTTCTCTAGTACTGGCCAGAGGGAGGGGGGTTATGTGGATATAGAGTTCCGATGGAGGCGGGTACCGCTGGTCTGAGATTACAGCTATGTTCTCTGATTCCCGGTGAGAGGAGTGGGATCGTGGGTGGACTTCCGGACCACAGCACCAGCACCTTGCAGCTTCCTCAGAGATGGCCGGCCGCGGAGGACACGTCGAATGTCGAAAGGCTCAGCCTCACCCATTCAAGGCGTACCCGCTTGGTGAGTCGAAATGGGCGCTCCGATACGAGACTCTCCTCTCTGTACAAGAAATCTGGAGGTAAGAGAGCTTTGCGGTTTTACGCTATATCAGCTTCTAATTGGACCAGAGCCGTGATATATATTGTGAAGCATTTCATCTTAACTTATTTCAATTTTTGACGACTTACAGAGTCGAAACCCAGATTATCCTAGTTAATATGGTATTTTGGTTTCGAATTAATTTCATGAAAATTTAAACCAATCTTACCTGGAGCTTTTTCAGTTGATGATTTATATGGTTCCACAGATCAATTGTTTTGGTATATGTAATTCTATCTTCAGAAAATGTATGGTATTATTTTACTTTTACGACAGTTGGAATTAGTCTGTCCAATCGTAATATTTCTCTCCCTTCATCCTTCTGTGACGTTGGCTTTGAAGCCAATTTTCTGTCTCTCGAGTATGCAGCTTTTGCTTTTCTAATAGTTATCAAAGATTATAGGGTGACTGATGATTCGATTAATCTGCTGCTTTGGTGTATGGCATTCTCTCTGTTAATTTTTTTTTCATTCTGTTAATTATATTCATGCTTCTGGTACCAGATTTTCTATATTAATTAATTTATTTGCTTGGATTTCTCCTCTATTCTTGCAACAGCGCTCTTTTCTCACATTAAACATGCAAATTTGTCGACAAGTCTTTAATTATTCAGCTCGAAAACCAAGTTCCATAATCTTCAGTTCGTCAAAAATACTATCATTCATTTCCTCTGACTACAAAAACTTGGCATTCTTGTGCTAGAACATTTAACTACTTGATTGTGCCAATTGAAACTGCTGGGAACCGAATGGTTTGCCTCGATCACATTAAAATTACCCTTCTAAGAAGGAAAAGTGCGCACACCATTTATCATTTGGAAGGCAAATTACAACGGGCTTCACTTAGATAATTGCCTGTTGATAATATGTTTTGGATGTGAAAGAAGAACTGCAACTTGCAGCACAGGGGAGATGGTAATGAAGCCTGGTTTGAGGATTGTGCATTTCTTGATGATCAACCTGTTGAAACGATTATCCATATCATGTTTCTTTGACCGTATTTCATTTTTCCCACAGTATTTCTGGATGAAAATCATTTGTCTATGTTTGTTTCGTATCATAACATCTTCTTCGCTGGGATTTATCTTGGCTTAATGACACTAGTAGCTTCTTATTCCTTGCGTATAATATGGGTTTCTAATTGTGACTGTGACCTTTTTGTTCATTGACTTTCTGGGCTCTCGCTGACTTATTTTCATCCGGTGCTTCAGTATCAGCAGTCAATTCCGAGACCATTCATGCATTGGCAGATGAAGCTGTTCTCCTAAAGGTGCGGACGACTCCCTGTGGCAAAAAATTCCACTTCTGTATCTTGCTCTTTTCTTAACAACCTGATACAGTGCTTCTATGGTGTGCGATGACATGGAGAAGAGCCTAATCTGGAAACCTGATATCGTATTTCTGATCCTCGGAATGTTAGTTGTGAAGGCCTTGTTCTTTGACTTTAACAAATGTCAACATGACTGCAGAAGAAGGCAGAAGATCTTACTCCACGCCTGAATGAGCGGTGTATTTATCTCATTGGTCCGTTTCTTCCTTTCCATCCCTGTTTTCTGCAGCTACGAGGGACAGATCATGGCTCAGATCTTAACCGCTAAACTCATGGAAACTGCAGGGATGATGGGCTCCGGGAAGTCAACGGTGGGGAAGATTTTATCCGAAGCATTAGGATATTCCTTTTTTGACAGGTTTTGAGAACGAACCGCATGTCATTTCTTCTGGTTTTCGCAGCTCATTCTAGACTGAGACACCCTTTCCCCCAATCCTGCAGTGACAAACTCGTGGAGCAGGCGGTTGGCGGAACTTCTGTGGCTCAGATTTTCAAGCAATACAGCGAGTCCTTCTTCAGGGATAACGAGGTACCGGTTCTCGCTCTACTTCAGTCGCCAGGAAGATTCTCTCTCACCCACCCATCCGTTATAGTTCCCCGCTAGTTACTTCCTCACGGGATCTCTACTGCATGGGTCATTGGCCTCTCAATTGTCCCATCTTTCCAGATTTCCTCCCTGCAATCACCCGCCACCACAGCAGTCCGATTCGCTAGCTCATGATCTTCCTAGTTCTGAGGATTAAACGGGTATCCTCTGTAGGAAGAACCCTGAGGGGAAACTGATGCAGTCGATCAAAACCAACCATATCTTCTGCGATTCATAAAGCCACCCTTAGATCCTTGATTTCGTGGTTATCATCTTTTCTTCAAGGAAACTCGTTCAACTAATTTTCCTTCTTGCAGAGCGAGGTTCTGCACAGCCTGTCCTCGATGCATCGGCTGGTTGTCGCAACTGGGGGAGGCGCCGTGATCCGCCCCCTCAACTGGTACTCATAGCCTGGATCTGCCATCCTCCTCCCCCTACATTTCATACCGCCCTGAGTCGCTCATGCCTTCTGCCCGAAATAACTCCAGGAATTACATGAAGAAGGGGATTACGGTGTGGTTGGATGTTCCCTTGGAGGCTCTCGCGAGGAGGATCGCCGCAGTGGGAACCGACTCTCGCCCGCTGTTGCATCACGAGTCTGGTGATCCTTACGATAAGGTATCCACTCGACCTCCTTCTCCTTCTTGCGCGTTGACTTCCTATTAAATCGTTGACTATTTTGATGTGACCTCACGTCAGCCCATGGGTTAATCCGGCTAGATCAGTCCCATACTGGGAATTCATTCATTCTCACCGTGTAGGCTCTTGTGCGGCTGCGCAATCTGTCTCGAGAGAGGGGAGAGGTCTACGCCAATGCTGACGTACGAGTTTGCCTTGAGTGTAAGTTCCTGCCTCCCACTTCATCATTCATGCACTTGGAATCCTGCGAATATCATTTTTCTCTTTCGCCCTTTGATTTTGAGGCCCGAAAGACCTCCAGGTTTATCGTACCCATTAACACCCCTTTGTTCATGTGATCCACCCGCGTGTGCAGATCTTGCGACCAAGCAGGGCCTTGGAGATGTCTCTGCCATCACACCCACAGCCATCGCAACAGAGGTCTCTCTCTCTCTCTCTCTCTCTCTCTCTCTCTCTCTCTCTCTCTCTCTCTCGCTCTCGGCGTCCCTGAACCTCTGATTTCTATGCTGTCGTTGGCAGGCCTTAGTGGGGATGGAGACCTTCCTGAAGAAGACGGCCTTGTTGGAAATGCCCAGGGATAATCCACCCTGAGCCGCCGCGTCACGTTTTCCGCTGCCCCATCCCATCCGTTTTGTCCCTACGGCGAGTTGTCTCATTTACTCCATATAATTAATTATAAATAAGATGATTCTCTCTTCTCTCTCTGTCTCTCTGTCTCTCTCTCTCTCTCTCTTACGTCTGCCGGTGGAGGACATTGGATAAGGACTTTGTTGGGCTTTCGAAGATTTAGACGTTGACTAATTTGTCGACGACTACGCTTATTGCACGACGTAATAATTGACATCAAATTTTTCTGGTTATAATTTCCCTGAATAATCTGAACCAGTTCAACATGGGCGATTTGCCTATCGTGCTTCCATGGACCCCAATTCGTCCTGCGGATGCTCTTATTCCCCTTCTACCCTCTCTCTCTCTCTCTCTCTCTCTCTCTCTCTCCCCTCGTACTTTTCTCTCTCATAACTTTCATATCCTGAGACTCAGGGAGTGCTTCAGTGTCCCCACTTGCAGCACGTGCGCCCCCAGAGCCACCTTCCTCGTGCCCATCTCGTCGACGACGCTCAAATCCCTGCAGACGTCCACCTTGAAAGCAACCGCGCCCTCCTCCGCAGCTCGGAGGAAGACCTTCTCGAACGCCACCAGCTGCCTCCTGGGCGCCCCGTGCACCGTCGGCGGCGTGGTGAAGAGGAACACGGTGTGGCCGCCGGCGCGGCCGCCGGCGTTTCGCACTAGCAGGCGCACGTCGAAGGCGAGCCCCTCGCAGTGGCCGTCGAGAAGCTGGACGGACTTGCACCGGCGGGAGAGGCAGGCGTGGCCGGACTCGAGGGGGACCGCCACCAGCTTCGGCGCCTCCACGAGATGGTGCTGGAACTCGGAGTAGCTCAGGCCGTCGCCGAAGGAATAGACGACGTCGCCGGTGTAGAATCTGTAGGTCCTGCCGGGGTAGCTGGTGGCCGGATTCGGCCTCATGTTCATGTCCGTCATCGGGACGCTGTCGGCGAACGATTCCGGATACCAGGTCACCGGCAGCCTCCCACCTGGAAAGACGGGGACGGACATTCTCTTCAGTTTTTATCCAATTTTCAGAAAGAAACAATTGATTTGAAGGCGGAGTAATCAATAGGAGGGGGCTTCACTCACTGGGATTGTAGCTGCCGAAGACGACGTCTGCAATGGCGGTGCCGCCCTTCTCGCCGGGGAAGCCGACCCAGATGATGCTGGATATCTTCTCGTTGTTCTTGGCGAACGTGATGTCGAAGGGGCCGCCGGACATGATGACGAGGACGACTGGACCCTTGGCCGCCTTGGCCACCTCGGTGATGAGGACCTCCTGCTGACCGGGAAGGGTCAGGCTGATCCGGTCGAGACTCTCTCTCTCGATAGACTGATCGGTCCCCACCACCAAGACGGTGGCGTCCGCCTGCCCCGCCGCCTGCTTCGCAGGCTCCAGCTGCAGGTTGCCCCCCGCGCAGGCTACGCCGAGGCACCCAGGCTGGTAGACAACCGGCGCGTATGCCGCCAGGCCCTGAAGAGGCGTCACGTACCGGCATGGTGCCCCTTCGTAGTTGCCGAGCATCGTCTTGGTGGCGTTGGCGTTGGGGCCGATGACGGCGAGGGACCTGACGGAGGAGGGAGAGAGCGGTAGCGAGGAGTTGCCGTTCTTGAGGAGGACGACGCCCTGCCGGGCGGCGTCTCGGGCCAGCTCCTGGTTCTCCGCCGTGCAGACGTCCTTCGTGCTGAGGGCACCGTAGGGGCCGCCTCGGGGGTCCCCGTCGTAGAAGCCGAGCCGTATGAGGGTGGCGAAGTTGTTGGCGATGGCGCGATCGACGTCGGACTCGTTTAGCAGGCCGCCGGCGACGGCGGCCTTGGTGTGCTGGCCGAGGAAGTATCCGCAGTTGAGGTCGAGACCTGAAGCCAGTGGAAGAGTAAACGAGATCGATCAATCGTCTCGGAAGAGAAAGCTCTCTGTGTGTGTACCGGCGGCCGGCGGCGCTTCGCTCTACTACTCACCGGCGAGAATGGACTTGGCGGCGGCCTCCTCCGGCGACTTGGTGAAGTGCTGGGCGTTGAAGATTACGTCCACGGAGTCGCAGTCCGAGACGATGTAGCTGCATGGCAGTGTCCCGTAAATTCAGGCTAAAAGTGGTGAGGACCAGGGAGCCCATTCAAGCCCATTAAGGCTTATCTGGTGGCGGTAAGAAAGCCCGTTTCAGCCCATTGACCTAAAAGTGGTCCTGATATTGGCCCATTTTGGAGGCGAAAGAGCCCATTTTTCCAAAAGAGATGAAGGCAAAATAGCCCATTTAGGTCCACTGGACCAAAATGTAGTGGTCAGCCAGCAGTCATCTCAAAGTTAAACAAAAAATCATCCATTTAAAAATGATTTATCTACAAAACAATAACTTATAGTCCTATTTTGCATGGTCAACTTCAAACTAGGGGTACTTATCAAATTTAGACTACTAATTTTGGGTAGTTCTGTCTTGCCACAGCCCCCTGGCAACGAAATGAAGACGTAGTGTCAGGGAACAGACCCGTTCAGCTTCCAGTCGCCGCGGACGGTGCCGGTGAGGAGCGCTGGGTCAGCGCAGGTAGGCACCCCGTTGACCTTATTGTACGAACACATGACGCTGGCGACGTTCCCGTCAACGACACAGCTCTTGAAAGGCACCTGGTAGGTGTCGTCCATGTCCTGCTTCGTCACCTGCGCAGGAGGAGAACTCCGTGAGCGAGCGTCTTCTTCGCCGGCGCCGGAGAAGACGAGCTCCTCCGGCCTCCCCCGGGATTGCCCCCTCACCTGCGCGTTGAACGTGTATCTCTGTGTTCCCTTCCAGTTGTCGACGTCGTAGGCGGTGTAGTGCTTGCAGCAGGCGGCCACCTTGAGCATTTCCGGCTTGTCGGCGTCCTGCAGGCCGCGGACGTAGGCAACGGCGTACTTGCTGGCGAGCAGGGGGTCCTCACCGGGGGTCTCCTGGCCCCTCCCCCACCGCGGGTCTCTGAATATGTTCACGTTAGGGCTCCAGAAGGTCAGCCCGGCGAGACCGGCGTTGTACATCGCCCTCGCTTCGGTGGAGACCACCTGCCAGGACAGAGAAGCACTGTTGAGAAGTGCATGATCAAATCGCAATTCCATAGTTAGTGCTGAGGAATCAGTGCAGACTATTTGCGAACCACGAATGCGAGAGATTAGTCCGAGAGAGAGAGAGAGGCATCTGGCACAACACTTGGGTTGATGCACAGTGAGTATTGTTTTCGAGCTTTTATTTAATACTTGTCTTCTAATTCTGCTCCGCGGGAATTTGCAGGATTTTCTCTATTCGTGAGATCTACAGTCAGAGAAAAAAGAGACGACTGGAGGAACAGACTGCTTTCTGCACTGTCAAAGCATCAACTTGTTCATCATCACAAGGAAGCTACAGCCGCCCTTCAAGCTTAGAATCCTCTCTCGCGCCATTAAAGTATGAGTTCTAGTGTACGAGAAAGAGAGAAACCCGAGAGGAAGGATTCAATGCGCCAGGCCACCAATACCAGACTAGAACCGCAAAAATAAATGCAGTACGGGAGGAGGACCTGTCAAGAGAAGACCCATCTCTAAAATGCAGACCCAGAACAAGAAAAATCATTAAAACCCGATTAAGATCCAGAGATGTTTCCCGATGAGAAAAGGAAAATTTTGACGAACGAGACCAGTATTCATATGAACCTCACCTTCCCCATGGCGTGGAACAGGGTTGTATTGAAGGAGGCGGCGCTGTGGATGACCTGGGGAAAGCTGGTGGCGCCGGGGACGAGGCTGGAGAAGCGGGTTCCGGGGCCGACGTAGGAGACTCCGTGGAGAGCCTCCGACCACCACTCGTAGCTGGGGATGCCCAGCCGGGCCACCGCCGGGTTCTTGCTCGCCAGGAAGCCTACCTTCTCATCTAGCGTCAGCCGCGCCACTAAATCCTTCACCCTCGCTTCTATCCCCGCCGATTTGTCGCAGAACACGAAGCTGTTCACGCTGGAGTTCTTGGAGACATCGCAAGCGAACGTCGCCGAGCTCTGCGCCGAGACCAGCCCTCCGGTAGCCGCCATAACGCCGAGCACGGCGAACTGGAAGAATGGAAATGCCATCCAGGTCATCTTCTCCATGTCTCCTGTGCTCCTCACTCCATGCAAAATGACAGAAGCCACAAAGGGAGAGGGAGGGAGGGAGAGAGAGAGAGGGGGGCGGGGGGCGGGGGGCGGGGAGAGGGACTTATGCTTCCTCTTCCCTTACTCCTCCCGCCACCTCCCTCCCCGACGCTTCTCTCTGACTCCCAGCCACGTCTACTAAGGCGACTCTATCGCAGAAAGTGCGGCAGACCGGTGGATCTGATCACCAATCCGTAATCTTATCTGCCCACATAGAGCGATCATTTATGAGCGCAGGATTGAAGCGGTCGTACGAAGCTTTCGTGCGTGTTTAAGACAGGCGAGTTCGCGACCAAAGTGAGAGCTTTTCCGCGTTCGGCCAACCCGTGAGAGCGTTTGGATTCCGTGTAGGGGCATTGAATGACAGGGTGGAGAGAGAGAGAGAGGGGGGGAGAGAGAAGAGAGGTGGACAAATGGGTCTGTGAAGGGGGAGGGGACCCCCGCGGCCTGGTGTCTGTTTTGTTGCGAGATGAGGGAGCATGTGAGTCTGTGGGAACAGTTCCTTGGAATAAGAGCGTTCGACGCAGCAGAGAGCGAAGCTAAAGGTCTACGTATGTGCTCTTGCTTAACTGGTTTTGTTTTCAAAAATAGATTAACACAGAGAAAGAGACTAGAGATAGATTACAAGAGGTGGTATGACTGACGCTTGGAGAGATAAAACTAGAGAGACGAGATTTATTAAGAGAGGTGGGGTTCGAGTGATTCTAGAGAGAGAGAGAGAGAAGAAATACACAGGCTCGATCTGTCGTTTGTGTGACCCGGCTATTCGTCTCTCACTTGAGATAACACCCATGGTTCAGGACAGAGAAAGTGCCAAGGTCTCAGCTCTACCCCCCATTTACTGTCCCTCCGGATCATCGAATTTCAAATTATACATTTTAAGGTGAAACGCACGCAAAAATTCTCTCTTCTCCAGCCAAATATCAAGAAAAAGGTAGATATGTGTATATATTTAATAAATTTTGTGCTGAAAATGTGCTTGATTTAGCACATTTTATACGGTTAAAAATGTGTTCCATCATGGTTGATTTGTAGGAATAAGCCAAGAACATAACCAAAAAATTTTCAAGGTCGGACATCAAGGCCAACCCACCTCTCTCTCTCTCTCTCTCTCTCTCTCTCTATAGATCCAAGCACGATTCTCCATGGCGGGTTGGCCTGATGCATATTGATCCGGAAAGGATGAAAGACGAGTTGTTCTTGTGGTGTCCGCTTCAAAGGATATTATGTTTCGTCGCGTCGTCCATTTAGAGGTGTATTTGAAGGTGATGCTGATCCGCAGGGACGTCTCCCATGGGCCGGCGAAAGAGGGAGGAATCCTTCTCCCGGTGCCCGCCCGTGAGCTCTGCCGGGCGGCCCCGCCAACGCCGAGACATTCCAGAATACGCGGCGGGCCAGGCAGCACCGTCTACACGTGATAACCTGACCCCTATTAACGTGGGTATCAGCGGCGAGACAGAGAGAGAGGGGTAGAGAGAGAGAGAGAGAGAGAGAGAGAGAGAGAGAGAAGCACATATAAAAATTGATGAATCGATACAGAATTACATAATTACATTGATATACACAAAGCTAGATATATATAAAAGTTGTTGCATATAAAAGGAATGAGTGAGGAATAAAGATGTGTAGGCGTAAGAGCGAGGAGAGGACAAAGATTGGCACGTACAAGCTTGTAGGACCAGAGTAAGGGAGCTGTGAATAGATAAATCCAGAGAGGGAGAGAGAGAGATTACTAGATGTAGGGAGAAGGGATTAGGCGAAGAGAAATGTACGTCGGCAGGAAGACGGAGATAAATAAATGAGATATTTTGATAAGCATACATCCAGAGTGAGAGATTTAGACGTAGAATCATTGTTTGTTCGACGTATCCAGATGATTTTAACGTAAGATAGATCCAGAGACAGATATAGCAGCGGGTAGATCTGAAGAGAGAGGGAGGGCAAAGTGGTGACGTGGTTGGAACTTTTTAGAGAGGGAAAATCTGTCGCATCAGGACGGAGGGTCTCAAGGTGAGGGAAGATTGCTCGGAGTAAGGATACCTAGAGCGAACCAAGGTTAGTGTAGCTCCTCATATTGTGTTCATCGAATTACCGCCCATTGTCCACCGTCGTCTTCCAGGCTCAGCCCGAGCCGGTGTCCCAGTGTAAAGTCATGGCCCCCACCCACCATTAATACCATCCTCGCATGCTCCCTCTCTTTCTCTTCCCTTTTTGTCGTGGGCGAAGGGGGAGAGGGTGCCACAGGTCAGAAAGCACTCATACAGAGGGACTGTACAGTATTCTAACCTCTTTCCAGATTAATCTCATCCTCCGATAATTGAAGATACGTCGATTAATATCATTGTCTTCGATGGACTCCATGCCAAAGTTTGTATCGGGCCCGCTGTTCTCGATATCGTAACCCTTTTGACTACACTATATTCATTCGATGAACTATAATACTATGGTTGGGCTCTCTTTCCAGACCATCTCCATCAGATCGGGGCGGGGGGGTCTCCCTCTCTCTCCATCCCTCCCCCCCCCCCCTCGCCCCCTCTCTCATTGACGCCTCTCTCAAACCCTATTCTCCTCTTGATCGGGACACCTCTCTAGCTCCGTCTGGCACACGGTGTAGGCTAGGTTCTCTCTCTCTCGCTCTCTCGCTTTCCCGTGAATGCAGTATCAGTCAGAAGATCTAGCAATCCTCTCATGGCAGCAAACCAGAGAGGAGCCACCCGGTCTCCCTCCATCCCCCACCCACACTGATCTTAAAGCTGACGCTATCATTGCATCGATCATGGCGCGATCCAGTACGGCTGGGGTAGAATCCCATTGATACTATGCCTAATAATCAATCTTAGCCTAATAATCCTGGTGAAGATCTCCTGCCGAGGTAATCAATGCCCAACGCTGATCAACCTCTTCGGGTTCCACCCCCTCGAAATGGAGAAATGATTCGTTGGTTTACTACAGTTTATAATTTGTGGTGTGAGAAATTTATGGTAGCTCCATGAAAACCCTGGTCACTCCGACGTCATTCAACCCGCAGACGTGACCAATCACCGAATACTCTGTCCAGCTGGATCTCACCTAGCACGCCAGCCCGAATTAATGCCTCACCACCCCGCCGAAAAGAGCAGGAGAGAGAGAGAGAGAGAGATCCCTGTGTATCTTCTCCCCTTGGAAGTGGGTCAAGGCTTTTGCAAGATCAACCTGGAGAGGCATGGCGTATGGAGATGGAAGAGGTGGACCACAGACCCTGCTCCTCTCGCCTCCTTTCTCTGCCCACCCTGACGCTGAGGATGAAGAGATTAGAGTTTTACGGTTGCCTGATCCGTGGTTCTTTCTCATGGGGGGAGGCCTCTCACCTGGGACGATTGTTAGCCCGGCCCGCCACTGGGCTTGGGCCTCACTATCCACAGTAGACTCATGCCCATAATTTGGGCCCAGTTAGGCCCAAATATAACGGTTTCCTGGAGGTACAGAGAATCTCACCATCCGATCTGATCATCGTGCACGATGGACCGTATGATGGACGGACTTCTACCCATTTATGGGCTTCGACATCTTTTCATACATCCACTCGCTTCTCTGGGAATGGGCCATCCGTCAAAGCCCATTGGAATGGGGGGGCGGTTGGCGGCGCGAAATTGGTGAAGCAAGTCTCCTCCCTTCTCTCTCAAACGACATATTCCACCGCTGCCGGCGGCGGAGGTACGGTGGCGAGGAGGCGCTGGAGGTACCCGGCTACCTTCTAGCTCCTACGAGCAGCTCGGGGGACCGCCGGAGACGGCGGCGATGGTGAGGTTCCGCTGAAACTCGCCTCCGAGATGCTCATTCAGAGACGGCTCAGTCCCACTGGCGGTGCCTCCTTGATGGCCGCCGCCCTCACCCGTCCTCACCGCCCCAGGAAGGACCTGACGGCGCTTCTGCAGCTATTCGTCTCCGGCGAGGCCAATCAGGCGAGCCTGCAGCAGGCCCACGCGCAGGTGGTGGCATCTGGCCTCCGCCACGACACTTTCCTGGGCAACCTCCTGCTGGGCGGCTACTCGAGGTGCGGGTGCCTTGAGGACGCGCAGACACTGTTCGACGGTATGCTCCAGAGAAATCTGGTCTCATGGTCGACCTTGATATCCATGTACACGCAGCACAATCGTCCGGCGGAGGCGTTGACTCTCTTCTCGTCCTTCCGATGGGTCTCGTCACAGGCCCCCCGGGAGTTCATCCTCGGCAGTGTTCTCCGCGCGTGCGTGCAGCTACTGCCCGACGATCACGCTCCGGTAATCCATGGCTTCGTCGTGAAATCAGGGTTCGGCTCGGATGTTTACGTGGGCACAGCTCTGGTGAACTACTACTCCAAGGCCGGGCTCATGGATGCGGCAGCGTCGATGTTCGAGCAGCTCCCGGAGAGGAACTCCGTCACCTGGACGACCATCATCTCTGGGTATTCTCAGGCCGGGAGGACCAGCGTTTCATTGGAGCTGTTCAAGAAGATGATGGCGTCTGGTGCTTCGCCCGATAGATTTGTCCTGTCCAGTGTCCTCAGCGCCTGCTCGTCCTCGGGTTTCCTCGAAGGCGGCAAGCAGGTCCATGGATTCGTCTTCCGAGCTGGAGCAGAGCTCGACGATTCGGTGAGTAACGTGCTCATCGATCTGTACAGCAAGTGCTCCAGATCAGGGACTGCCCGCAAGGTGTTCGACCAGATGACCCACAAGAATATCGTCTCCTGGACGACGATGATCGCGGGGTACATGCAGAACCAGCTGGACCTCGAGGCGGTCGCCTTGTTCGCCGAGATGAGCCGCGCGGGGTGGCGACCGGACGCCTTCGCCTTCACCAGCGTGATGACCTCGTGCGGCTCTCTCATGGCGCTGCGGCACGGGGAGCAGGCCCACGCCTACGCCGCCAAGTCTGGCCTCACAGACGACGAGTTCGTGAAGAACGGGCTCGTGGACATGTACGCCAAGTGCGGCGCTCTGGCAGACGCAAAGAGGGCCTTCGACACCATCCCCTGGAAGAACGCCGTCTCCTTCAACGCCATGATCGAGGGGCTCGCCGGCGCCGGCGAACTCACCGCGGCGGCGGAGCTCTTCGCCAGAATGCGGCGAGAGTCGCTGTCCCCCACCCTGCTGACCTTTGTCAGCCTCCTCGGGGCAGCGGCGACTCACTCGGAGCTGCAGCTGAGCCGGCAAATCCACGCCCTCACCGTCAAGCACGGCGTCTCCCTGGAGCTATTCTCCGGCAGCGCTCTGATCAGCGTGTACTCCAAGTGCTCCTGCGCAGACGACGCAAGATCCATCTTCGAGGAGATGGAGGAGAAGGACGTTGTGGTTTGGAACGCCATGATTGCCTGCTACGCGCAGAACGGGCGGGAGGAGGAGGCCCTTTTGCTCTTCCCCGAGCTCCGCCTGCGCGGGCCGCCACCGGAAGGCTTCACCTTCGTCTCGCTGCTCGCCGCCGCCGGCAACCTGGCGAGACCCGTCCACGGTATGCAGTTCCATGGCCAGATTTTGAAGGAGGGGCTCGAGTCCGACGCCCACGTGGCCAACGCACTCATAGACACGTATGCGAAATGTGGGGAGATCCTAGATGCCCGCAAGGTGTTCGACGGAATGCCCCACAGAGACGTCGTCTGCTGGAACTCCATGATTTCCAAGTACGCTCAACACGGGCACGCAGAGGAGGCCCTCGCCGTCTTCCGGGAGATGGTGGCAGCGGGAGTGGAGCCCACGTACGTCACCTTCGTCGGCGTGCTCTCCGCGTGCAGCCACGTGGGCCTCGTGGAGGAGGGCCTTTGGTACTTAGAGCAAATGAGAGTTGACTTCCGGATCGAGCCGGGGACGGAGCACTACGCCTGCGTGGTCGGCCTGCTGGGCCGGGCCGGTAGACTCCGCGAGGCGAGGGAGTTCATCGAGCAGATGCCGGTGGAGCCAGCGGCGGTCGTGTGGAGGACGTTACTTGGCGCTTGTCAACTCTTCGGCGACGTTGACCTTGGAAGACACGCCGCCAAGATGTCCTTGTCCGAGAATCCTGGAGACAGTGGGTCGTACATTCTTCTGTCCAATATCTTGGCCTCCAACGACATGTGGGTCGACGTGGAGAAGCTGAGGGAGGGGATGGACCTCGATGGGGTGGCGAAGAAGCCAGGTTACAGCTGGATCTAGCTCGACGACCACTGACAGGTTGAGCACTTTCTCTCTCTTCACCCTTCCTTCCTCTTCCTCTGAGGTCAACTGGCGAAACATCTCTGCCATTACAATCTCCACATGGGTTCTAATAATAATTGCTTATTATTTTCTTTTATATTAATTGGATTTTTTTCTTTTAAAGAATAACTAAATAACGCCTTCAAAATTCATTCACTCCTTAAAATCACACGCCGTTGACCTTGGATAATTATTACTTATATTATTATAGAGATAAATCCCGTTGTGCCGGTTTTGACCATATCATGCATGCCTCTATTCGGCCAGGTAATATTCCTATTTTAGTAATAATCATAATAATAAATAAACTGGTTTTCCCAGGAAATGGTTGCTGATTATCGCCAATTGCTCGGCAGGAAAGTGAATTCAGGGATGGGCGTGATTGAGAAACTATCCACGCAAGCAAAGCGCGGCCAATTTATACATGTGGGGATTCCTCCAAAATCAAGAAAGCACAAGAGAGAGAGAGAGAGACAGACAGAGAGACAGACAGAGACAGAGAGACAGAGAGACAGAGAGAGACAGAGATGTAAACAAGCGGAGTTCTACCAGGATCTGAGAGGAAGAGGAGAATAGCCGCCGCCAGCCTCAGCCGCTCCAAGAGGAAGCCGGGTCACGCAGACACGCAGCAGTTGAGGTATCTCATGATCTTCTCCTTTTTCTACAGAAGAGGTAGAAACAGAGAGTGAGTGAGAGAGAGAGAGAGAGAGATAAGAGAGAGATGAGAGAGAGAGGTCGCGAATACTCTGAACACTGAGGGGAACCTTCTTCACACAAACCCACCTCAAAAATCCGAGCCAAAAACATTAAAAAAACGAAAAACCGCGGCTTCAAGAGCAGACTGAGAAACAGGGTGGCAGCATTAAGGGCATCTTCGCAAATATGCATGTTTTGCGATTGTTTTTGTAGATATAAACTATTCCCTGGGTTCGCACATTAATGACTCGCAAGGCCAGCCAAGGGTGTAGTAATCCCATTTTTCTCTCAGGTCCCTCCTCTCCGAAGACCCTTCTAATTATACCCGGACTACGAGGCCAAACTGGTCTGTCCCTGCTTCACGCATCCGTCGCCCTCTGGGAAAGGACAAGATAATGGGCCGCCACTCAGATGTTGACAGTGCCATAATGGGCCCAAACTGGCCGCCAGCCCATTGAATGGTTTGGCGGCCAGCTGCGGTGGCCCACGACCACACCCTGCCCGCCAACTGGTGCTGACCTGTCCACGTCCGACGTGGAATCAACCGACCCTCAGAGTGCTTCCTCCCAAACCTTCTTCCCTACGAACCCATCGAAATTCAGTTCATCTGAAAAGATGGCCAATTCCGAGGGGTTTTTGCGTATACTAATAATGCCAACGTTTTTACGCAAGTGTCGGATTCATGAGAGGTGATAGATAAGAAACCTACAAGAAAAAGATTCCCGAGGGGCTATCTATGTATGTTAAGAGTGCCGTTCTCCTAGGTGATAGTTCGGTGAACGATTGCGTATGCTCACAACGGTGACCTTATACCTAAACCTACAGGGTGGCGGAACCGCGTGCTGCGGCGGCGGCGGCGGCGGCGCGGCGGCAGGCAGAGAGAGAGAGAGAGACAGAGACAGAGACAGAGACACAGAGAGACAGAGATGACCGAAGTGAGAGTAGCTTACGGTGGGGGAGCCGCTGGGGGAGCGGTGGTGGTGAGGGCGAGGGAGGCGGGCGACGGCGCCGGGTACGGGCGGCGGGCGGGAGGCGCCGCCGACGACGTGGTGGTTCGCCCCGACGGCGGCGGCGGTGGGGTTGATGAGCTCGTCGTCGTTGCCGACAGAGAGGCGGGAGAGGTCCTTCTTGTTCTGCTTGCGCATCTCCCGGATCTTGGAGAAGTCAATGGAGTAGTCCGGCACCCCGTCTTGCTTCTGGTCCCAGTCCCCGAAAGCCGGGACCGATAGCCACCCTCCTCCGCCGGTGCCGCCGCCGTCGGCCCTTCCCTGCTGTCAGGCAAAATGGAAAATAAATAAAGGCCGGGAAAAGAACGGAACCAGAGATGATCTCCGCATAAAGGAAGCAGAGATGGTGGGGTTCTGGGCTGGAGCGAGCTCATTAGAGGAAAAGCAGGCGAGCTGGGAGATCAACAAGAGAAA
Source organism: Spirodela intermedia (assembly GCA_902729315.2). Taxonomy (NCBI): domain Eukaryota; kingdom Viridiplantae; phylum Streptophyta; class Magnoliopsida; order Alismatales; family Araceae; genus Spirodela; species Spirodela intermedia. The sequence continues at coordinate 5,072,516 of LR746272.1, forward strand.
CGGAGGAGATCCCGTTTCGGAGAACCCCTAGTCGGCCTCTGGGTTACAACGAGTTCGTCACCGGGAAGAAAAGGATTGCTCATAAAAATGGAAACCCTGAGTTGAGATTGTCAAGAAGAAGAAGAAGCAAATGGATAAAGCCCGCCATGAAAACCAGCTCATTGAACCCCGCAGCTTCATCAGCGGATCGATCGATTACTGGAAGAGAAGAAGCCCCCTCATCAAGAGAGGAAACTAACGGCCCAGGGAAGAGCGGCCATGAGATATTCCGGAGAAAACCAGAGAGAAAACCCCACTGAAGCCAAGGAGGCCACCGCACACTGATCAAAATAAGCTAATATCCAGCAGATAGAGCCGCCAGGAAGAGATTGAGAAGGCTGAACGAAGCTCTCACCTCTTTCTGTCCTCCCATCTCTCTCTCTCTCTCTCTCTCTCGCTGCGGTCGCTCCGAGAGGGCACCACAAGGAAAATGGGGGTGGGGGGGAGCTCCAGATGGCGTGTCGCCTCGGGTGCTCATCTTCGTCTCTAGATCTTATAAAAACCGATCTGAACAGAAGACCTCATCATTTGGTATAATTACATAAATACTCACCGCCACGTCAGATAGTAAATCTTGCAACATGAAGACGAAAATCACCTCCGAAGCTCCCTCGCGGTGGTCCAGAGCTCTCTTTCGGGCCCCACCTGCGGTTCTTGACGACCGGGAGGTAATCGTTGACCGGTCAGAATTTTGTCAACATCCCATCCTTAGAAAGGAGGCCACGATACTGAGCACATAATTAGCTTATTAATATATATTTTAATTATTTAACCATAGACATAACTTTTTACATTTTTTCCCGATTTTTATTTGAGATTAAAAAACACCGACGATATTTGCTTCCTGTTTCCGGTAGCCATTTGGCACCCATATTCAGCCCAGCCCATTTTCCCGTTGGCCTCAGCCCAATAAGACTCTGTCTCTCTGTCTGTCTCTCTATCTCTCTCTCTGTGTCTCTGTCTCTCTCTCTCTCTGTCCCTCCCTCTCTCTCTCTCTCTCTCTCTCTCTCTCGCTTGCTCGCTCGAGCGGGGAACCTGGCACGCCTGTGGAGGGATCAGGCCACCAGCGTGTCCAGACAGCTGTCGCAGGCGCGTCCTTGTCGGCAAGGGCGGCGGATGCTGCCTACGGTCACCGCCACGTGTCGGCTTCAAAAGCAGCCGCCCGAACGGAAAGAAACAGCAGAAGCGTTGAAAAAGGCCCATCGGACGCGTAGGGATGATTCCTTGCCTCCTCTTCGACGCAGAGGATGAAGAACTACCCACAGATCCCGATCGATAGCATTACATCCGTCAGATCAACAGACCTTCGAGCCTGCGACGGCAATCTCAGCGCGGATCAGCGTTCGCGGGACCGTCCGATCGCGAATCCCCAGGGTGATCTCCAGATCAAGGGATCATCAGATCTGACTAATCCGACCGGATCGGAGGGACCCAATTGATCTGATATGTGATGCCCCTGATTCCAACGGCCAAGTGGGTCCCCTTGGCCCACGGAGGCCACGTGGTGCAGGGTCAGCACTTTGAGACAGCATTAAAAGGGGCGGGGGGATCTAAGCTGTAGGCAGAAGCATAGACAGAGAATCTTTCCAAGGGCCCACCACGAGACCAAAGAAATTCCTATAATTCTTTTTTTTCCCAGAAGCTGACTCAGCAAAAGAACACATTTTTTTCTTTTTACCATACAATTGTAGAATAAATAGCCCGCACCAAGAGCAAGGGGGGTACGTGGCAGCATGCAGCCACCTGACAGGACCACCAGGGATCCATTGGGCGTTGACCAGCATCAAAGGATACGACCCTTCTCTCATCGGCAGCATGGGGGGTGGGGGGAGGATTAGGGTTCTATCCGCCTTAGTCTCCAAACCCAAAAGGGGATCTTCTCCTGCTGCCCCCCTCGCCATACTGCTCGTTCCACTTTCTCAGCTCATTCATGCTGGCGGCATCGTAAGCCACTGATGCGCCGACCTGAGGGGTTCATTCGTTTACTTGATGAGCAAACCTTTGACTTTGCTTCCAATAGGAATCGCACGAATTGAGGATTGCCCGTACCTTTGACTTTGCTTGAATAAAGTCGTCCAATTTAAGGGGCCTGAGGGTTGACCCAGATCGCGCCCCGCCTCCCTGGAAGAATTTTCCGAGTCAAATCCCAGAGTTCATGTGAATGGCAACCGGAAATCATTGCTGATCTGGGGTTCAGGTTACTGTAGAACCCTAAAACAGTAACCAAGGGAAAAGCAGGAAGATCAGAAGGCCCATACCTCCTCCTCGGCCAGGAGTTCCTGGACCGGCCGGTAGGCGGCTGCAATACACAGATTCTGGCAAAATAATTAAATGATTAAATAATTTATTATTAGCGATCATGAAAACGATCAGAGGTCTTTATGAACTCAAGAGGAGGGGATGATGGGGAGAGTTGCCTTCAGATCACTTCCAGAGTATCCTTCGGTGGAGTTGGCAAGTTCTTCTAGTTTGAAGTCTGGGTCAAGGTTTTCTTGGGAGAGAAATATTCTCAGAATCTTCATCCGATTGTCGGCATCGGGAAGGTCAACATATATCCTGCACATCAAGGATGATCAAAAGATGACGATTCGTCGTGAGATACTCGCACAGTGAAAAGTCAACCTCCTTTCGGTGCAAGTCCGACCTTCTTGGCAGCCGGCGTATGACAGCATCATCGAGGTCAAAAGGCCGATTGGTGGCGCCAAGAATGAGTATTCTTTGACTGTCTTTTGACCTCAGACCGTCCCATGCAGCCATAAATTCATTTCTCATTCTCCTCGTTGCCTCGTGCTCAAAAGCACCACCCCTTGCGCCGAGCAAGCTGTCAACCTACGTCGGCACAGCCGATATGACAAATATGGAAAGTCAATGCAAGGTTCCCCTAGATATTAAGAATCCATAATTAGTAATGATTAGAACCAATATGGGATGGCGAGTGCCCACCTCATCAACAAATATGATGACGGGGGCCAATCTACTGGCAAAGGAGAAGAGAGCCTTTGTCAACTTCTCAGCATCTCCAAACCACTGGAAGAACAGCACAGAAGATGTAAGAATAAAAAAATCATACGGAAAAGATGGATTGAGAAAAATAAACGAACTCCCCATATTCTTAGCCGGTTTAAATAACATATATTGAAAATAAAGTTTGAGAAAAATAAATGGACTCCATGTATTCTTCTTCAATCGCAAAAAAGAATATTGGAAAATGGACTTCTTTTCACGAAAATATTTTATTATCCTCCATATAATCATCTCCTTTAAGTGAAAAAGCAGAAAGTAATGTGCCAGGTTGGTTCTTCATAGATTATATTTTTTTTCCTCATCTTCGGTATTTTATTTTTTCTGGTTTTTCTTTTTGTTTTTTGTATAGTTGATGCGAAGAAAATGGAAGAGCCCCACATGAACATAATGGCATTCTCCATTCGTCTCACCTTTGATGTGAGAATGGAACCAGTAATGCTGATGAAATTGGCTCCAGCTTCAGTGGCGAGAGCCTTGGCGAGAAGAGTCTTACCAGTACCTGGAGGTCCAAACAACAGTATTCCTTTGCAAGGCTGGGATTGAATGAACACCCACGAATTAATAAATAAATAAATAAATAAATAAACAAACCACGAACCCTAGCCATTTCAAGATATGGGGTGAGAAAGGAGAGAGAGAGAGAGAGAGGACAGTGTCTACCCGTAACAGGTTTCCATGGGCAAACAGCTCCGGTCTTCTCATGGGCAGCGTCACCAGCTCATTAAGGGTCTTCTTCACATCCTCAAGAGCGCCAATATCATCGAACTTCACACCAATCTCCTCTGGAGGGACGACTGCGGAAATGAAATTGTTCTCGTATTCATCCTTGGCGAGGCTCTGCAATTCAGTCTGTGTCAGTTCTTCCAGAAGAAGGATAAGCCAGCCCTTGAAGGAGATGTTGAACCGTGACCGAGCCCAAGCCCACCTTTAGCTGCTGTAAGGGCTTCTCTCTTAAACGGGCCATCTCCTGCTCTCGTAGTCTAGATATTGCAATCTCCAGGCTTCATATGATGAAACAGAAAGGAATAAGATTTGCGGAATCATATAGAAAAAGATTGCATATTATACCATTATGTTTGAGGTAATTACCTTTCGCGGGGCAACATTAGCCTATCACCCTTGATGGAAGGAAGGTTGCATGAGAATAAGTAGTGATTTCTCGCCCATCCAACAACTTTCTCTGCCTCTACTCCCCAGAATCACAAGACAAGTGAAACATAAGTTAAAAAGAAGCAACTGCAACCAAAATATGTTCCTCCAGTATCATCTGATGCATTAGTATCTCAAACGATGTCACCCAAAAGAAATTGCAAGAGGTATGGAAGACTGGGAGTAATTTCCTCAACCCTAGACTTTGGCTTCCAGATGGATGGATTGGAGCCAAGTGAGAAGAACCTATGAATGCAGTTCTTAATATGGAGCATGAATGATGATGATCGTCGTCATCATCAACATCACATTTTTTTGGCTTGTCATAATGCCATCATGTCAATTTGTATAGCTAGGTTGTGAAGGCTCCATGGAGCACCCTAGGCAAGATTAATTAAACAAAGAAAAAAAAATCTCCTTACTCTGCTTTGTCAAGATTATGCCATCAGTCTTTACACTCAAAAGCTCTGTGCAAGTTAGTTCATGCTCTTCCAAGACCTGAAAGATAAAGAAAGTCATGGAAAAAGTTATACCCAAGATCATTTCCCAATAAGCGGAAAAAGGAAAATTGCCAAGGAAATGATAGATTTTGTGCGCACACTTGTTTACCTTACTCAGCTCAACTAAATTACTCCTCGATATTACAATTTTTCTGTCATCTTCAAGTTGTTTATAGAAGGTTTTGAGTAGATCCTCTTCCTGCAGAACAATGCAGCATATCAGAGCGTTAACAGTGCGAAACTGAAAGTTTGATTGTGTGAGCGCATATCCAGAGCAGGAACTAGACTTATTGATCATCTCCCATCTTTAATGACCCAATCTGCCATCCATTAGACAGAGTCCTCTACATTTCTAAAGTGCTTAGTAGAAAGAAGGATAAATCTCCTGCACAATCTAGCTATTGGCGCAGACATTGCTCTTATGAGGTTAAATTATAATTCTCATTTGAAGTACACACTCAGGATATCAGTATACTTTCCGTTCATCATATGAGAAAAATTAAGATTACCAAAAATGATACCTAGAGTTAATGCCCCACCTCAACAGGCTGCATGTATGATATCCTCTTCGAATCAGAATTCGAAGATATCGTTTTTGTTTCTACTCCTCGCAGTTTTCTTGTTAAGTATCACGAAAGAATAGAAAGTGACTATTGCGGATATAACAAATCAATTTAGAAAACATGATAATGCTGAATATAAATAAATTCTACAGGACCGCAAATTATATTTAAAACTAGAGCATGTAGAATATGAAATTCAATTAAAGTGCAATTAAGACACTATCATGGCAGAAGTTACCTTTGGAGGATGAACATAGACAACATTAGTAAAAACCTTATATATATCATCAGTTTTTGACGCTTTAGCTGCTTTCAGCCCTTCAGTAAGTCGTTTTAGCGAAAAAGGCTGTAAAATGAGATAAGGAGATTATGAAAATCCGCATGGGAAACAAAAAAAGAGGACGACTTACTCCCCATTGAAAGATGGGACAAAAACAATGGTGGACTCCACATGAAATGAAACAGCAGAAACAGCAAACACCCAAAGTCAACAACGTCAACATTTTTATCAGAGCAACACTTTCAAGTGCCAATATAATCATACAAGTACTGTCATGGGGAGTGATCAGCAGCACATGATCGACATAAAAAATAAAATAAAAAAAAGTGTAGCACATCCAAGGTAACGAAGGGTGCTCCGTGAGAAATTAAGGGTTTATACACACAATGGCATGAAATCGAAATGAAGAACAAGCTGATGATTTAGAAAAGGCCGTATCATTTCAGAGAAATTACCAGCTGACCAATGCGATCAAGGGGAGGAATAACCACTCTCTGCAATAAAAACATAGAGAACTTTATTAGCAAATGTAATCAAGTATATTTTGAGCAAGTTCATGAACTGAAGGTGTTCACAACTTTCAAAACAAAATACAAGCGAGACTATATACAATGTGCCACAGTGAACAAAAAATCAATATGAACCATCGAGTCTGGCAAGTATAAAAGTAAAGGTTAGCCTCGGAAATAAGGTAAAATTTAAAGTACTCACGAATTTCTCTTTCTCCTTTGGAGCTCCCTTCTCCACTTTGTTTTGCCCACAAATGAGAACAACTGGTCCTAGCAATTGATCAAACATTTCCTCCAACTTAGAAACAAACTCTTTACGATGAGATTTGGGAACTGCCCTTGACAACCATTCTGAAGAATCAGGAAAATAGACAATGATTGGCTGCAAAGATGGAAGTATCTGCAGAAACATGTGACAAAAGGAGTATGGTATGAGTAACATCAAAGGGTTACATCAAAAGTATCATACATAGAATTTGAAAAAAAGCGACCTCATGCAGCCTTTATTTAAATATTACCTCATAAAGAGCCTCAATTGCAATGTACCAGTCTTCTGACTGAGTGTCTAGGTCACGAACTATATCCTGAACTGGAAATTATTGGAAAAAATGTCAACTTAATAAAAGGAAAGTTTTCGTATCTAAACCATTGCAAATGGGAATAACGAAAGAAGCGAATCTCATGCGTGATCAACGGTCTTATAATTATGGCTTTCATATAACCAATGGATTGACAGATCGATTGAATGAATACAACTTATTGAGCTACTTCTAGAGTTACCATCATCAGACAGATTACATAAAAAATGATCCATCAAAAAACTTACAAGAATTATTTCAGGATTACTCCCATGCTGACATTTGGACAAGTAACAACTGTATCCTAACGAGAGACTGTCAAGAACTCTATTACAGCCATCTATATTATCTAACACTATATCGTGTCTTCTAAATAATATGAAATCATCCACAAATTTTATTTTTAAAGAATAAATCATAAAAAAAAAGAGAAGGGGAAAGGCCCCGAAAATTTCCTTCAAATCCCAATACCATCTACACACAGGCCCCCAAATAATCACATCGCCAGTTCATCTTAGGGACAACCGTCATAAAATCCAACCACATACCTACCATATTTCTCTGGCAAGCTACCATCGACCTGTATTCTCTCTGGACTCTTGTCACAATAAGGGATTTCCAAAGTAATCAATCACCAACACATCGAAATCATACAGCCCTATTATGCCAAAACCAGTCTATTCTACATAGACTTTATCAGCATCTGCTGGACCACATCCTCACTCAGTAATTCAAAAACTCACTTCCCTTCTCATCACCCAACAGATGCCAGAAATGATGGAAGAAAATCAAGAGACCTACCTTCTTCACTCCCTCCTCAATATTTCCTTGGTGAAAGAACCTCACATGCCCCTCCTCCCCTACAAAAGATGTTTAGAGAGTAGATTGAGACCACAACCTTAGATTCAATGGCCGATTCAAAAGCCCCTATAAAACATAGTCTCCTCGAATTGGTGTTTATCCCCACTGTTTGTTGTTGACGTCACCATTGTTGCTATCACTATCATTTGCCAATGCCCCTGCCACTGTTGCAGTCATTAATCCTACCTCTTGTTATCATAATCTATGATCATTGCAGAGCCCATCATTAGTAACACGTCCTTCTTTTCGTTTTTTCCTCCTCTCCTGCCATGATCTTTCACTTCCTCTGTTGTCCATAACTTTTCTTCCTCCCAGTTGTCGTAATCAGTCAGGACCTGCTTGTGATGGAGGCGTAAAGGGTGTTGACGAATTAGGAACTCTGGGGTGGTGTCAAGGTGTCAATGAATGACATCTCAACAGAAGGTCACATTAACAAATTTTCTTTTGCTATTTTAATTGCGAAACAGATTATTTTTCAAGGTGTAAAACATAAAATATATTTTTCTTATTATTTTCAATTGAACTAAGTAGAGACAAATAGTATCTAAACTAAGATAGCATAGGAACAAGAAAGAAGGGAAGGAAAGAAGACCGCATGCCATCTGAGGATGGGCCAGAAAAAGTAGAAATACGGTTTTTCTGCCATTTTCGAAGTTTGGAAACACACCATGGAGTGAGATATACCCACTTATTTCTTGAGAAGAGAAAGAGCAACGAAATTCCACGCATCCAAGAAGCAAGCTAATTTATCAGTAGTCTTCACAAGAATCCCCAGCAAATGGGAAGAAGCAAAACTAAACAGAACCCCACAGCCTCCCTAATTCATGCTGTGTTGCAGAATTCAGATGACTATGGAAATGCCCAAGCTTTCTATATCAACTCACTGAGATGGAAGGTGACACACCTACAACTATTGACAAACGCTTGAGTTACTTATTTCGCCGCCATATTCACTACTGATAAACGGATTTCTTTGCCTCTGTACATGGAAAGACTTTCCTCAAAGAAAGGCAGGCATTACAACCAATTTCATTCAAAGTAAACGGGGTAGAGGTGAGTTACTCTGCTGACTCCGAAACATGGGAAACCCATTGATGTAGACCTGAGAGATGCCCATGGGCCGTTTGTGTACACTCGTTCCCCTTCGTTCTAGACAAACGTGGGTGTGTAACCCAGTACCTCACTTCTTGAAGCTAGCTCCCAAAGGCAACTGGCCTATATGGCAAATGAAAATTTATGCAGGAATAGCTTACCTGTGCTTCTACTTAATACAATAGCTCAATGAGAGACTAGAGATCAGGAGCCCCCGATAGTTACAGCATGATGTAAAAGGATATGATCGTCACTTTTTCTCGAAAAGGAAGAGATTGTCAGCATATCGTCCTAATAACAAGCTTATTACAGTGTGTGATTTTCCTTTTCCCTTGCTTTTGCTAGTCAATAACTTTACTTTTCATCTCAGATATAGTTTTCCATTCCATTTGAACTGCAGCAAAGCCAAAATTATTGAGCAAAGTATAACCAGAATTAATAGCAAGCGCTTACTGTTGATCCAATAAATAGATGGTCTTGTTGCATCTCCCCCCAAACTTAGTTCATCCTTTCCATCTTCCCCCGTTTTCTCAATACTATCCAGAATAACAGCCACTTGATCCCCATTGACTTCATAAACCTCTCCACGGTGACCACTCGACAATGGCCTGATAAAGTAGGGAACATCACATGATTACAAGGTTTTAACAATAACGTGCTTAAGCATTATCTCAAACATGTATTGAGCCTGAATCTGCAAAACAATCAGGACAGATACTTGAGGACAAACAATTGTTAAATATACTTCTAATCAAATATAAAATATGGAAAAAAAAATATATGTGACGTTTGAAGATCTGACTGTGGCATTAACCATTAGATCTTCGTTAGGATGCATCCTAAAACATAGTGACCTCCCTGGGCGGGAAAATGGAGAACGAAACAGCTCTGCGGCTGAGAGAATATATGGAGGAATGCCTGTCATCTAGTTCCACTACCTACCATTACCCTAGAATTGAATGTTGCTTTCTGATGGAAAAGAAACTGGCTACGCACTACAGTCAGAAAGTTGAAACGTATTATGCTACAAGCGTGACTTTGTTGAATGGAATGTGGTCTCTATGATGCAGAAGACTACTTGATTCATAACTGTCTACATTGATGCAACCAAGAGAAGGGAATCTGACTTTTGTCTATTCTAAACTGGAGGGGTGACTCGAGAGTTCATCTCGTATCTGACTCATTTCTCAAAATTCAATACGTACAAAAAATAAGTTGGAACAGCATTAACTAAATCGCCTGGACTCATAATTTTGGATTTATCACGTTCATAAAATCTCCAGTGATGTCTCGTCTTTTTTTGTCTCTTCAATGAAGATCATTTCTGATACTACCAAGAAGTATTTTGCAACCTATTAGCCTTCCTGCGATCTCTCCTTTTCTTTTCTCTCTCAAATTCCGATTATCCCAATCAAAAGATTGGCATTTTAATCTATGATCCCGAGAATAAATAAGACATCTCAAGGCCGGTGTTTTCTTTAGGATTCACCAGAAAAGTGATCCCATCAGCTTGCCATGCTTTTGTTCTCCTCCCACATTTCGGCCAATGGTCACATTGTCAACCCTAGCACAAATGCTGAATGGAAATGGATTCAAATTCAACTTGTCTATTCAAACTTGTGTAATAATACAGAAACGATCATGATAGAAAAATAATTAGAAAATGACGGATTAAAATAAACAAAGAAAACGAAGATGTACGTAGTATTGCATTTAAAGTGAAAAACAGAAGAAATAGAGGATGATCTAGATGACGTGTTTAGATAATGTTTTCTACAAAAATATACATCTAAATTCATCGATGTCTAGTACTGGAAATGATTCATCATAACAGCTGATTCTATCACCAGTGTCTGACAAAAATATATCAGGTTAGATATCTCAGCATTCATATGTAGAAGCTGTTAGCGTAAGACACAAAACAGAGGCAGATAAGTGAGCATCGGAAAATCACACATCAATGCAACAACAACAGATCATTCGTGCACAACTCATCCATCAAATATTTCCAGCATCATTATGCCACCCAAAACTCTCACTGCCAAAACATAAAAATTATGTCCCCTATCTACATTTCCAGAAAAAACCCTATGGCACTAAAAATAGAAAAGGAGGATCCAAAACACCTATACCATGAAGTTCTTAGTATTAAATATAAGATATATCATAATATATAACATATATCAAAAAAATAAGAAAAAAAAACTCATCACACAAGATCCGAAAAGATAAGGCGTTAGTCAGTTAAATTTTTAGTAGAACCTGGGGAGGGATACACACTGAGAACAAAATAATCCCCGCCTCCCTACCTCTCTCTCTCTCTCCACCTCCTCTCGCAAAAAACTTTCTTAAAAGATCCTGACTAGGAAAAGGGACTCATATCTGCAGTATTCCAAGCTCCTAGTTCCAATTTAAAACATAACAAAAGGTAAAAAAGACAATGTTTATCTTGGCATGAAATCTCTAGAAAGCTCTGATTGTAGAAGGCCAATTGATGGATACACCTACAGCAGGTTGACATTGCCAAAAACTTACAAACCTGCCTCTAACGAATGTATAAGCCTTTGATGGACCATCAGAACTCGGTATTTTCCCCAAATTAACCCTGTAATGCAAGATATATGCTAACAATCAGGAGTGGATAAATACGTAGTTAATGGAGGGGGAATGAAAAAAAGGGTTTTGAAGCATGTGTAAAAAGACTCGGGAATGACCACACCAAAACTACAATACATCAAGGCGAGCTAAATGATCAGACAAGCCACTTTAGCAGCTCTGTTGGATCAAAGACAGGCAAGGTCAGCAAATCCTATTGTCATAATGAAGGCTCAATGATTATGTAATAAATCTCGAAGTCCAATTAACCAACCTAATACCTACACTTTGATGAAATATCTCATAAGAATACAACAGGACAGTAATTTTAAGGAAAGTAACAAAGGAAAATTATGGGCATCCATATCATTAATGCATTTAATGATTCTACATGATACCAAGCCTTTTATTCCCCTTATCAGACACTTTATATCTAGTTGCACCTAGATTAACATGAGAGAATAGTACGAAACAAAATCACAGTGAAGCTCAACACGTTTTAAGCCGAGACAACAACACACTCACAAGATGGTAGACATCATCATTTTTCTAAAGAACAGTCGCACTTATTACGTAGGATTAGTGTTTTACATTGGCATAGGTCAAGTTATAGTTGTGTTGAGGGTTTTATCTCGAAGAGAGATCACTGATCCTTTTATAGTTGCATTAATGATGTTCTCTTTTCTCCATCCACGCTGAACAAATGGTTTTGCAAAATATTCAACAGCTCCAAATAAGCACCCTCATCGAAACCACCTTGAGGTGTTAGGAAGAAAAGCTGGTAGCCATAAAACAAGAAAGAACCAAAACGACAAAGGCAATGATTAACTCCCAAGTCAATAAGTGATACATGATTATATGTATCACAATTAGCATCTATAATGAGTCTCGTAACTGGAGAGAAGTGAATTATACACATTTTTCTTAAATGAATGGCCTCTTAGAAATAAGATCCAAGAAATAACTAACCAAAGTTAGGCATTAAAAACACAATTTTGTCCAGGTAGCCTAGTCCACCAAGATGGAGGGTCACCTTCGGCTAATATTATTTAATCTTGAAGATGGCTAGGGCTACCACCACATAAACTCAAGAAGAAGACGGCGAACCTTCAGCTTATATTAAACTCCAGTTCATGCCACAACCTTAGTCAGGATAACATAATGCTAGGATCCAAACTACATTCCCAGAGTAACAGAAAACAATTGAGCTAGTTATTGAGCAAAGTTTTATGAATATTCCACGACATTTTACATTTTACAATTGAGCAAAGTTGCTGCATAGCCTTAAATTTCGTCCGGTTGACAAGGTGAAACTCCCACACCTCACCAGGAGAGATCTACACCTTCATGAGGATTCTATGCTGACAGCAATTTAAAACATGAGCACACAACACAAGGCAAAGTATATCTTGCACTTGGACCCCACCAAGTGATGCACAAATGAGATCTCAAACTCTTTTTTTGAAAATCCGAAGGAATCTTTCATGGTCCCGCTCTACCTGTATGTGCTCAAATTTCACAGCAAAACAGTAATTTTTTCCTTAGCAACCAACCTGATGTTACTTTGAGCAAGTCTGATGGAAATCGCATTTGGTACAATCAAGGATTAAAGAGAGCTCTTCCAAGTTCATTAACAGTCAAATATGTTCCCATCTAAGTTCAATGACCACCGTTTCTAGGAATTCCCAAACACCAGTCTATTGAAATTCATAACAGTCCACTTTCATGATGCCAGTTGAGTGATTTAAACATTTTTCAGACCACATGACGAAAGCAATGTCAGATGAAGTACTAGTCTTTTGATCGTTCTTCTCCCACGCCTTTATCTCTCCCCCTGGGTTTCCCTCGATTTCGGCTTCAGATTTGCTTCAGGTTTTGGCCGTCAGGACTACCGCGTAGAAGGTTCATTCAAGCAGAAATTAACAAAAAAGTTCCCCCATCCTAAGACACTTCATAAGGGGTGTACCCTCGATGAGATGAAACCTAAAATCACGACGATGACAGTGGTGAATGAAACCACTAAGTCACTGTACGCATTCAGTATCTCTTGGTTTAACCATGATTATTCAGAAACCCACGAAACCCAAGATAGAATGGATCTTCATCGCTAATCTGGAATATGAAATAACACACTTCCACTAAAAAAACCATATATCCTGATCCGCACTAGATTCTGTCTAAGATAACAATCGATCAAGGCTTCAAGATTATGGTATTTCAAAGCAAATGTGCATCATAACTAGCTCAGGTAAAGAAAATATTTCGAAAAGAAAAGAGATTACGTGACTCCAAGAGGTTTTATGACCCCCCAATAACAGAATGCAGATATAAGTTTTGGCAAGGACGATGAAAATGAACGTCAAGTGATTAAGTACCTGTTATCAATTTCTAAGTGCACGGTGGCCCCAATGTACTTCACTCTATCCCCTGACAACCAAACGGAAAAAAAGAGAAGATTGGCTGAGGATACATCCAGTCTGAGAACAAGAGTAAATAATATGTAATTATTCATGGTTGGTGTGTTTGTAACAATGAAGAACTTCCTTTACAAGCCAACTTCGAAAGAATTTTCATAAAACATCAAACAGCCAAATAATAAGCAATGCAGTTTAAATAATATCAAAACACAACCAGCACCTCCTTTTATGCGCTCTAAAAAAAATTGGCACCTTCATTCATCTGGGAAGTGGCTTTCAAGAGAAGAAGATGCTACCAAGGTATCTATCAAGGTAACAAAATGACAAATACAGATTCTGACAGATTCTACAGGAGCCACACATATACCGAACATGATACCATTAGTTTAATCTGGAATAACTGTTCAAGGCAGCCATGATCTGATGGCAGGACAACGTGTTGGGGGACTGCAAGCATGTAGACTACGAAAGAAATCAGTGGACCACACTTTGACAGATGTACGCTCTGTTCTAATGGGAGTGATCAAAAGCACTTCTGTTGAAAAGAGATGGAAAAAGAAAATCGAGGCCTCCATAAACTGAAACGTAATACAATATACAGAGGTATCCATGGAGAAGGAGTTTTCAACAAAATAAACCTTGAATGATGATTCTCAGTGAACTGCAATTGTCAAATCCAAGTGACTCATAAGCTAGTGTAATCAAAGCTTCCATTCCATGTGTATTATCATCAGCTTCCTAATTCTCATGGCAGATGGTCTATAATGAATACCTAAAAAACAAAGGTCGGATACTGGCTAATTGTTGGGACTTTGGGATATATTCACTAAGGTGAATCATTCGCTCACAAGTTTTATAAACTCTTATTACTCTGTGGAGGAGAAGATAGAAAAATACTTTCAGCTCAGAAAACGATGGATGGCAGTTTCAACCAAAAAAGACAAACAAAAGCAAAAAGTCATGTTGTACATGCAACATACAGCAATCAGAAAGGGCTTGGTGGAAAGTTCTGCAAGTAGTCATGATGTAGCCAATCTGATAGGAGAGACAAGAGGAAATTTCAGTTAAGATGGAACATCAAGGATATTCTAAGTCAAGACTGCTGACAAACAGGTAAAAGCTTTTGTGGCTAATGTCAGAGACATTCGGAAATTTAATCATTTCGAAGTCTCATTTTATCTGCTTAAGAGAAGTATATCTTGAACTTGAGAACTTCTTGAGCCTCTGCAATAAGGTTATTTTTCTTTCTGTGCCATATGTGATGCTCTATTGGAATAATATGCAAAATTTCCAACACCGTGTGCTACCCTTTTAATTTTAGACACATCTGTGGACTGTAACATCTGAAAACGAAAAAAAGGGTTCTAAAATCATAAATCAGCACCAAGATGTGTCCTCTGCAAGCTTCATAAGACAAAAACGACATCTTTTTCCATAAAAGAGATCAATGATGTCCACTGGAAAGCAGTGGAGATTAGACATCCTCAGGAATCTAATTGGTAAGATTAAGAAAGCAAAAATCAATTCGTTTATCTATCAGTATCTATGTATAATCGAAAAAGGCGTCAATCCAAGACAGTCCTCTTTTTCATCTATTTCTTGTAGGGAGTTTTTGTCACGCACCCAGAAACTCGTCTTAAATTTAGAGCACAAATTTCAAAAGAAAAGAAGGTTTTGGGGTATCATTTGGATTCTTCTAATCAATTAAATGCTCACATAACAAGAAACATAATATAAATAATATGTTTATCTATGCCAAACCAACCAACCTTATGAAGTTAGAAACAAACAGTAGAACATTTTAGAAGTGAAATTATACCCTTTCTAAGGGGCTCTCTTGATTCCCGTGAGGATGTACTGGCATCTGACTGAGCCGAAGCCAACCTAGTTGCATCTTCTCCCGAAACTCTCTACAATAAAGACAGAGGAACGTCAGAATGGCAAATCGAACAAGAATCAATTCTTTCACCCAGAAACAATAAAAGTAGGGGGGAAATGCAGATTTCGCAGTTTCTGAGAAGACAACTCCCAAAAAGCAAGGTATAAGAATAAAAAAGGATTTTCAATGTGTGTTGATTAAATCCCTACCAACATTATGAGATATAACTTAGAATTATAAAATTATAAAATTAAATTAAAATATCCGAAAAAAATATGTTTAAGTTGGTAATTGACAGAATTAACTTTAAAATGTTGCCAATAATCTACGGTCACTCATAATCAGAGAAAATATTACCTTGTAAATAAACAGAATGAAATTCTTGCCATAAATAAAGGTATTTGTAATTATGGATCAATAAATATATGCTTCTCATTTTAGCCTCAAAAACCTCTTAAATTGTATTTATAACCCCCGAAACACAGCTCTATGTCCAGACCTAGAAATATGTGAGCATTGCTACGCCTAAGACAGTTTTTACTGGTGGGTAAGCTTGAATAGCTTCAAGATTTTCTAGGAGTGCCACATAAAAAATGACTAAGACGAATTGGAGATTAGGATGAGCCGCATGAACTGCTGCAGACAATTTAAGCTTCAAACAAGAAAGAACAAGGACTACGATTACATCTGTATAATTCATGAATTTTTGTAGGGTATGTGTGTCGAGAACTCTTACAATATTCCGTCTCATATAATATGATAGGTCGTTTCTAGCATAATCAAAACAGATGCTAGCTCGTTCTTGGATAGAACTAAACATAGTTAATGTATAGACGATTGACATAACCAATCATGGTTCGGATTCATATTAGGATACAGGTTAACATTTAGTATAAGCGTTCTTTAAGCAGTTTGCGAAATGTTTACCTGAGCAAACTCTTCAAGGCTAAAAGGAATAAGGTTTTTCAGAGCTTCAGGAGATGCTTGCACATCAACATCATCTTCATCACTATCCTCATCAGTGTTAACTTCATTACTGCTAGTCAGCTCCTCTTCATTACTACCTTCATGGTCATCCTCGGCCTCAGACCCAACATTTTCTTCACAAGATTCTGTATTTTCATCATCTGTTTCATCTTCTGAACCACATTCTTGACCAAAATCCTGCAATACATAGTTTTTATCATCTGATCCTGAGGATTTAAAATATTAAATCCACTGAAGAAAGTATGGCAGTTAACTGGAAAGGTAGGTCTCTACATATAATCATATTCCCAAATAGCACCTTAAAAAATTGTAAAGAAACAAATAAATGATTACAACCATACATATGGAGCAAGAGCAGCACTATCAAGCACCAGCAGGGGAACTTCCAGTTCCCTGCAGAGGGCCCTCACCAATCTCTCACGATAAAGTTCAGTTCCTGTAAACCCAGCATGCCACCAAACATATCTTCCAATAAGTTTTCTTAAAATATAAAAAAATGTAACCATGGAGGGCGGTGAATACGGAACCTGCGATGCTCTGGAGTAATATCCTCCCACTTGATGAAGCTAATCGTGCACCATAAGATGATGCAAATTTATTTTTCTTTAAATGAGATGCAGCACACTCCATCAACAGATGTTTCGTGTCTTCACTGCAACCAGAAAAGCAAAAACAAGGCATGGCATGACTGCATGTTGAAACAATCTGTTGTTGACAATAAGAGAAATAGGAGGCAGTGCTTACTTCAGGTGATAGGGAAACTTGTCCCACGACACTGTGATCTTCTCCCAAGGAATCAGCCTACGTACGAACTCATTCTTAAACCTCTCCTTTTTAGTCAGAAATGGAGACTCCCTTTTTCTGCTGTCACAAAAGGACTTTGCGTTATCAATCCATTCGTGCTGTTCCTGCCGACACAGCCAAGCATGCTCATCATGATGCTTGGAGTCTAACACAACCTTCTCACGCCGTGTCTTTGCCTTCTCAAAATTAGCAGTATCTTTCACCGGTATATGTTTACCATCACCACCATTCCTGCCATCGCCCTTGGAACTGTAAAATCTCGGCGATGCACACAACCATTTGGGGCCGTATTTCCCGCGAAATCCTAGGCGACTCTCCCGGATGGTAACGCTTGGGAAAGAAAATGGAGACAAACAAAATTTCCTAGCCGCACAATCATTTAACCTGGGCTCAATCCGGTGTGGATATCCTGCATTATGACAAGGGAACGAATGCCCGCGAGATTCTGGTCTTATTGGATGCACATGTTGCCAGATGGCAGAATACAGATTACGGGTTCTGCCCTTTAACTTATGCGGATACATTTCAGCTTCCTACCAGCGATGGTTAAAACAGCTAGCTTAATTCTCAGGTTATCACAGCCAACTCATGTCAAGCCATTACGCAGAAAATTCAGCAGACACCCAAGTTGTGGAACCTGCTAAATTGCACAGAACAGAGACAGAATATGAGTAAATTTCGGAAAAAATGATAAATGCCGAAACACATTGATGAATTTATAGAATAAACATATATGAATAAGATAAAGGCGAAAAGCTGCGAGCTGTGCAAATAAGAAACAAAATTTCAACTGAACGGCAGCCAGCTTTAGATCCGAAAACGAATAAGGGAGAGCACAGAGCTTGAATTTTCTCTGAGAAAACAAACCAAATCCACGAGTCGCTTCGAGGACGCGACGTAAAAATACTGCACGCACACCGAACAAATGGAAAGAATCCGGCGGCACATCCACCGGCAACATTCTAACAGAAAAAGCTGCATTTCAACTCACAAAAAAGACGCTCCCCTGTCTGTTCACCTGGGAGAAGAGATAGTAGTCCAGCCTAAACCCCTTCGGAAGGGGGAGCGACCGCCCCGACCGAGAAAGGGAGATGGCTTCTGCGTTTCCGGCTGCTCGCTAGAGATGACAGGCAGCTCTGCTGCGTTTCGCTTCCGGCGGATCGGGCCAGCAAGAGTACCAGCGGGAAGCGTAGATGCCCTTGATCAGTGAGCTTCGCTTTGGGCCTAAGCCCGCTCCAGACATCATCTTCACCGTTCGATCCGTGACCAACCGACTTTTTTGATCCAACGGACACTATTCTCCTATGTTTTGGGCCTGATTGAGCTCGTTTAAGATGGGCCCAACGACTAATGGCCCATCCTTCGCAAGCAGGTCGGCCCATCAGGACCGGCCCACTTTTACGGGTTCCTCATCGTAAAGCGGGAAACCTAAAAAGTAGACCAGGGCTTTAGAAGGCCCGCCGGCGGCAATCGGGATCCGCCGCCAGAGTCTCCGGTTGAGCCACCGGAGGGAGCTCCACCGTCGCGCGGGTTGCCCTCTCCGCGGCTACTGGGACTGGTATTCTTAACCCCACCTCTCCTCCTTTATCCAGTTGAGGTTTCATAGGGTCTTCTGCACTCGCCATAGCTTTCTCTCCGGCTGCCGAGGTTTTATAGGGTCTTCTGGACCTGTCTCGGAAAATTCGAATTCTGTAGCAATTGGCTTTCCCCCGGAGCCCCTGGCTGTCGCATTGGAACGGGATTTGTTTATGTTCTTTCTCACCCATTCATCTGCCCATTGACGACGACTTCCCGTGATTGGCCGGATTTTAACCTTCTTCCAGTGATTTCTCATTCATTCTGAGTTTCTAATCGGCGAGGATTTTTCTGGCTGATGCCGCATCTCTTGAAGATATCCCCGAGCTCGAGGATGAGAGAGACGGGGAGAGTGGTCCTGGGCATGCCTGGTCCGTGGGCTGAGGATAATCATGAAGTGGCTGACCATTACACGACGAAGATAGGCGGGGTGCCCGTAAGTTGATCGTGGAATGCCCATGAGAGTCTTGAAGCTCGACAATGTCGAGGCTTCCCGTTATTTATTTGATGTTTACCATGCTAAGCTATTTATTGGTCTTCTTTTTGCTTCCAGGACTGGCCGACTCTGGATATCAATCCGGACATGGTCAAGTGCAGGTTATGTGGTGAAAGGCTCTACCTTGTGGCACAGGCATGGTTCCGTTCATTGTTCTCTAGCCTCCTTGACCGGTGTATTATGACTACAGTTTTCTTAATTATCTTTTCTTTTTCCCTGCCCTATGTAGGTTTATTCTCCAATTTCATCTGGTAGTTCTAAGGTTGAAGACCGTACTATTTATGTTCTTGGCTGCCCAAGACCAAAGTGTGCGAGCAGCTGTGATGGGTATGTTGTCTTTTTTTCAATTAATGGTGTCTGCTCCCGTGTTTTCTATCAGATGAACTAAGAAGGTTTCTAAACCTGATGTAGGACATTTTTTCTCCTCAGTCATGCCTTATTTCTTGTCCTATTTACTCGCTTATTTTTTGGGCTATTTACTGTTCTATTATTGTCCATTGTTTTGTCAGAAATAGAAAGAAGAGCACCATTAAAGGAATTTTTTGCCCTTTTTTATCAGCAAGTGTCTGACTAGAAATGTTTGCAGATGGAGAACTCTTCGGGTTCAGAAAGCTAGAAGTGAAAGTCAATCAAGAGCCAGAATACAGGATGGGAAGTTGCCAGATGAACAGTTGACCTCTACTTCTTCAAGTGTCAACGACTGGTGGGCAACTGGTGATGCAAGTGACGAGGAGATGGATCTGATGAAGTTGAGTCAAGCAATATCAGAAGCTTCTTCTCTCGTTCATTGCACCAAGAAGCAGAATGAACCAATATTTTCAGAGGTTGTCCCAAAAATGAAGCCCATATGCAATGATTCCAGCATTCATGGTAAAACTCCAATCTTCGTTTTCTTTTTACCTTCTGTTTTCCTGCCATGGATTACAGATACTGGAATATCTTTCAACGAATCAGATGCCGAGATGATCATTTTTTGTCCCAAAATATATGAAAAAATGCACCATATAGGCGTACTTTTTGTTTATCTTGCAGTGCTTCCATGCTTTTATCTCTACGAGGAGGAAGAGAAGTTCTCAGATAGGATCAACAACATACATCAGCAGTGCTCCTCTCTTTCCATCAAAGATAGCCCAAGCCTTCCTGCTGATTTCCCTGATGAAGAGAGGTGGGAAGCAGAGAGTTATGAGTATGACAGAGCGCTAGGAGCTGACAGGACTTACCTCAAATTCAAGAAAAGATTAGAGGCGCATCCAGAGCAATGCATCAGGTATGATGGAGCCTGGGATTTTATATACCACCAGGCAATCTCTGAACATGCATTTCCATCATAGTTTGGGATCTATTCCGAATTATAGACGAACTAAGGTTCCATTTATCTTTAAATTACTTTTTCTGTTTATTTTTTCTTGATCCTGAATCTGTATGCTATTTAATTATCTATTTTCTTGGAGATTGATTAAACCAATGTCTTCAGAGTTGACTTCGATGTATATGTTCTCCCTTCGTCAAGATTTTATAAAAGCTAAGATCCTATGTTTTTATATTTATTTATCTGTTTTCTTTGTCCGGCTTAATCTGGAAAAATCTGACTATAGAACATGACCCACGCGCTTGGTCTTCTCTCTTACTATTTAGGTACTCTCTGGGGGGTAGGCCGCTCGTGGCCGCAAAAGGCCTGGAAGAGCCCAGCAGCTGTGAGATCTGTGGGGCACAGAGGCACTATGAGATGCAGTTGATGCCTCCATTGCTGTTTTTTCTACAGCAAGCTGCTGACGGTCGATCCCCCTGCTCCCTGGGGGATTGGAGCTGGATGACGGTCATCATTTACACATGCTCCAAGGTATCTTGATTCAACATCCTGGATATTTCCATTTTAAAATTTTAAATTATTTATTTATTTAATTATTTGACCGTGTCAGCTATCAAAGAAATCCTCTTATTCTGTTCTCACCCATGATTTTATGATATGAATTGCATCCCACAAGGAAAAGTCTAAACTGGGGATGTTTAATCTTGATTATGAATAAATGTAATATCATCAACAGCGCTGGAGATCTAGATTTTGGAAAACTGGACCACAATCCATTCTCTAGAGTTCATCCTGGAATATAATCTGGAAAATATTAAAAAAATCACAATTTCTAAAATTCCACGTTAGAGATATCGGATTAATGAGGAATGTTAAATTGAAAATAAAATAAAATAGTGTAATGATCGATCCCCCCTCGTCTTAAAATTATTAATAAATATTGAAAGCTTATAATCTTACATCGTACCAGAAAAAATGAACCTCAATTGATCTTGCAGGGGATATTTTTTTTAAAAAAAAAGATTTTTGTATAAAATGAATTATCTTGCCTTTAGCGTTCTGATAATTCATTCCTGAGATGGCGAATTATTTTTCTGCCTTCCACAGAACTGCTTCCGACGATCGTCCAAAGATAAGACCGGGGGGGACTGCTGGGCGGTGGCTGAGGAATCCACCGTCGTCCAGTGGGAATGATGAGTGAGGCTGATTCTTCCTTCTTTTGGTAATATCCCCCTTTTTATAGTTTATAAATATATATGTTAAAAATTAGAAAAAAAACCAAATAATTTATCGATAATTTTTTATTATTCGATGCGGGTTGACCACGGATTATTGGGTGGGCGGGGAGTTTTGGATGAGGGTATTCCTGTCATTTTAACCACAATTTGTTCGCTGACCGAGTTTGACCATGCTGCTACGGCTGGCACAAAGGCTAACTAATATCAGAACTTTGATATCATGGCAGCTGCAATTATTGCACGGAAATACAGGGACTTAATTGAGAAATGTATGGAGTGTTAATTAAATAATAACAGTAATAAATGTCTGATTGATGTGGACCTTGATATTAATTTCCCCCCACCCCAAGTGGTCAGAATAGCACCCATCTTGCGCCGTCAAAATGTTCTTGGTGGGCCCCATCGTAGACCCGGAAATCTCCACCGTTCATCTGAGCTGTGGTCCGCGGTGCGTTGATCTTCCGGGATTAATGTCAACCACATTAAAGTCTTTCCTCCTATGAGCTGCGCATCTAGTCAGCCATCAACAAGATCAACAAGGTCAACCCCTCAGCCTCCTTCGTTTGATTAGTAAGAACACGAAATGTCTGAAAATGACACGTGTAAAATAAAAAGCTGATGAGAATGCGGCCGACACCAATTAATCAATATCTTAATTAAGTTTATGGCGTAACCTAGGATTATCCCCATCCCGCGCGCAATAAACCGGCTGATCTGAAAGCCTCGGCAGGTGGCGCGGCGGCCGCCCCTCGCCGTCCTGATAGAACAGAGCAAGTGGGCCGGGGAGGAATCTTGAGGATTAGAAGCCACGCGCGGGTCGTTGATGATGGTCAATGTCTCGTGTCGGAAGCGAGGCTTGTCCGATTCGACAGGAAAACTCTGCGGGCATCATTTCGGAAACCGGGGCCTGTTTCGGCGGTTGGTTGGTGGGGCCCGTGCACGTGTCACCATTCTATTTGAGATTGCTTTTTTTTGTTGCACGAAGCACAGGTGGGGATGGAGGAGTGACAGTCCCCCCCAAACGAACATGCGGATGAGATTTAAGTGCGCGAAGTATCCAATGACCGTCTAACACGTATCAAATGGCCCCCTAGCCTGCCCTTTATGTTCGCTCGTGCTCGGCTCGGCTCGGCTCGTCCGCGCGGCTGTTCGAGAGAGGGCAAAAAAGAGCCGCGTCTTTTTTGCGGCAACGTGTGGAGAGGGATGTGGCCACGCCACCTCGATATTCGAATAAGAAGATTCATGGGCCAAGTCAGGAGAGATATCTCTGCGCCAGCCTGGGGCCGATCTACAGATCCCCCTCATCACCGCAGGATCTTCCATGAAGGGTTCAGATCAGTTTGGCGACTCCGCGATTCTCACTTCTCCAGTCGTTTGTCTTATTGTGAGTGGGTCCAGATACTTTTCAGCAGTCTGACCGCCCAATCGTACACAAGCAAGTTGAGATGGCCAGACGGCGAATTTGTCCGCTCTGTGACGGCGCAGCTCGCCGTCGCCGTCAGCGCTTTCGACCAGCCACGGCGACGGAGAGCGACGAACTCCGTGTGCCGCACGCCAAGGCGACGCGGACTTGACGGTGAACTCAATTTTTTTATTTAAGTTAATGTCATGATATCATTACTTTCCATTTAATTCACTAAAAACCTCCTCTCTCTCTCTCTCTATAATTTATAATTTATTGTCCAGTGGTTTTTTTTTTTTTTGGTTTGTCAAGTGGTTTACTCTGCGCTGCGGCGGTCTGCCGGGGTTCATTTTCCGCGGTGGGGTCCGCCGCCGAGGAGTCGCCGTCGAGGGGAAACGTCGCCGACGGCAATCATGGAGGCGTGAGGTGACGGCGTTAGATGGTGCACAAAGTCGGCTGCCGCCGCCGCCGCCGCCGCTGCCCCAATAGGGGTAGGAGGCTGGCTCCTGAAAATGTGGTGACCGGTAGGAAGCCAAAGCACAGTTTCCCTCGTGCGGAAAGCATAACTTCCCAACTTCCGCCGGAGACATTATTTTCCTTTTATGGGCACCGTTGACCACCAATTTCTTCTCCCAGTTAAGCAAACCACGCGCAGAAGCCCGGGCTTCACAATAATCATGTGGGCGCGCGTGTTATGAAAGCGACGCTGACGTCATGATCCAGTCAATGAATTTTATTTTTTACCGTCACTTTTTTATGGGCTCACGATATATTATTTATATTAATCGACCGCCTTCGATAAAAGAAACTCTGTTTGACATAAATCGAGGGGTCATTGTTCTGACTGCGATAGGGCGCCGTCGTATGCAGGGTTAATACGCATTCATTTCAATCGGGCCAAGTTTAGCCCAATTGGGATCTTGATTGATCGTATTATTTCTTCCATTGGGCATAAAGGAAAGTTTTTTGGCGACAATCGCCGGTCAAAAGAAGAATAGAAGAGAATTGCCCCAACTCAGGATGTTGAAAACTTCACAAAAAGTCAACGAAACCTCGAGTAGTCTGGTGTTGGAGAGAGAAGCAGGCTGTGAGATGATCTCACGATGGGCTCTGCGACGAGACTGGTGGGCTTTCGGCGAGAGACGATGATCGTATAGATACAACTGGCGGCGCAGCCGGCTGCCTCCTGAGCCGAAGCCAGCCGCCGCTTGGCAGCCGATTGGGGGCGATGGCGACGTGTGCCAGCTCGTCAGGACCCGCCGTCAGCTCTCCACGCCGCAACCCCCCTCCCTTTACCCGGGGGGCATCAAAACCCTAATAATGGAAGAAAGGTGAGCGGTGGTGGTGCGAGGAAGAAAGAGTGGAGAAGAAATCGGCCACTGAGCGAGCGGCGCCTCCCCTCTCGATCTCACCCTTTTACCCTCGTCTCTCCTCCGCAGTTTCACTTTCCTCTGATTTGCCTTTTTATTCTGATTTCTCCCCCCCCTGTCCTTTCTCTCTCTCTACGTCTCGTAGGCTCCCTTGTCTGATTCCTCTCTCTCTCTCTCTCTCTCTCTTACTCTCTATCTATCTCCAAATATAAGGTCGGCTGGTTCGAGTTCCTTGGTTCTCTGCTGGAGGTGCCGCATGGCGTGGTTGCTCGAGGCGGCTGCGAAGGGTTCTCAGATCCCGGTGGGTTTTCTCTGTTGGCTTGAGGCGACGGTCTGATTCTGTTGAATTCTACCTTTTGCAGGTATGGTTTTCCCTCCCGTATTCATCTCCTAGAACCAGGACTCTCGTGGGTTTTGACCAGTCGGTAGGCGAAGGAGCTTGGCGAGCTCTGCAGTGGTTTTCTCGTCTCGCCCTAGATGAATCCCTTCCGTGCCTGTCGGTTCTTATTGGAGATTTTTCTTCTCCGATTACTTTGTTGTTTAGGGTTCTTATTTTCTTCTGTTTGCATGGCCGGAGGTTTCGATGGCCAGGAAGTCCTCAATTTCCTCGAGAAACCTTGCCCTTCGGATCGAGGCCATCGACCGGTATTCCGAATCTGAGGAAATCTCAGAACCTGTTCTTTTGACCTTTGTAGGTTTCGATTGTTGCCCTTGTTTTTCGTCCGAGGAACTCAATTTCGTATCAGATTCTTGTCCATATTGCCCTTGTTTTTCGTCCGACGAACTCAATTTCGATTGTTACTTCCTTTTTTGAAAAAACAGTTGATGTTTTCCCTGTTCTTGGAGTATCAGCTGTTGGGATTTTGTGTTCTTTCATATCTAGTATTAGATAATTCTCCCTCTGTTCTTGGTTGTTTTTTTTCCTCACGGTGTTTGATTCCTGCGTGGGTGTTTTTAAGCGGGATAATTGATGATTTTTGCCCAGTTGATGGATATTCATCCCGTAATTCTCCATCCAGGCGTGATTTACACCCGAATGTTCGGTATCATCTCATGGCTTCATTTATTTTTTATATTCAGACGCAGTCAGTCGATCAAAGAATATATAAGAATATGATTTAGGGTTTTAACTCTGATAGTTGATGCTCTTCATCTTCGTTCTCACCGTGAACATCATCATCTTCTTCTTGCAGGGTTGATGCCCCTCGTCTCCCTTCTGATTACTCCGAAAGGGTTCTATCCGAGGAACGTGATCAGATACCCCGTCCGTCGATTGAGATCGCGCCATGGACAGAGCTGATACCTCTGGTTTCGTCAGTGGAGGGTCCGCCGTTGCTCAGAAGATCCGTTCTGCTCTCCGGCCTGCTCGTGTGGATCTACAAGACGGAGTTCCTCTGGAAACGAATTTCTAGGTCGTCAAGAGAGTCGTCCTCTTCCCGTTCCTCCGGTTCTTCCGGATCCATGGATCTGAACATGGACAACCTCCTGTTCTGCAAGAGCGCTGATTCTCTGAGGCATGATCACCGGGGCGACGCGGGGCTCCGCCTGGACTGTTTCGGCTATGGAGCGGCGGCGCCGACGATGTCGGAAGACCTCTCCGTTGAGGAAGACCGCTGCAGGCTGGTCCTCGGCCTTGGCCCGCCGCCAAGCTCCTATCTGAGGAACGGCTTCTCCTTAGGCGGTGGCACTATGAAGGTGAAGGAGGGCGGCGCCGCCGCGCAGAGCCGGAGTTTGAATTCGGAGTTTGCTGATTCAGGGATGCTGAGGCTCGGGCTGCTCTCGGGGAGCGGCCGCCATTCCGATCTGAGCACGGCCGCGGGGGAGAGCCTCCATAACCCCACCCATGCCGGCGGCGGCGCCGTCCTCGACGAGTGCTCGACCTCGGCGAAGAGGAACTCCGGCGGGTACATGCCGTCTCTGCTGCTGGCCCCCAATTCGGAGCCGCCCGGCCGTGAAGCTGGTCTGATAGTGACCGAGAATTACTCTGATTCCACAGTTCATTCCAGTCCGGAGATATCTGCCACGACCGATTCTTCCCTGGGCATCGCCGGCGAAGCCCCGAGCGCTGCTATGACCGCCGCCCAGCGGAGCCAGCTTCACCACCACAATCACCATCACCCGAAGAAGTGCAGCGTGAAGGAGTGCTCCAAGGGGGCGAGGGGAGCTTCCGGGCTGTGCATCGCCCACGGCGGCGGGCAGAGGTGCCAGAAGCCCGGGTGCAACAAGGGTGCCGAGAGCAGGACGGCCTACTGCAAGGCCCACGGCGGCGGGAGGCGGTGCGAGGAGCTGGGGTGCACCAAGAGCGCGGAGGGGAAGACGGACTACTGCATCGCCCACGGCGGCGGGCGGCGCTGCGGGCACCAGGGCTGCACCAAGGCGGCGCGGGGCAGGTCGGGGCTCTGTATCAAGCACGGCGGCGGGAAGAGGTGCACCGTGGAGGGCTGCACCAGGAGCGCGGAGGGCCAGGCGGGCCTCTGCATCTCCCACGGCGGAGGCCGCCGCTGCCAATTCCCTGGCTGCTGCAAGGGGGCGCAGGGGAGCACCGTCTACTGCAAGCGGCACGGCGGCGGGAAGAGGTGCATGTTCGAGGGCTGCACGAAGGGGGCCGAGGGCAGCACCCCGCTCTGCAAGAGCCACGGCGGGGGGAAGCGCTGCCTCCACGAAGGCGGCGGCGTGTGCCCGAAGAGCGTCCACGGCGGGACCGACTACTGCGTGGCGCACGGCGGCGGGAAGCGCTGCGCGGTGCCGGGATGCACCAAGAGCGCCCGCGGCCGCACCGACTGCTGCGTGCGGCACGGCGGGGGGAAGCGCTGCAAGTTTGAGGCCTGCGAGAAGAGCGCCCAGGGGAGCACCGACTTCTGCAAGGCCCACGGGGGGGGAAAGAGGTGCAACTGGGCGCAGGGCTGCGACAAGTTCGCCCGCGGGAGGAGCGGCCTCTGCGCCGCCCACGGGAACATGATGGCGGCGGCGAGGAGCGCTGGCGACGGCGGCATGATCGGGCCAGGGCTCTTCCGCGGGCTGGTCTCGGCTTCGATGACCACCGGGGGGAGCAGCGCCGACAACGACTACTCCTCTGCGGCGAGCGCCCTCTCCGATTGCGCCGAGTCGGCCCACCGGCGGCACCAGCAGCAGCAGCTTTTGATTCCGCCGCAGGTGCTGGTTCCACCGTCGATGAAATCCTCCTTACCCTCCCGGCAGACCGGGGCGGGTGGCTCGGGCTTCGCCCTGCCCGAGGGGCGCGTGCACGGCGGGGGGCTCATGTCTCTGCTGGGGGGCGACCTGAAGAACGCCGCCGAGGACGGCGCCGCGGCGGCGGCGGCGGTGGATGTGCCGCCGT
This sequence comes from Spirodela intermedia, assembly GCA_902729315.2. Taxonomy (NCBI): domain Eukaryota; kingdom Viridiplantae; phylum Streptophyta; class Magnoliopsida; order Alismatales; family Araceae; genus Spirodela; species Spirodela intermedia. The sequence continues at coordinate 5,100,520 of LR746272.1, forward strand.
AGGCGAACCCCCCCCTTGAACTCAGCTCCCGCAGGCAGGCATCTGCCGCGTCGACTCCCTCATTTTCTTCTGTGTGACGTGTAACTGTGCTATTGGTGGTCTCTGTCAGCAGGGAAGTGGCCCTCCCTGTAAATAAAGCGAACCCGGATTTCTTCACAACTCGTGATGTGAAGTCTCGGTGCCTCTGTTGCTTCAAATTATTTTGTCGAGTCACCCTTTTAATATCTTAAAATGTCCAGTAATTTCATATAATATTTATTATACCTATTTTACTAGATCTAATGCCGTTTAATGCTCCTCTGTAACTCGCTGCACCTCCCCACAAAGGCTATCTAATTATATGTAATTACAATCATTTTTTGTGTGCGTTTCGTATTTATTTAATCCGAAAAAATATTTTTTTAAAAAGGCGATTCGATGGTGCTATGTTCCTAGATTAATAAGGGGGGGCGGGGAAAGGCGCATTTAATGATATACGCAAAGACTCTAAGATTCAGCGTATATCATTTATATCCCTATAAATTTGGGGGAAAAAAAAGAATAGAGGGCTAGGGGTTTTATTTTCCTAAATAAACTTGGCCGCCGAATGGATCTGTCTCGGTGGTGGTGTTGACAGAGACAGAGAGTAAAGCGTAAAGCGTAGGGTTTGGACCGAGAAGAAGAAGGGGAGGGATTTGGGCTGGGCCCAAGAGAGAAATGGGTCCCACCCCCCTTGGTGGAGCCCAAATCTCCGGAATCGGTTTTCACCGAAGTAGCTGAAACGTGAGCCCACTAGGACGGAACGGACTATGCTTGTTGGGCCTTAGGGGGCCGGACATAGGAAAAGCCCATTAGTGTCTGGAAAAGGGTGTGGAGAATGTGATATTCTTACCCCGTCGTTCCGAGAAGATCGCGCCATGGGGACAGCCACCCGCTCTAATCGGTCGAAGTCCTCTCCCCCTCAATGGGGTCTGAGTTTACGGACATGGGGTTTTAATAACAGTGACATACAGGCCAATTACACGTGTCTGAACATGAGTGGACGGGTATTTTTGAGAGGGTCTGTCTTGCGCGGGGAAAGGGAGGGAGACGGAAGCGAGGCAGTGTCCTTTCTCCTGAGTTCCTCTGAGAGGGGGTGTGGGGGTTGGAGGGGGAGAGAGAGGTCCGGTGTTTCCCTCGTTCTGCTTGATCTCTGCTTCAGGCCGTCTCTCTGCCATCACCGATCCCGTCGAGGTTTTTCTTCGTGGTGCCGTGCGCTCCACCCGCGCTCGATTCGTCTTCTGCGCGTTCAACAGCGTTGGGGGACGGGAGTTTGGGGAAGTCCGAGCTCTTCTTTGGAAGGACTTTCGAATCACAACTGGTCTACAACCTCACCTTGTCTAGTGCGTTGTTTGCGCTCCTTCTGCGCATCTGTTGATGCTTCGGTGTTGAGGTCTATCGTAGGGTATTGTTTTGGTGTAAATGCAGGGGCATTGCGTTTTGCATGCAAAGCTGGATGGTAGCTTATTATTATTTTTCATGACACGTTTGCTCTGATCCATTCCTTCGAGATGTTTGTTTGTAGCTTTTGGGAAATCTCTCTTCTATTATCGAAATGACTTCCTCAGATAAACTCGTGCTCTCGGGATTCCCGCTTCTCGACTTTTTCGCGTTCTATACATCTGTTCATGCTTTTGCGTTAAGTGTGGCCTTCGATGTTTTCTCCGCCTGGACATCGGGCTGTGTTCTTTGCATGCAATGCTCTATATATCTGTTTTTCTCAGCAGGAAAGAATTCTCCCTCATCTCTAAATTTTCGTTTTCACCTTTATCCAATACCATCATTTAACCAGTACCTTTGTTTTTTCGGAGGGTTCTGTGGATATTGAACCTGGTGCACATGTCTCCTTTCCTTTGAAGCCATTGCTGTAACGTAGCTTTCTTTTAAAGTAGTTCCCAGTGCACTGGGTCATTTTTTTCTCCGTAGTCTTTCCACCGATACTGGCTTCCTTTCTTTCTCTGGTTTACGCACGGTAAATGGCTAGCTGTCCGGTGAATGTGCAGTGACGGCTTCAGTTTCAAATTTCCCTGGGTTCAACGTCTAAAAATTAACGTGGAGTCGGGACTATCATTCATACGGTCCATTGATATTTCAGGGTTTATGCTGTTCCCGTGGGCTCAAGTCGTCCAACTTGTCGTTACTTTTGTCACCCAATGAGATCCTCTGATTTTTATTGTATTCTTCAGTTGTAATGGATAAAGCTGAACGTGTGGATGATGGTCCGAGCTTAAATAGCATGGGAAAGATTGAGGACGAGATGCTGAATGCAGAAGATATCATAGAGGGTGTCACGAAGCACACTGATTCATTGATGAAGGGCACTGGAGACACAGATGTTTTCAGCTTCAGGAGTGAAAATCTATCCAGCAAAGATTTGGGGGAGAATTACCTTCATAGGTTCTGTAAGGAGGCAGCCCATGCCTTCTTTAATGACTTTGGCTTGATCAGTCATCAGATCAACTCATATAATGATTTCGTTGATAATGGTTTACAGAAGATATTTGATTCACTTGGTGAAGTCAATGTGGACCCCGAATATGATCCCTCCAAGAAAGGTTCCAGTGGCTGGCGCCATGCGAGAATCACATTCGGAAAAGTTAGGCTGGAGTCTCCTACATTCTGGACGGAAAGGCATAATAGCAGTGATGAGCCTCTGAAGTTGCTGCCAAAGCATGCTCGGCTTCAAAATATGACATACTCGGCCAGAATGTTTGTGGAAGTAAATGTCAAGGTAACCGGATGAGTTTATTCGTGCAGAAAACATTAACATTACTCAGTATGTGTTCATTTTTCTTCGATCTCTATTTTTCATTTGAGCTTCTCTGTCTGGTGAAGTACCTCTGTTGACTAGCAGATGAAGGGTTTTTCACGGACAAATTAATTCAAAGGAAAACCACATACATTTTTGTGACACCTTTGATGATAAATGCCACAGGATTGAGGGACTAGGGTTTTTATGTTTTACTATCGCTATGTCCTGTATGGAGAATTCTTTATTTCAGAATTTTGAAGATTGGAAGACTTGTTTGTGTCTGTTTTATGGATACTGTTTAAACTATTTCTGGTCTGAGAATTATCTTCTTTTCTCATGGCTCTATAACCTCGAGTGAAATGCATTTAGGTACAAACATAAAGCGTAAATCAAGCTGTAGCACCCTAAGAAAATCATTCTTTTTAATGCTTAAACATAGATTTATTCATTCTTCATTGGGTTTTCTGGAAAAACTTCGTACCATCTACTTCCTAACAATGGACATATCTTCATTTGTTGTTCATCATGTATGACTTATAATATTCTTTCTGGGAAAGAATAAAATATTTTATGGCACATGGACTGTGATATCTGCTGATCCATTCTGAGTTATATTGGGAACTTAAGCAATTTTATTAAATACCATCTTAGTTCTTATTATGATCATCACGTGTATCTGGTAAATTGACGGCCATGATACTCGCATTTTGCTCATAAATATTACGTTTTTTTCCTATTTTTTAACTTGCTGAGTATCTTCCCATCAGTAACATGTTATGTGATTCTGAGTGGAACTGACGCCCATCGGCTCGATTTACAGATCAGAGCATGATATCTCTGATTTTTTTCATTTAAAGTGTGTCTCCAATAAATCAACCATATCTGTTTTGACGTGTTACAGTTAATGTGCTGGCTACAGTCCTGGGTTTTGCTTATTTTCCATCTAAAATTTATTGTTGGCGGCAACAACTCAGGTGCCGTAGTACTTGAATTTTGTGGAGATGCAGTAACTCTTGCTGACTTGAAGATTTAATAGTCAATGAAATGTCAACTTTTGAGACTCATTTTAAATGTATGTTTAACTAGTCTGATGAGTAAACAACTCAACTGTACCGTCCTGAATGAAACCACAACTGTGTCCTCTGGTTTCCTATCACAGTAACTTTCTGAAAAAAAATCGTCATAATTCTTTCATGAACTTTCTATCATCGAGCATTTTCCAAATGTGGTGCATTGAATGTTTATGACTCTTCATTTTTGTCGAAATTTCAGGTATATACTAAAGAGCTTGTCAAAAGTGACAAATTCAAGACGGGTAAACAACAATATATCAACGATAAGGTGCTGAATGAAGATACGAGAGAGATAGTGATGGGGAGAGTACCTGTGATGGTGAAATCAAAACTTTGCTGGCTTTATAAACTTGGAAAAAGTGATTGCGACTTTGATGCAGGCGGATACTTTCTGATTAAAGGAATAGAAAAGGTGAATCTAGTCCCCTTTGTATTGTGTCCACGTATCAATCGTTATTTTCATGGATCCATGCCTATATTCCAAACTCATAATACCAGTGCCTAAATAATCCTCTTTATTTCAATTGCCCTAATTATCATATAATGTTTAAATTTTTGTATTGCAGATGCACACACATGACAAGATTCTTTTTTTGTTTTTGTTTTTTGAACAAGTATGAGTGTCCGTGTTATTTTATTTTTATCTCTGTAAGTGCATCGTATATTTCTGTCAGAGCCTTGCCAGGTGACAAGGGTTAGATCGTTAAGAAATCTTTGTTTCGAAATTGGCCGCTTGTACCTTTAAGTTATCCAAAACATTCTCGTCTGTCCGTGCATCCGATCAATTCATTTTTAGTGAGTTTTCCTTATTTAACAGTCACGGCCAGTTCTTTCTTCACAAACCTCTGACAGGAATTGGATGACAATCAATAATTAAAAATTAATGGAAGTATACCAGTTGTGCTGTTCCAGAAGACCATCAGTGATGAGGACTTGCAGTCAATCATGCATTCGTCAAGATCTACAGTTAAAGGAAGCGTATGACTGGACTTGGTGAATAATATAACAGGAACATTTTTGCTCATTTCCGTCGGTCACTGAGCCCAAGTTTATCTTGGCTATATCTAAGATTGTTAAGGTCTATTTAAGACTAGTGTATCCCAAGCATTTTCCCTGCCTTTAGGTAGAATTTAAAGCCAAAATTCTGGCTTATTAGTTTAAGGGAGCTGTTAGGATTTGTAGTCCCCTTCAAAGGCCTCGTATTCCATGTATAAATAAGTGGCTAAACTTGATGTCAAGGGACTATCTTTTGAATGAAAATTTTTGCTCTTAGTTCTTTCTCCAAGAGGGCCGTGAAGGGTCCTCTGATGTGAATTTCGGGCCCCAAAGAGTGAAACTGTGGGTTCTTTTGTCTTGCTCGATTCCTAGCGTCCCATAGGTTGTTTGGATCTCTACATCGTCAAGAGGAGGGTAGTTGGTGGGTCGTTTGATCTGTAAATCCCATAGGTCTCTGCAGACGAGCTTGAAGGCATAATCGTTGTCAATCCTATTCGTGATCTCTAATCTAACTCGGTATTGAAGATCTATTGTTTTTGGTTATACTTATCTCTAAGCTCTCACCAGCCTTACATCCGTATTTCCTATTCTGGTCCGCCCTTAACACATCATAAGTTACTGCCTTAAAGGAAGTTTCCATGCTTCCTATGATTCTAAATCTTGTTTTGAAAGCAAGGCACCTTGCTAGCGACCTAACTATAAACATAAACTAACTGTGACTACTCATAGAGGATGCCTATTTGTTTGGCCAGCCATTATTTGAATTGATATTTGCTATTTTCTCTTAAAATCAGCTATATGCAAGGTGTGTCTCGCAAAACTAATCTCATCCATCCCCAAGTAAAAAGTGTTAATCGATCCTTTTTTACTGTGTAGTTGCTGCTTTTATATACTTATGGGGATTTTTTGAGATATACGGTCAGTCCTCTGACTGGAAGGTCAGATGCACGGAATCAGCAGCAGTCGATATCATGAAATGGGGGAGAGATCAGGCGATGAAGTTGAAGGCTAGGGAATATGATAGCATTCATAAAGCAAACAAGAAAATGTATTTATTATTCACCGAAATGGATATTATATATATATATATAAGTATATATATTACTGTTATTTTCTATCACGACACACTTTTTTAGCACTGTGACTATCTATTTTTCCCAGCTGCTGAACCTTTGATCACAACTCTATAACCTAAATGATCTGTATAACATCTTAGATTTTTACTGATAGGTCTACGTGTAAATTATAATTATGGGTAAAATGAGTTGTGCAATGAAAGTACAATTTAATGAATCTAGATGTCATATCGAATTAGAGAAAGCATGTCGAAATTATTATTCAATGATTACAGAGCAGTCCACTGAAGAAAAGGTTGCCGGAAACCATCATTTCATGCAGGCTTTCCAGTTCTTTCAGAGATCGTTTTTCACGATTTAGCCAGTTTCAGTCTTATTTGAATTTTTTTTTATTGTCTAGGTCAATTTATTCTCTAAAGAGGGACCTGTTACATGATACTAGTCTGGTTACACTTTAACCTGGTCTAGTGTTACCGTCTAGTTTACCATGTCTCTCTGTTTTTCATCTTCTTCTCTTGTCTTTCACTTTTAATAAAATCATACATCTCTTCTCAATTATGACACTGTTGCGAATGGCCATTCTTCAAGTACTTTTATTTTTCTCTCCATAGGTGTTCATAGCTCAAGAACACCGTTGTTTATCAAGACTCTGGACAACTGATAAGCCGTCATGGGCTGTGCAGTACCAATCCCAGGCTAAGAAGAAGAGAGTCTATGTAAAGTTCAGGGGAGACTCAAAGGCTATTGGGTTAACTGCAAAGAAAGTTGTCACTGTCTGCTTTCTGTATGCGACAATGCCAGTATGGTTATTATTTTTTGCTCTTGGTGCATCATCTGATAGAGAGGTTCATCAAATGATTAACATTGATGAGTCTGATTCCAGGCTAGTTAATATATTATTAGAAACAATCAAAGATGCAGATGAGCAATTTTCTGGTTTTCGTGATAGAGAAAGAGCAGTGGAGTTTGTTAATGACTTGGTCAGAAACACCAAGTTTCCGCCAAGTGAAACTATGGAACAGTGCATAAAAAAATATTTATTTCCTGCTATGCATGAGGATATAAATAAGGCTCTTTTTTTGGGACACATGGTAAAATCCCTGCTGCTTGCCTGGTCTGGCAAAAGAAAGTGTGATAATATGCACGATTTTAGGAACAAAAGGTTGGAGCTATCTGGCGATCTTCTATCGAGAGAACTGTATATTCGAGTTAAACACGCTCAAAGGCGTATGTCCAAGGTCATCCAAAGAGACTTGAATGGAGATCGTGATTTAAATGTTATTGAGTACTACGTAGATGCATCAATCATCAGCAACGGTTTAGGGAGAGTATTTTCCTCTGGCACATGGAGTCATCCTTACAAAAGAACGGAAACCTCCACAGGAATTATTGCCAATCTTCGTAGGGTTAATCCTGTGCAGATGATATCTGATCTGAGAAAAACACGTCAGCAATTCCAATATAGTGGAAAGAGTGGGGATGCCAGATTTCCGTAAGATTGAATTATCACTGTAGTCACTACTGTGCAATTAGATGTCAGTAGCTATTGCTCCGTATATTTTGATTTGTGTTGCTGTTACTAGTGCAAACATTTTTGTAGCCTCAAAAGCACGTAGTTATTTTAAAAATTGAATGATGATTTATGCAATTTTTTGAGCTACAGGGTAATATATCTAAAAAACCATGAGATCATGGGAAAGTAAGCCTTCTAGATAGGAACATGGGTACAGACCTTAAGGGTGTCAAATTCGCAAGTACTTCATCACCTTTTATCAGCAGTTATGAATCTCCTTAGTCTACATATTTTGTCTGACAATGAACTTCGGTTGGAATATTTTCCGATTCTGATCTTTGATAAGATGAATTTCAAGGGAGACATTCCCCAATCCTCCCTTCAAATTTTCTGATCCATATTTTCAAACAACAAGATAAATAAAGTTCACTTTTATGTTTATTTTGAGTTGTTAATTTTACTTATCTTCGCTCTGTAGTATTTGCTCGTTCATGTCTTCCGATGTTTGGTTCATGTAATAAATTAATATTTTATTAAAATCTGATACGGTTCTTTCTTCTTTCTTCATCTCTCTTTTATTTTTCATTTTTTGTGCATAATCTGCACTGGCTTCGTGTGTTCATTTCCTGGATCGTTGGGATCAGTGAAGAATGATGCAGAAATACAACATAAGAAATGTTTTGTATAACGAATGCTTTGGCTTTTGATATAATGGTTACTATTTTTATTGTTTTGGCAATGCTGTATTATATGATTATCGAGAAGAATGCTTCTCTGATAGTCGCAGCATAATATGCCTCCCGCCAAGATGCCAGGGACCTAGTCATAGAGGAAGAGAAAACAGATGGAACTTGTCAGTATTCCTAAACTATTTTCCGGTCAAGCTGCTTTGATGACACCACACCTAATGAGAATTGCTTTTGAGGTATCACTACTGGGTTAAAATAAGAGAAGAAAATACGGGTTAATATGCCAATAAAAAAAACCCGAAGCACTTTTAAATGTTATACATTTTCTCCCAAATCAACGCTCTTTATGTTTTTTATTCTACAACCAATTTAAGCATTTCACTATAAACTGCAATGGAAAGTAAATTATGGCAATGCTTCTCGGTTCTTTGCTCCTTGTTATTCAAATAAGTATTCCTTGCTCTTGTTGCCTTCCTCAGCTAGAAGGTTTCTCTGATCTCGTAGATTTGATTGAAAGAAATCAGTTACCAGCTATTATCCCAAAAAAAGTCATTTTTTTTTTTGTTTGGTTGTTCTGTCGTACAGTTCCTTTTTATTCTGGTGTGTGAATATTCAGTCTTTTTGGCCCCATTTTCTGTTTCATTCTGGGTACAGTTCTTTTCCATGGATTATTCAAACGATAAACCAAGAAGTTGGGAGATCTCTGAATTCTCCTAACCACAGAGATAAATCGGCATATGTGCACTTATGGCTCCCTGGTGACAGATCCTGAAGAGTTCTTGTGCAATATGCCTTCTACAATCTAGACATAGAAATTGCGGGTCTATCACTTTTGACTTCCTTTCATGTGGCTCGAAACATACGTGAAATGAAAGATTAAAGTAAGATGGTTGAACCCTACGCTTATGTTTCCGGCGAAAGAGAACATCCAACATGTTTCATCCCGCTCTTCGACCCTGTAGACAGATTTTGGAGCATGCCTGCTTGGAATTCTGTTTGACTGATAATGGGGACCCGACCTTTTCGCCATGCAAAATCTTTAACATGGCGTTGACTTTTGTCTGTTGTACTTATGCAGGAACCCATCTCACTGGGGAAAGTTATGCTTCCTGTCCACCCCAGATGGAGAAAACTGTGGACTCATAAAAAATCTGGCGGTCACTGGACTTGTCAGCACCCATCGTAGGGAATCAATCGTAGAATCATTGGTAGCATGTGGGATGGAGAGACTGGAAAGAATTCCTCTCCAGTCCATAAATGGAATGAACAAGGTTTTCTTAAATGGCACCTGGGTTGGTGCCTGTCAGGACGGTCGATCCTTTGCCGCTGACCTTAGAAGCCTCCGGCGAAGAAAACTCCTCCATATTGAGGTACACTCCTCAAACTCCTGGAAGTTCTCACGAAAAATAAACCTGTGAATATATTAGCATATGAGGTTTCTTTATGCAGTTATTGAATTTATTTTGATTGTCCTATTTTATTGCTGCATCATACGGATGATAGTTTTCGCCACCAAGTAGAGAATCGGAAGTTCTTACGAACAAAAAAAAAAAAGTTTTTCGTCCAATCACTGAGATTAATTCGATTGGTCGACTGTATTATCTCATGCTTTCTTTGCCTGTCGCTCTTTTCTCGTCCTCCTCGGTTCTTGGGCTAAATCTCTTGTTTGGGTTTTTGGAGGTCGAGATCAAATGGGATCCTCATCAGCAAGAGGTGCGGGTGTTCTCCGACGCGGGAAGAATCATGCGGCCTCTTCTGATCGCGGGTAATCTCCAGAGAGCGAAGAATCTCAGGGGCGGACGCCTCTCCTTCCAATCTCTCCTCGACGAGCAGCTCGTGGAGCTCGTCGGCGTTGAGGAGGAGGAGGACTGCCGGACCGCGTGGGGGATCAAATACATCTTCAGCGAAGGCGGCGGCGCTTTGTCGCCGCCGCCCGAGTACACCCACTGCGAGCTTGACCTCTCCTTCCTGCTGGGCCTGAGCTGCTCCCTCGTCCCCTTCGCGAACCACGACTTCGCCCGGAGGGTCCTCTACCAATCGGAGAAGCACTCTCAGCAAGCCGTCGGGGTCTCCACGGTCAACCCGGCGGCGAGACTCGACACCGCCTCGTACCAGCTTTTCTACCCGCAGAGGCCGCTTTTCAGGACGACGACCTCCGAGTGCCTCCGGAAGGCGGAGCTCTACAACGGCCAGAACGCCGTCGTGGCGGTCAACGTCCACCAGGGTTACAACCAGGAGGACTCGCTGGTGCTCAACCGGGCCGCCCTGGAGCGGGGGATGTTCCGGACGGAGCTCTTCCGGTGCTACAAATCCGCTGTCGACAACATCGAGCTCCTCTCGGCGAGGCGTCTGAAGGCGAAGGACAGGGTTGCCTTCGCGAAGATCGACAGCAAGATCGGCCGCGTCGACTCACTGGAAGGAGACGGTCTCCCCTGGGTCGGCGCCCGCCTGCAGAGCGGCGACATCGTGATCGGCCGGGTCGCCGAGTCGGGGGCGGACCACTCCGTCAAGCTGAAGCACACGGAGAGAGGGTCTGTGCAGAGGGTCGTCCTCTCCGCCAACGACGAGTGCAAGAACTTCGCCGCCGTCGTCCTCCGGCAGGTTCGGTCGCCGGTGCTGGGGGACAAGTTCTCGAGCATGCACGGGCAGAAGGGCGTGGTGGGGCTCTTGGAGGCACAGGAGAACTTCCCCTTCACCGGGCAGGGGATAGTCCCCGACGTCGTCATCAACCCGCACGCCTTCCCCACCCGCCAGACGCCAGGCCAGCTGCTTGAAGCGGCGCTCGGGAAGGGCGTCGCCGCCTGCGCGGACGCCACCGTCGCGCGGTCCGCCACGCCCTTTGCCGCCCCCTCGGTGGAAGAGATCACCGAGCAGCTGCACAGGTAGGTTCCCCCCCCGGCGCCAGAGTCCACCGGCGGGAGGATCTTCTGTCTCACTGGTTACTGCCATGTTTGCAGGGCGGGTTACACGCGGTGGGGGGCGGAGAGGGTGTGCAGCGGGAGGACGGGAGAGATGATGCGGTGCATGGTGTTCATGGGGCCGACGTTCTACCAGCGGCTGGTGCACATGGCGGAGGACAAGGTGAAGTTCAGGAACACGGGGCCAGTTCACCCTCTAACGCGGCAGCCGGTGGCAGACCGGAAGAGGTACGGCGGGGTGAGGTTCGGGGAGATGGAGAGGGACTGCCTGCTGGCCCACGGCGCCGCCGCGAACCTGCACGAACGGCTCTTCGCGCTCAGCGACGCCTCGGAGATGCATGTCTGCCAGCGCTGCACGCGCGCAGCGGGTGTGGTGCAGCGCCCGGTCGCCGGGAGGAAGATGGTGCGCGGCCCCTACTGTCCCTTCTGCCGCTCCTCCGAGGAGATCGTCAGGGTCGACGTTCCCTACGGTGCCAAGCTGCTTTACCAGGAGCTCTTCAGCATGGGCATCTGCCTCAAGTTCCACACCGACGCCAGCTGACCTAATGTGAGTATGCCCATCACCACGCTCTCTCTGTCTCTCGCTACGTATATACTTATTCATATAAATATAGGATATATATATATATATATATCTTACAACCTTTTATGGTGTCTTCCCTTCCCCTTTTGGTTGGCTTAGTCGGTGGGGTATGCTGTGGTCGTAGATGTGAATGGTGGTAGGAGGGCTGCTTTTTTTGTGCCAGAGTTATCAAGGGAGGGGAGGTTTTTGGAGGGATGGGAAAAATCTGCTTTTGGTTTACTGCCGGGGGTGAAAGTGGCAGATACTAAGGATGTATCTATTATGATTTTGGATTTGCCTAGCGCAGTCTCAGGATTCGTCGCTCTCACTGGATTCTTAGTGAGGTAATTTACAGGAGAAATCCTTAAAAGCGGGATGTTGTGACGATTTAGGGACGGGGAGCGAGATAGAGAGAGAGAGAGAGAGAGAGAGAGAGATAGGGAAGGAGGGGTGATGGAAAATGTGATAAAACTACATGAGAATTAAACAGTTTTTTGATGTGTCCCTTGCGATGGCTTTGAGGGAATTATTAAATAATTTAAAAAGTTGAAAGAAATTATGTATAGTTAATTAAGCTTAGGACTATGCAAGTTGTTGAATCTCTGAAGGTCCATCCGTTGTCCTGTCACTTGCTGCAGTTGCTGCACTTCATTCTGTCAATGAGAAATAATTGAACTATGGTTACGTTAAGTCAAGTTGCCTATCCTCTCTCTCAGAGCCTCCCTTGAGGTGATGCATGGGATCTTTGCAGCCAATGGCCACTCTATTTGTTTCACTTTTGTGCCTGCCACTTGTCTTCGCAACCTTTTATATACACTAGTCAACGGTGGACATTTCAGATAGAGTTTTGAGTCAGAGCTTTAATCCATAGTATTTTATGAAGAAATGTCTAGGTAGTTAAAACCTTACATTTTTGAGAAAGATAGGCTAAAACGTACTCCCCATGGATGGTAATATGTGCCAATTGGTTGGATTTATAAAATGGCATTTACATGGCTGCACTTTGGGGAACATGACGTTTTTTTTATAAAACAAAAATGTTATATGTGTGACCAAATAGTTTCAAATATTTCCTGAAAAAGTGAGTAGCTGAATATTGGGCAAGTGTATATGGACAAACATAAAAAAGATCAATGATTATGAATCTAAATGCATAATGATGATTATGAAGATGATTTCGACAACTGAAGTGAAATCAAACCCAATGTTGATGACCTTGGTATGAGTCATTGGAATTTTATATTATTACGAATCGTGAAGCTAAGGAAATTCCTTAGAAGAATTGTGATAATTCATAAATAAAATTAAGAGACAAGTTTATGGATGTAAAAATAGTCAAATCTGCACCAAGACGTCACCAATGCATAAAGACAACATTTATAATTGTACTGGTTGTTAGCAAATGACGAGCTTAGGGTACTTGTTGAGTATGTAAAATTAGATTATGTAGTATGTACATGCCATGTACTTGCAATCATTGATGAAGTGTCTAAAACCTTTTTATTTATCTATTTTGGTTGTTCCTAATACATCTTTACATTTTAAAAACTGATTTGACACCTTACATATCTCATGATAGAGGTATGGTTTTCATGAATAATAACATTGAGTGTAGAATCATTGAGATATGAGTAGTAGAAATCAAGATATTTGATGGAATAATTAGAACTTTGATAGATATCAAGCAAGTATCACACTTAGGAAGAAATCTAATCTCTAAAGGTTCACTCTATTCCAATGGTTGTACTCATTCATTAGCTAATGATATTATGAAATTAAAGAATATAATAGCCATGTGTCACAAAGGTAGTGATGAGATTGCTTCTACACTTAAAAAAAATGTTGTGAGAAATATAAAGTTGGAATTCCTTGCCATAGAGTTCTAGGGGACAAAAAATTAACAATAGAAATGGCTTACAGCCTTGCCACGTGAAAGGATGAATCTTGAAATCAAATGCACACACAATATGAATTTTGAGCATGAATATAGTGGTATCTTGATGGCTAAGACCAAGTGTGGACAAAAATCATGGGATTTTTCTGGTTACATATGTTGTCAATGAAAGTTGAGTGTAGCAAGAAGTTGGGGATAGTTTTTGAGAAATGTAAATAATCCACCCAATAACATTACTGGGTTGACATTCACACTGAACAACAATATGAGATTGTGATGTAATGTACCTGATATTGATGTTTAACTTAGGAAAAAAATATATCAAGCATAGTACATTGCAATATTTTCCCCTGTACTAGAGAAGAAGTGGCAAGTAAACTCACAATAATTTGGATTTAGTTGGTTGTGACATCATTTTACATTCTATAATTTTTTAAATAATATTTTTGCCAACCAAGTATGGATGGGCTAGACTAGTTGGGCTTGTGGAAGATCAAACAATAGGAGATTATACAGGAGAGGATCAGAATGTGGAAGATTAATGAGCAGGTGTGGAGTTGGAGTTGACTTTACTGGTAGTTGTGCCACAAATTGTCGCTAGATAGCAGATAATGCAAATGAATCAATTGAATGGATCTATTGACGATTTGAGACCCTCTCTTTTTATTGACATAATCACAGTGTTAGACAAAAAAGACTCTGATCCTTGGTGCATGCAGTCAGGAGAGACTCTGATGTCAATTCTCCATTTAGATTCTTCCACCTTAGAACTAAGGTAAGCTAGGAATCATTAGGCCCATATATGACGAGGGGGTTGAATCATATTGAACTTGAAATTAATAGATAATATGGTTGATGTGATGTTCGATTGGATAGAAACCTGTTTCAATGCATAAAATGGGAATGGAAGAACATTTATAACAAGCATCGAAGGGTCATAACAATACTGGTGAATAATCATTATATTATTGTAAATTTTTTATTGTCTTATCTATCTGGGAATTTATCACACATAATAAAAAGCCTTGGAGAAAGATAACCCTGCCATGGGGGCGTCAAAATGATATATGATAAATGATAATAAACTAAGATTCATAAAAGCAAACTAAAGACGTATACTCTATGGAAAATCATAAAGATAATGTTGTAACTATAGAAAAAAAACAGAAAAATTGGAAATAAATGAATTAGCCACCCCAATAGAGTTTTGAAATCGATAGAACCCTGCATATCATTAAAACCTCCTGGAAATCATATAACACTTTATTATAAAAAATTAATTAATACAACGCACTCATCACAGGCTAGTCACTCCGCCATTTAAATATGTTAGCTTCAACAAAATAAAACACTCAAATAAACATTTTTTATACACATAGTGTTGGTCAATCAAAAACCTTCAATTATCCCAGTTTGGTACATAGTACCCTGCATGAACACTTCCATGGGAGGCCATCTAAACTCACCGGGGGTGTTCAAGATCATTCGGTTGTCAGCAGTGAGCTATCTATCTATTTGAATCCGCACGGCAGAAGGGGGAGGGGTCAGTCAGCGCTGGGGTAGAGGTCTAGCAAGCATGCCATCCTGGGGAGGCCTCAGGGTGCAGATCATCTCCCTTGTCTTCCCGAAGTAAACCTACCAAAGTTGGAGATATTTTCTGAAGCAGCAGGGAAAGAATGGGGGTAGGGGAGGAATTCGATAAGGGGAAACAAATAAGTACCTGGTCCAGGGAGTTTCTCAGCTTACCCTCCATCTCTTCTATCATTTTCCCCATGTTACAGACGTGCCCATCTTCCAGTGGGAGGTCCAAACTCATCTGGAAGGTGAGAGAGTGAAGATCAATGGGGAATTTGCCTTTTATTTTGGAAAAACCTGGATTTAAGGGAATTATGGGAGTCTCTTGGCGAAGGGGATCATCTCACAGACACCAGTATGGTTCTTCAGGAAAAATCTCAGGTGGGAAAGGTCAACCCTTTAAAGTTTAAACGGGGCAGGTGAATATATCAGACAATGTCGTTTTGGGATACAGCAAAGATAATTCATGGCCTCTAACAGCGATAAATTATGGGCACGTTTAAGATCTGGTCATCCACATGACTGGTATGGAAAACAACGAAATTCAGTTGAATATTGCAAATAAAGTCAGGTGTCTAGCATTATGTAATTTATGAGGCAGATATGGTTTCCTATTACTGGACGCTATGAGGGAATTGAACATAGAGTTTCCTTGACAGAGCAGAGGTTGAAGAGAAGTATCTAGTTAATTTGATTAATTAAGAGCTCTTACCGCCTAAAACAGAGATTGTATCATTTTAAGATGTTTTTGCAACTTGTTTGAGGAAGCTTGAAATTGAAGCGGTTTTCCAACAAATGAAGCAACTGCAGATAAGGATTCAGAAAAAACAAAAACTATAAATGTAAGCAAAATTACTTGTCTTCTGATCGATCCAGACAGACTGAAAGTTCCGGAGGACTTGCTCTCTGTTGTCATGGATAGCATGACAGTGCTAGTTAAGCAGTAGTGAGCGGTTCCATCTACCTCCGACCTTACCTGAGTAAACAGATAGTTAAAAAATGCATTTGATAGAAATCTACAATAGTAGAATAAATGGAAACCCCATGGGTAACAGCAGAAAGCTTTTTACTGCTGTAATGAATTGTCCTTACCTCAATGACATGAATGGCATCCCAGGCTCCTTCTTGTAGGTAACCTCTCCGCCCATGAGCAGACTTTGAACCATCTTCAGCCACATTCACCAAGAAAACATCACGTCTCAGGACAATCAGGTACATGCCCCTTGACACAGAAAATTTATGGCACAACTGCGAACCTTTCTTGATCACAAAGCAGGCGGCAATGCAATCACTATCATCCTTCCACATGTACACAGAAGAAACACCACCTTCATAATACCTACCAGTAATTTTCCCCGTTACTACCTCAGAGAACGTCGACATGGATGGCGAATGAAATGTGAATTAAGATTCTGAATGAAACTAATTGCCAAGGATGGATAGATCAGATTTATGAAAAATACAGTCAAGGTACTTACTGGTCGCGGTAGACTGAAAAGATGTCATTGGCTTCGATTTCCAATTTCCTCAGATCATCTGATGGGAGGGGTCCGTCCTCCAATGGGGGATGGTATTTGTTCGACCATGGTGATCTATATTTGAACAAGGAAGAAAAATTAATAGAAAATACTTGGCACACAGTCATTTGCACCAAAGTGTGACAAATTTAATGAGAAATCTACCATAGAACACAGTATAATGCATGCAATACAGGAAAGACGGAAGATCCCATCGAAGACACAACGGAAGGACTGAGAAAACCAAACGCGACGTCTCAATTTCCGCTTCCCATGGGATTCTTATAGAACGGCAGCACAAGAGATGTAGTTATAGTCGAGTGAGGATGGCAGCAGAAGGTCGGAATGGGAGTGTTAGTGGGGAGATACTTTCGACGATGAGACGTTAATAATTTCATAAAAAATATGAGAAAGAATATCAGTGACTACGAAGATCAAATCAATCTATCCAGCTCTCCCTCCCTCCTCGTTAACCGGTTTCACCTGTAAGAATCGGCGTCTCTGTTGTACTCGCAGAGTACAAACTCCTTGCCTGACTCCGCGTCGAAGAGGGCCTGCTCCATCCGTCCGAGCCATGCCGCCACAGGAAATACGAAAGCAGCGAAACATAGAAGAAGAAAAATCAAGCCGGGCAGGAAACAAAAACAGAGAGATCAGAAAACACCGATGCCTCCCGAAGATCTCCTCACTTCGGTTGGAAACAAAAATGCAGAGAGAGAGAGAGAGAGAGAGGAACCTGCAGAGGCTGGTCGATTTGGGAGAGGAGATTGTCAGCATGGTGAGGGAGGAGGGAGAGGAGCGCAGAGAGCGCCGTCTCCGCCTGCCTCGGGGGCATCCGCCGCATAAGATCCAGCGCCGCCTCCATTCCCCAGTCCTCCCCCTCCCCTTCCTCTTTCCCTCGAGTTGCGGCGATTTCCTGGTCGACGTCCCCCACCGACTCCCCGCTCTTCGCTTTTGAGTTCAGAGGGCGCGGGGTGGTCGTGGTCGTCCGCAAAGCACCTTTACGCCACCGATTTCATGGCCTACCCGCTCCCACCTGTCCGGGGCCTTAAATGATAAATAATAATAGCAACAATAATATTAATCTTTTTATTTATCTAAAAATTAGATTATTTATCCATTTTTAAAAAAAATAATTAAAATCCAATTATATGTATTATTTTATAGTATTTATATCTTTTTCTTGAATGCAGGCCCAGCCTGTTGCTTGTCGCAATTAAGGCATTCAAAAAATGCAGGCCGAGCCCATTACACCTATTCATTAAGCGCATTACCCTCTCTCTCTCTCTCTCTCTCTCTCTCTCTCTCTCTCTCTCTCTTAAATACACAAACCCACATACACCCTTGTTTTCCCAGCTTTCTTAGGATAAGGGGGTCATTAAAGTTGTTTGGATAGGAATTAATGAGGCCCAAAGCCTTACACTGCCCAGCTAGTAGGGGAACTCGGCTTGGTGCCATTGCGTTGAGTTTAGACCATGAAATTAGTAATCCAGAAAGTCCCAAATGATGCAGGAGGAGTCTGTTGGACCTAAACCATAAATCCTAGGCCCGTAAAGCAAACTCTCTCTCCTCCCCCTCTCAACTCCTATCTCAAGAGCTTATGCCTAACTAGGGATGTCGACAAACCACCACAAAGTTGGCACCATGCCCCAACTTACAGTGTTATAGAGAAAGGGAAAAAGGACTTTTGTATTGATTCTCTGTCCCCTCCCTCTAATATGTTAAACATTATGGACATGCAAGGGTACATGTATGAGATTCTTAAAACTCCCCATCAAGATTAGTACAGATTTTTGACACTCATTTTAGACAATAGATGAAATAATTGACTAGTCATGATATGTTCGGTGAATAGATTAATTAGATTATGTTGAGATCAGCAAAGAAGAAGTTTAGTAAATCTTTGAACAAGTCTATCTCAAATAAAATTACAATCAACCTTAATATGTTTGGTGTGCTCTTGAAAAGTTGGATTAGAAGTAATATGAACGACAACTTGGTTGTCACAAAATAAAAGTGGTGGGAAAGGTGCCTTAATGCAAAAAATTATTATGAATTATTGTAACCAAAAAATTTATGTAGCAGTAGTGGCCAATGCACAATATTCAAATTTGTGTGGGCAAAGATATTAGTCGTTGTTCCTCTATCTTCCAAGAGACTTGTGAGTTTCCAAGGAAAATACAAAACCTAAGGACTGACTTTTGAGTATCAGAACAAGTAGTCTAATCGATGTCAAAGAATGCTCTTATTTATAAAGAGGAGGCAGTAGAGTAATAGTTCCTGATCAAGAGTTTACTTGTGATATATATATATAAGTAGATGATATACTATTCTTTGATGAGGATGCTAAGGTTGGGCCTTATGATATAGAAGCATGAGTAATATGTAGAATGATAGGCTGTCTTGTTGGTCCTTTGTTTCCTAGCATGACAAATCAAAATTGGGGGTGAACTAGTTCGTTAATTTTACTTAAATATTTCAAGAAAAATCTCTATCCTTTATTGTATATATTTTATTTTACAATTTTTGGTTGCTCTCTTTAATTGATCTAAATAGGAAGTTGAAAGAGGGAAATACATAGAATGTGGGGTGGGCTTTATAGTGGTTTGGCCAAACTCATTTTGCATTTGTTCAATGTAGAACTTAACCTTGTTTTCATTATCCTAGTCCCTAGAATACATATGATTCTATGGCATCAAGAATTCTTCATATAGCTATGGCTCTATAAGGTTATATTGACCCATAACACCCTAGGTTATAATTGTTCTGAAATGAATCTCATTGCCAACACACCACGTGTCTCAAAGCTTGACAAACTCTAATAATATAATTATCACATATGAAAGGAACCACTCAATTAACATTTACCACTATCTTTGACAAAAAATGGACTTCCAATCTGCAAAAGATGGATGAGCTGCCTGAAATATTTCTTCGACCACATGACTTTGCAAGTCAATTTCATTAAGAGATTCTTGGGTCATTGTCATTGGAAGAGAGAGAGGTAGAGAAAGAAACTATCTCTTAAGTCTTCCACTTCTAGCTACTTATTTCAATTTCTACTTGCCCTAATTTTGGGTGAAATAATCTTTTATATATTTGGGCATAAGACTTGGACCACCATCTTCAATGGCTACTTTTGACTTGAGAAGTTTTGATCTGGATCTTTACAGTTGTTTCTATTCGTATCCATTATGGCATTGTGATTAAGCAGGCCACTCCTTTACATTTTAATGGGTCATACCTGAACTTATATGCACAATTTATTTAATTTTTTGTATAATCCATATCAAATAAAATTTAGCACTTTCATGATTTGTTTGATGCATTGATTTTCTGCACATTTCAACTTGCCAATGAGTACATGTACTCTAACTTTGCCAATGATTTGCCACCACCCATGCATCCGCGAACTCCCATATGACCTTACCATCTACTGCCATGTGGTGCACGAAGAACCCAACTGCCACGCCTCTCCCAAGAAAATCCGTGACTTTCGGGGAGAACACCGGAGCTGGAAGCTGACTCGCGTCTAATATCAGCACAAGAGAGAAGAACACCTCCATTTGTAGTGCCGCTCGTCCATCAGGTGATGAAAATCGATCCCCTCCCCCTCTGCCCAAAGGAAATCAACCCCATTGTCTCCGTTGCCGGAGGAACTTATCACAAGGTCGCATGTGCCGTTGACCTAAGTGAATTTGCCGGCGTCTTATTATCGAGAAAGCATCCGGAGGAGGGATGTCTGCACCCTTCACCAAGGGAGGGGATCAGGAGGTCGGTACTGAACAACAACGGCCATTGTTGGGGGAGGGAACCAAATCCAACTGACATCTAAGAAGGAGAGCTTGACAGATTCGGGACTGGCGCCGTCAAGTAATGAGATGACGGCGCGGGTAATGTTCAAGACTTGAACTCTCCCTATTCTTGGCAACAACTAGGGACTTACCTCAATGAAGAAAGAGTATCCCGATTCCACCTACCACGCACGTGCTGCCGACTTCGCTCTTTTTCCTGGAGTGGCCATTTACCAGTCTACGAGGTTCCCAGCAGATTCCTCTCTTCTCTCGAGATCTCAAACGTTTCTCCTCTCCAAATTCTGATTCTCATTCGGTAACATGTGCACACCAGCAGAAATCTATCCACATCCTGTTCTGTAGAACATTCAACGTGTTATTAGGTCCAAGGATGACAGTGTCATATTAAATATCAGCTCTCCTTCACGTTACCACGCTCTTCCAGAAGGTAATAAGTGAAAAAACTTAGGCCCACAGACTGTAAGAAGTTGAGCAAAAATGCCTGGCCATGCTTGTGCATAGAAACTCTTGTAAACAAAGGAACATTAATTGGGGTGTAGCAGCTGATGTAGATGAATCATGTAGCATGATGGGCTGACTGATTCTTCTCCTCAACTCATTTATTTCCCATAATTTTTGTTCATTCATTGCTTTTCCATTTTCCTAGTGATTTAGCAAGCATCATTAGCAACTTTTGTGGCAATGAATATAGGTAGTGCACCTAAGAATGACCTTTCGATAAGCAAGGCTCGTAATATTAAGTATGTCAATCTGTTCCTAAGTGATTTCTCATTCCTTTACAAACGTCCACTTTGATGTTATATTCTAATCTTGTGATTGGTACAAGAAAAATATCTTCTTGCCTTCTAAGTCGCAGCAAGTACTATTCTAATCTTCTAGGAGTTTGAATTGCTTCCCAACTCTTACAGCTCATAGGATCCCAGCTCCCTGTCCCTCCCGCTGGTACAGAGGAAAAGTAGAGGGGAAAACGAAGAGAGAGAGGGAGGGAGGGAGATTAAATTCACCCTACTATCAAGGACAGGCGATTTAATCCCCTCCATAACTCCATTATAACATCCCTTTATTTACTGGGCTGTAAAAATGGCCGACAAGTTAGTTGGGTCAATAACAACACCAAGTTGACGCTTTTCTACGTCTATCCAGTTGCACACATGGGGTTAGGTCTCGGTCTACTCCAAGTCCAGGATTTCCGGAGCACTAAAACTTCACATGAACTTAATTTCCTCAGTGACTATTATTTCCTGCGTAAAGCTGAATTTCCTCAGTGAGTATTGTTTGCTGCGTAATACTGTGCGGAGTTTATCACAAATGATAGTTAAGTGACCATCACGATCACACATCACGAAATTCATACAGAGAAACACCGCACAGGTTCAGCCGTCTATGAGAAGACAGAGGGAACATCAGGCCTCCGGACCATCCACAAAGTAGGAGGCGACGGCATCCATGCACAGCCGTGAGATGGACACCGACAGCTGCACGCCGCCTTCTTCATCCCTTGCCGCTAACAGTGACACCTCCCCTTTCCCGTTGAGGGATAACGTCTCCACTCTCCTAGGTCGCTCCCAGCCAAAATCCGCATCGTACGCCCGGAACCTCAACGACCACGACAAAATCACTAGTCTCTCGATTGGGAAACCCGCAATAGGAATCTAAATTGTCCAGCGCTCAAGGTCACTCAACGGTTCCCTAGTGCCCTCCTAGATCGCTCTCCGCACCGCTGCGCAGGCCGCCTGAAAGCCCTCATCGCCGCCGGCCAGCAGCTCTGACGCCTTTGCCAGGGCCACGCAGGGCTTGACGCAGTTGCCGAAGTAGCCGTCCTTGATGGGAGGAAGGTCAAGGAGACGGCGGCAGTCGACTTGGAAAAGGAAAGGACAGATAAGGCCGTCAGAAGGGATGCCCTTCGCTCTGACGACGCTCAGCCAGATGTGGGCGGCGAGGGCGGCGAACGCGGAGGGTGGGTGAATGGCGGTGCCTCGGTCCTCTAGGAGGGCGATGCTCTCCACCTTGACGATGAAGGCTCTCGTGACAGCTGATGCGGATCGTAGAAATTCACCGAAGAGTCGGATATCGGAAATCAGCCATGGCGCAGGTTTCATCGATTGCAAGATAGATAAATGGATATATAAAGAAACACGGTGACAGAGAGCCATTGAGCTGACGCTTGGGAGATTGGGAGCGAAAGTTCTCACAATACTCCTGGCAATCTCTTCCGATCGAGGGTGACTTATGACCGATCAGCCATGCGGTGGCTCCGGGAGACTCGATGCCCCCCCGGCGGAAGACATCCGGCACTCCGCCGCCCACGCATCAAGGAACTGCCATATGGTCTTGCCATAGGCCGCCATGTGGTGCATAGAGAACCCAATCGTCACTCCTCTCCCAGGAAAACCCGTGACCTGCGCGGAGAACACCGGACCCGGAAGCTGACTCGCGTCTAAGACCGGCACAAGAGACGACAACGCCTCCATGTCGTAGTCCTGGTAGTCCGTGAGCCGTTGGAAATGGATCCCCTCCGCCTCTGCCCAAAGGAAATCGACCCCATTGTCTCCGTCGCCGGAGAAACTTATCACGAGGTCGCCGGTGCCGTCGACCGCGGTGAACTTCCCGGCGAGGGCATAATAACGAGAAAGCGTCTGGGAGAGGGACTCCCTGAACTCGTCGACGAGGGAGGGGATCGGGCGGTCGGTGCTGAACAGCAGCAGCAGTTGCAGGGGAGGGAAGCGAATCCATCTGGCGTCGAAGAAGGAGAGCTTGATGGCTTCCGGACTGGCGCCGTCAAGTGGCGAGAGTAAGACGCGGGTGACGTTCAAGACTCGAACTTTCCCCATTCTTGGCCACAATCAGGACCTATCTCATCGAAGAAAGAGCATCCTGATCCCTTCTTGGATTTGCAGGCGATCGCCATCTACCACGCACGTGCTGCAATAATACCGAGCTAAGGTGCTCATTCACCGGTGTAGAAGAGCAGCAGTTTCTTCTCTTCTCTGGACCAGTCTCAAACGTTTCTCCTCTCCCGATTCCGACTCTCATAGGCTAACATGAACACCAGCGAAATTCTGTCCACATACTCCTCTGTATGACTGTTGTCCTGTGCGGCCTGCGGAAGTCAGTCCAATATCAGGTCCCCTTCACGCGACCACGCCACGAGAAGGTGACAAGAGAAAAAGACAGTCCCACCATTTGTAAGAAGTTGAGAAGTAACTGTATCGGGAAGCAGGGCGAGTTCCACCAGCCTTGTCATATAAAACAAATAGTTAGTGAGCACGCGCCTAAGAGAGTACGGCACGGTGGTGACGTTGCAGGACATGATGGCTAGTGCCGCTGACACAGACATCTGCGACGCAGGAACATCTTGCTCGCCTGCCGTGAGGAATGGAGAGGAGTCTAGTAGGAGTAGGAAACTTGATACCCAGTATAAAGAGAAGTAGAGGGTGAATGTTCCTCTATGTCTCTATGTCAGAGGAGGGATGCACCCTGACCATTGAAAAATTACTTGCCATGCTTGCGCATAGACTTTAATAGGCATAAAGAAAATCCATTGTGGCACAACAGCCGACGTGGATGAATCATTTACCATGATGAGCTGTCTAACTCTGCTTAACTCATATATTGCCCAGATTTTTGTTTCATTTACTGCTTTTTCACTTCGCAAATACTGATTTAGGAAACATGATCAGCAATTTTTGGGGTCTATCTTCACAGTAGATTGCTTCTGGAATTGGCATGTTGGACTTAGTTGTCATCTTTTAGTCTTGACCTTCAGATGAATGTATTATATGCCATTGAATAGGACCAAAGTGTACATAAGAATGATCTTTTACAAAAGAGGCTCCTAAAATATTAATCATGTCAATCCATTTTGATGTTATATTTAAATAATGTAATGGGGATATGAACATACATCTTAGTTGAGTTCTAACTAGTAACACTAAATAGAGAACGAGAGTTTTAATTGATATAGTTTTCCTTATGATTAAATAATGATTTTCAAATAATAAAAGTTAATATAAAATTTCAAAAGACTACTTAAATTATCCTAAACCTTAGTGTTTAGACAATGACTTCCAAGATTTCATACTTCCAGTAACATGAGATTTCAAAAATTATCTTCTAAATTCTACAGCCTTAGGAGGCAAAATCAGAGCAGCACCGGACTTCTCTATTCTAACTTTCTGTATTAGGAGGCTCAAAACTAGAGAAACTATTCACTCCTCTCTTGAAAATTTTACTTTTTCTCTCAAAGTTTAAGTTAAATAAAATAGGAAAAAAATACCTCATTGTCATCATTTTTTGTGGAATTTATATGAATGATATATTGTGAATCAATATTGATTGAATCATGATCACTATGATGTGGTAAGTAGAAAAACTTCATGAAGCACCTAATCCATGACTTCTATTTTAGATACTTTTCTACCCCTTGTTGCCTCAAAAAGTTTTCATAAATAAGGGCATGGACTCATATGATGAATATTGGAATTTTTCTTGAGTTTGAAGTGAATGTTTTCACTTTTTCTCATCTTCTTAAGGGAGAGACTGAGAGGGTCAAAATTTTCCCTTAGAAGGGGGAGGACAAGAGGGTCAAATTCTACTCTTTCTTCCACCTTTCATTATTTCCATCCCTTCTTCTTCCTCCATGAAATTTTTCTTCTCCCTTTCAATATTTAGCTGGTTTGATCATGAATTGGATAATTATAGTCAATGACATTGTGAAGGCATCAATTACACATTGGCTCCTTATTTTCAATTATATTTGATCCAATTCTGATCTACTTACAATTGACACTTGAGTGAACATAACATAGCTACTAAATTTCATATATGGTGATTCTTACAACCTTAATTAACATTAGATCTAAAATTATTAAATCAAGATATCATTTTTTTAGTGGTTGATAAAATCATATTCTTTTTGAATTGCAAGATTAACTTGATATTATAATAAATCTCCCCATTGACTCCTCTCCTAAGAGTGAATTCTCCTAGATCCTTGCTTGAATTATTTTTGGATAGATCTTAATTTGGATTCTCATCCTTTGTCCCACATTAGTTTTACTACTAGAACTCTCCATCTCCCTCTGATCTCTTATCTTTATCCACCAATCTCTATTCCTATCTTTTATAGTTTTATCATCTCCATTTCTCCCTCACTATCCCCCTAGATGTCTCTTCTATAAGATAGAGAGAGAGAGAGAGAGTATCAAAATGATGGAATATGATTACATTTATAATTCAATCATTTATTGATATAATAATATTTTAGCTAAAATTAATTATACTTTGAGACTAAAGTTAATAATCTAGTAATTTTCATAATTCTATCAGCCCATTTGTAAGACAAAGATACTTATCTTGAAATTAGCTACTTTGGACGCATATAATAATGTAAACACTAAATAACCTAAAGAAGTAATCGCTTTCAAAGGGCATAAACATAAGCTAGATGGAGAGTGCAATCAAAATTGTAATACCTTGTAGAGTAATTACATATGTTGCTACTTATAAATATATCCCAAGTATAAATCAAAATAAGAGCACACATCCAAATTTAGGGGACTTTCCCAAGATGATTCATCATCTCAACTATTAACATGTAGTCACTAGAAGTTCCAATCTCAATCTCAACTGATGTTGTCATCTTGTCAAATAAAAAAAACATTCAATTCTTAAAATAAATGAATACCTAATACAATTTTTGTTAATTCCACATAAACCAACCCCTTAACCTCTCAAAGATTCATATACATTGATATTCACCATGTTGCCATGCTATACTACCGCACTCATTACATGTGCAATGTCAACCCATGCATGTTGTTTGGCTACAATGTACTTGTTGTGTTGTGGCACTAGAGGTGTGACACCATGACTAGGGTGACAACTACAATGACCACTATAATAAGATCATCTAAAAAGTTCAAAGTGAAGCCGAAAAAAAAAGAACTCAAAGAAAGTAATAATTATCCACTATTTTGGAGGTACCCATTAGACAAGATAAAGTCTAACTCATGCAAACATGAACAAAGCTTGCTACGCATCATCAACAACACACCCATACCTGTTAGGGTGGATAGTGAAGCATATGAGATAAGTCTTCATTATCATGAGTTAATAATTAATAAATAATATAGTTTTAGCTTTAACTCATAATAAGTAGACTTATATTTGTGTTAAATTTTGAAAAGTAGTTCTTAATTGGTTAATGTGATTTTATGTGAATTGATATAATTTTTATAATTCTATTTTTAAGATAAATGAATATAATATAAAATAAAAAAATAAAAAAAATAAAAAAAGAGGGACATGTTAACCAATCAGGCTTACAAATAAGTCGGAAGCACAGTCAAGCATAGCCACAAGCAAAGACTCAAGTGGCTAAGGATGGACTAATAGGGGGTATGTGTGCATCACTCCCCTTCCATGTCGCTGATGGCTAATTGAGCGTGGAGTAAAGAGTGGTTTGTACACATGTGAAGAAGGGACTCATTAATTCTCAAATCTCATATTATTATATATTCATCTCAAAACTCAACGTATAATCGATGTGGAACTAAACTCTAGTCATACTTTTGTTAGAATATTTTCAATGATTTCAATATTAAAAATATCATTTATTTATAACAACGAGATACCATGATGACATCACTATATAAGGATATTTGAGTACTTATTTAACTCTATATCATGTAGATAGGCAACTGTCATGAGTTCAAATCTTACTAGAGCTAAAACTCATATTTTTTATCTGATTAAATTATGACTTTTATGTAAATCATTAGTGAAGGATTAAGCCTCTAAAATCACTTAATCATTAGTAAAAATCTCGTCAATACAATTCACCAAGTATCAATACTAAAGTTATTGAATGATTCATGATAAAATGATTATGAATCTATCGAATAAATCATCTTCAATTGATCGACGAACAAATCATTATCGGAAAGAGGACAATTAACTAGGAGACAAGTCGTCACCTTTTAAGAGCATACTAAATGTGATGAAAAGCCTCATCTTATTGTGCAAACTTGAAGATGAAGCTCCCTAAGATGCACTCCACCTTCATCCAACTTATCTCTGTTGAGTGACAATCATCGGAGAGTTTCAAAGTCATCATTTTTCTATTCCACTGAGTGATATCTATTGGAGATGATTTGATGACCTATTTTGTATATTTTTAAACTTCACAAGAAGATCTAGATATTGCCCATGTCATCCTTGTCTAAGAAGACCCTTTGAAGTTGTGGACACTACATGACAATCCTCCTAAATAGTCAAGATTTTGACGCATCACTAACACATTGTCAACACATCACCATTGTAATGGTAGAACTCAATTTTATTATTTTTTACCTAATTTAATTTTCACTATTATTTTCTAGACTTCAAAAAGAGATCTAGTAAATATTTGTGTTGTTCATGTCTAAGGAGAGCTTTTGAGATTACAACATTATTTGATGATCCTCCTAAACTTACAGAATTTTAATGATTGTTATCACAAGCCTGAAACTCTACTTTTCTTGCTTTTAACTTTGATTTTTTTTAATATTTTTAGAGCTTTTATTAAATTATAATTGATATATATTATTAAAAATATTTCTAAATATATGAAAATTAATTTCTAATTTTATAAATTTTAAATTTATGTGATTTATTATACCACAACTAAGTCTTGTCAATATGTAATTTCTCCTCAATGAAAGAAGCCACTAAGACATTATTAAGGCGACAACCACATCAAAAGCAACTTAAAGACATGTATGTAAATTAACACAATCATATCAAGACTTTACTATGAGCATGAGGATGTGAGGGCTAATATACTTTGACATGACTTAGTTATTTTTTATTAAATAGAGAAAATTTAAATTTTATAACATTAAAAAATACTTATTTTAAAATTTTAAAAGTACTTGAAAAAATATATTAAATATTATTTTATAAGAAGTTTAAAAAATAGTGAGAATTTTCTAGGTTGATCCTAGGAATATAAGATAATTTTATATACAATTTAAGATTTTTTGAGAGAATAAGATCTTCTATAATTTTTAGAAAAAAATTATTAACAATAAATGTATTTCAAAAAATTATAAAAAGAAATTTTGGGTGTTGATGTCATGATAACATCAGCAACCCAATGAACAATGATTTAGGTAGAAATAGATTTTTGCCGAGTGATTAATGTGTAAATGATTATAAATAATTAAATTGATCAAATTGAGATTTGTAAATGTGAAAAGAATTGTAATTGATCAAAAAAAGTCTTAAAATTTAAATTCAAGCAAAACATCATAAATGTAAGGATTAAATTAATTTAAAATATGTAAAATAGAGCTCCAAGATTACATCAAGAATCACATAAATTATGAACATTAGAAAAGATTATCATGTGATGTATATGGCCTCAAAGACTTGGACATAGATAATATGGGCAATCTTTGAATCTTCTTAGAATAAGTGGTGTTGATGTGTCTCTGGCAACTATCATTTAATAAAATGGAAGTCTAGTGAAGATATGTATTTGAGGGGTGTTTATGGCCTAAAAGGTTCTCTTTAGACATGTTCGATTTTGAGCACTCTTTTAATTCATGTTTAAAGTCTACAAGATAAAGATAGGTAGTAACTGCTCAAGAAGCTCTCTAAATTCACATTTAAAGTTCAAAGGATTTGTCTTAAGTGGTTGTCACTTGGTAGACTGAAAATTTGGTGGCAACGGGTTCTTTGGCAGCTATAGCTAGGTGGAGCTGAGTTGAATAGAGGTAAAGTATATCTTATGAAACTACATCCTCTGGTTTGCATAGTAAGAGGATGCTCTTTATTACATTTGATATACTCTTAAGAGATTGTGATAGATTTCTCAGTTGATTGCCTTATTCTCAACAAAGCTTGTTCATTGACCAACAAGAGATTATTTCCTTGATGAATTTATGATCTTTTATTTAGAATTTCTCGTCAATTATTAATAATGATGCTAAATTATCATTAACGAAGATTCTATTGATGATCAAGTGCTTTTGGTGGCTTGATTGTTGACTGGTGTTCTATAAAAAAAAAACGAAGAAAATAGATAAAAATCGTAATTTTTGACATTTATGAGATTTTAACCTTTGTTAGTCACTTAGCTATATGAGAGAGGGTTAAAATTTACCAAAATACCTTTTTCATGGCCTCATTTTAATTTGCAAATCGAGGATATTTTTGGCCAAAAATTACTGACATGTTGTGACAGAATTTTTAGTCTCAAATTAGTTTTATCTAGATGTTTAAGATGCATATATCTTTATACCCCCTCTAGAATTAAGTTCCCTCTCCCAAAATCATAATGACTAGGAAACCCTAAGGAGAGGGCCCTATGAAATTAGGTGCTCCACACCTTCATACATGTGTGTATGAACACTCCTTGACCCACACCTGATTGACTCCTAGTGATGTGGAAGGAGAGTGACACACACTACTTTGCATTGTTTCCTTAACCACTTGAGCCCAACTTGTGGCTCCTTTAATATGGGTCTACCCACTCAAGTGCAATGTCTCCCTTAAGGAGAGGGCCCTATGAAATCAAGTGGTCCGCACCCACATACATGTGTGTATGAACACTCCTTGACTCCCACTTGATTGACTCCTAGTGATGTGGAAGGAGAGTGACACACTACTTTGTATTGGTTCCTTAACCACTTGAGCCCAACTTGTGGCTCCCTTAATTTGGGTCTACCCACTTAAGTGCAATGTCTCCCCCCCTCCCTCCTCGAGTTAACTACTAAGTGATGGCTGGCTAGCAGGTCTCTATTTTTTTATATATATTTTTTATATTTTTTAACTTAAAAAATGAATATACAAATCATATAAATTACATAATTATCTAAAAATTCACATTAGCCACATAAAAAATTATTTTACAAAATTAACATAGATATAAAACTATTTATCATAAATTTATATGTAAAACATATTATTAACTGATTATTAACTCATTATAATTAATACTTATTAGACATCATATCTTACTTGTGAACAACTTTGAAGGCATGTACTTCTTCATCTCAATGTAAGTAACCATCTTTCCTTATTATCATAGACTCTTTATCATATGCAAAATATTAATTTAATATACTTTATCATATGTAGAATATTTATTATCAAGACCATTCTAAATCTTTATGAACATTGTCTTCAAAAATTATATTGATGAATTTATTGTAGTATATATATAGATGTCACTTTGAAATAAATTCATGAGTAGAGAACTATGTGAGGTGTCTATAATATATGTTCAAAAAGTATGTAAGACAATGTGAGCTGTGTGTGCTAGAATGAATTATATTTCTTACTCATGCCATTGTGTAAGGTGCCATATGGGTAAATTAGTAAAGGTCTGCATCATTGACGATTGATAAATGCCTAGTTGTCTAACAAAATTGAGGTTGCTCTTCTACTTAACTATATGAAATTTATGCATGACTATTTCAAGTTTGTGGTCCTCATAATGTATCTTTTAATGAAGGGTGTGAGGTAGCATTAGAGTGTTAATATTTATTCAAGAGCTTAAAGTGTGCCATCACAATTGAACTAATATATAGATGTTGGATTGTTGTTAACCCTTTAATGTATACACAAATGTTTTCAATTCTATCAATTTATAATATAATGTTGTTGAAGGGATGTTTGATGCCTTATGAGAGTCGAAGTTGCATGAGATGGAATACTATTCAAAGGATTCATTATAATGAGATAATGGTGGTATTCTATTACCTTTGAGTGTGGCAGAGTAATTCATTAGTATCAAGGGAATACTATTCAAAAACACTCTTCAAAGGGATCCTATTGTAAAAAAGAGTAGGACATTAATTGTGAAGAAGAGTAAGACATCAACTATTGGGCCAATTACCAAATTGATGTTGAGATGCTAGTTGATGCCTTAGTGTTTATGCTCCCTTTATAGAAATGGTGATCTCAATCTTACTGAAAGAGGTCATCTTCTCATTTTTGCTCATCTCCCTACTTTAAAGAATGTGCTTTACTCTTTTTACTTGTGTCACAATGTTGGCAAGCTAATTGAATGTCAAGGGGCATAAATGATCTAGTTGCACAAGCAAATAGCATGAGTAAGGGCTACCTATATTACCAAGGTGAGATGACCCCAAGACAAAGGCAACTAGTTCTGTTGTCGAGATGTACTTAATAACATGTATACCTTAAAAGTTTACATATATGTCCTCATGTACCTTTCATTTCATGTTACATCAGTGTGTCTAGAACTTTCTAGGGATCTGGTATAAATATTAGATTCCATTCTCCTTGTAAACAGTTTTTGATCAATAAAGTTAAGAGTTCTTCCACGAGTACTGGGCACCGTGTGTTATCTCGACTACAGGTTCCAAGTGAGGATCCATACCACCAGCATGAGTACGACAAGATGTCTACAAGGTGCACAGTGCACACAAAAGCACAAGCATGGAACAATGTGTGCAGCATATGTGGTGCGTTCAGAGGCACAAGGCAGCATTAGTGCAGTATGTATGAGTGGCATAATTCAGTGCAAATGAGTGAGACTTGTGGGGGGAATCATGCTGAGTCAAGGTAAGGATCACAAGAAGCTGTTAACCTTAGCAGTGCAGCAAGTGTGCAAGGACATGCTGAGGAAGAGGCTGAGTGGTGGGCACTTGGAACCAACCAGCCAGTCTAATCTGCACTCAAGCTTTGCTGAAGAGGTTACCCATGACCCAGGTTAACAACACTGACAGAAGTCTAATAACCAGGGTTAGTGGAGCCTAACCACCCTTATGGCCGTAGACGATGCTGCGCAGCCAGGCTGAGCGCACACGTGGATCCAAGGCAACAAAGAATTCTCTCTCCGTTGTGTCCCGGAGGACCCGCAGAGCCCCCAAGTAAAGATTACCACCCATCTCCACATCCTCTATGTGGTCGAGCAGCCTGATCACATCTGCAGCTGAGGGGGGCTGGGGTGGAGACCCAGGGGTCACTGCTGGCGCACCAGTGACTTGGGCCTGGGCACCATTGGCGGCTCTGAACTTCTTCCTCCTGCGCCAGTGGGCATCGGGTGGAGAGTGGCGTCTGGTTTGACTCCTAGATGGCTCCTCTGACAGCACCTCCTCATTCTCTGGCCGTGCATCTGATGGTTCAAATGTTTCCATCGAGTATGATCCTTCGAACTGGTCTGTCACTGGCAGCAGCTTCACTGGAGCCCCATCTACGTCAGGCTCACTTGAACAGTAGGTCTCCCCATCGGCAGCTGCTGTTCCTTTGAAGAGCTCATCCAGGTCGTCTTCATAAAGGAGAGGCCTCGTCAGGAACTGCTTGGCCTGCTTGTGGCTCTGCACAAGGATATCACAGAGAGAGAGAGAGAGGGAGAGAGAGAGAGAGAGAGTCAGAAACCAACCATAAAAAAAGAGGAGCTCATTGCCTGATTCCACTGACCTTGCAGTACTCCTCCCAGGTCTGGGGGTCGCAGTCTATCGTCTGCAAGACAGGGTCCCACCCCCAGCCATTCGTCCGGTTGACCAGGCTCTTCCACTCCCTCCAGCTATCCCTCATGACAGCATAGAGGTTCTTGAATTGACCCTTGACATACTTTGTCCCGTTCAGGTCGTTGAATCTCTCTGTGACATTGACCCAGCCTGATCGGTTGAAGCTGGTGGTCGGTCGGTTGCCCTTGTGCACTTCGTCCAGGCAGATGTCAATGAAGGCCTTCTTGTACTCATCCGTCCAGTTAGCCTTGCACTGGAGGGAGAGCTTGCCCTTCAGTCCCATCTGGAAACATGATGAGCAGAAAGTCAACAGAGATTCTCTTCTTTGAGCAGCGGCATCTGATAGATAATCAGTCAACTAGTCCCCAGAACTGAAGCATGGCTCCTGAAGCCGAGCCCAATTGTACTCTCTGAACTCTTCTTGGGATCTGCATTCACAGTCCAGGCCCCAGAAAAGAAAACTTTGGAACCAGAAGTAACTGGTCATCATGCCTTCCATTGAAGGGGATGCTTTTGTTCATGGTTTGATGCAGGTTTTGATCACCATGACGAGTTACTAGCAATAAATAGTAAAATAAAGTGAACAAAGATGACGCAAGTTCAAACATTAGAAACTAAGAACTCCAACAGGCCAAGTAAATATCAGTTTTTGGGCATTCACTAGTGATTATACTGAATCTGATGAGCGGATTTGTTCTATTTGCACAAACAGATTGGACTTCACGAGGAGCTTCACACTGGATAAACATACAAGTTAATCACGACAACCCACCACAAACTTCCATTTCAGCATATAATAATCTTGCTAAACCAAACTAAAAGGCAAAATCAATGAATATGATTGGTGGGGGGGGGGGCAAATGTAGAATTTTTTCATCCACGTACTTAAACGTTCTATTCGGGATCTATGTATCCATCAAAGAGACAGAATGAAAGCTCCTGAGATGAGTTATGCATAAAGATTTTCTCTGCTCTTCCATGTTCATGAGGGTCCAGCGATGAATCTCACATCTTAACCCTCTGGATGCATGAATTGGTTTTTAGAAAAGTAGAATGAAGAACCACCATTGATCAAGTGTTCAAAGAAGACAGGACCCAGAGGCCTTGAAGCAGGATAGCTTCACCTGCAGAATAGAAACATCTTCTACATTCTTTGACGACTAAGAATCGAATAAATCAGAGGGAAATTAGGAACACAGTCACCCATTGTGAAATGGGAATCCAAGAGGCTTTAATGGGGGACCAAATGTGATCCGAGAAAAGAGGCCACTGCGGCTAAAGAGTTTATGATCAGGCTACGTTCGTACTCTACAAGCAGAACCAGAGGAGAATCAGACATCCCGCGTTCTACGCAGGGAACGCATCTGGCTCCAGAGCTACGCCCTTAGATGAGTCTTGTGCTCGTCAGATCATCCACAAGTGTCGGCCCCAACACCGGTAGACATGGCATGGAGAAGCATCTAGGACGATTATTACTAGTGAATTTAGCTAGCAACCGAGAGAAACAATGAGACCGAACCTTGCAGCACTGCCGACAGCCGGTCATCCGAGAGAGCAACATCTGGTTCTCGTGCTCCAGAAGCTGATATTTCGGTAACAGATCGTCAGGATTCTGCGCACATTAAGGGAAGCACGGACGGAGCAAGGGGTTCAAGATCCCTAGGTTTCCCACCTGCAGACGTCTCTTCAGGGACCTCACTTGTTTCATCATGGCAGCGACTGCGTGCTGGCCATCGGGTTTGTCCGTTGACGCGTCCGGCTGCTCCCCCCGGCTGTCTTCCATGGAGGTGGACGCCATGGCGGCCGCCGCCCACGCCGCCGCCGCCGTCGATGCGCCGCCAGCGGCAAAAGGAAACCCGATTCTCCTCGGCATCCGCTTCCGCGACCAAGCGAGTACTGGGCTTTGACTACTGGACCGCGTGGCTCCCACCGCCCCCACACACGGGCCGGGCCGGTCCGGGCTGGGCCCAGCACCCATTAAAAAGCCCATACTTGGCCTAGGGAAGAAGAGAAGCCCATCCGATTCCCCATTTAACCAAAATGAAAATAATATATATTTTTAATTATCTACCGGGGCGTCATTTCGGGATTTTTTTTGGAAAAATAAAATAAAAAATGAAAATCGTCATCGGGCTTTTTTTATTTTATAATTATCGGATACCGTTTGAGTCTGCGGAGTGTCAACGTGAGCCGAGAAGGGATCCACTAGACTGTCCGACCTTGGCTACGGAGTCTATCCACCCGATTGCCCGATGGTCCCGACAAGATCCGAGAGATCATACCGTAAAACCCTAGTAGTATAAGAACCGGAACGATCGCCCTCCCGAGCGGCGGAGGCCGCAGCGGCGGACGAGAAGAAGAACAGGGAGAAGATGGGTGAGCGATTCCCAGTCCTGGCGCTCCGTTTCTAGTTTCGTCTAGTGGATCTGTTCCTCCCTCTATTTTTTCCTTTGTGGGTTAGATCTGTGGTTGTGGTTTGAGGTTTCGCCTCTCTTGTGGATCTGCAGGCGCGTACACGTACGTGTCGGAGCTATGGAGGAAGAAGCAGAGCGACGTCATGCGGTTCCTTCTCCGTGTGCGCTGTTGGGAGTATCGGCAGATGCCAGCCATCGTCCGGGTCACCCGTCCCACCCGGCCCGACAAGGCCCGCCGCCTCGGCTACAAGGCCAAGCAGGTTAGGTTTCAGTGACGGTCTGTTTTCTTTTCTAATGCATCATTAGGTTGTAGCATTTCTGGTTGCCTATCGTGGTCGATTGACACGCGAAATCCCATTGATTCTGTCTCGCGCTCTATTTGATCTTAACCTGTACCATGAACCCTCGCTTAATGATCCTTTAAACTCTGTCAGATTCCTATTATAGGGCCTCGTTCTTCACTTACGATGATGAGAAACGCGTATATGAGCACTTTATCTAGGAGGTTCTCGTTCGATATTTATCCCGTTTAATTCATTTAGATATCTATGGAGCCAGTTATGCATTCTTGCGATGTTTTTTCTTTCTTTCATATACATATAAGCGACCATGTTAATTTAGCAAGTCGACCCTGTTACTGCTTTATCAGGTTATCTCATTAACCTCATCGTGTTTTTCTCATTCTATGTTGGTCTTGAGTGTTGGAAAGGGCGTCTTCCCGTCAGTTTTATTCTGTGTCTCACGATTATCAGACTCCTGAATGGGTGCTTAATAGCTTAGGTTGATGATTCATATCAACTGGAGTTGTTGCTATTTCCGGTCATTTCAACCATTGAACCAGCGGTTTTCATCATCTTCCTCATCTTTTTCTTCTTTGCATGATTCATATATGTAGTGGTCTTTCAATGACTAACACTTGACGCATATTTGTGCTTATGAAATATTATCTAGTGGAGATGGATTACAATCAGATCTTGGGACGCGGAAATTGTTTTGATAACGCTTTATTCATACTAGTTGAAGACATCTGAAACACTTTCGGAAACGAACAAACTCAGATATATTTAGATCCATAGCATCCAGCTCTTTCTTCTGTCATTAAAATTTTAGTGGTGACTACAATCAGATTAGTGTTATCACTGAAAATCAAAAAACACTTAAATGGAAGGCGTGTTTCCACAAGGAGAATTCCGGCAATTGATTTTTCTGATTAGTTGCAATAATAATTTGGTTAGACTGATAAGATATGAATGATCATTAGAGGTGTTTCTTTCATCTTTAATTCTTACCCATCTCACCATTTTGTTCTTTTCACCAGTCGCTTTGTCTTGTTACTCCGAGTCGACTTCTTTCCTGCTTACCTTGCTCTTCTGCCTTCTAATTGTTCTATGTTTCGTGGCTCATCATCTAGTTAATACTCTGATTAATACTCGGCAATAGAAGGTATTAAAAAACCCCGACTGAATGAAATAAACATTTACTCATATGAACGATCTACATTGAAATAGAAGCAAGCCGACTAACAAATTCATCAAAATTCACATTCCCGAGTCCATTTCAGCTTCTCTTATTTTTCTGACCCTGGTTTAAATTTTCTAGACTCATTCTTCTTGATGAGTATCTGTGCTTTGTCCGACTGAATGGATCTGCCATTTCTTGAAATCTCTCCTGTTTCAAAATCGTTGCATACTGTATCTATGCCCCATTGCTCCGGTCATAGAATTAGATGAAATAAAATCCGAAAATGGATTTTTGTTCTAGAATGAAATCTTATTTGAACTGTCCGTACCTCAGCTTCTCTGTTTTTTTTTTCCTGACGCTGGTTTTAGTTATTTAAACCTATTCCTTTTGATGAGTACCTGCACTCTGTCCTCCCATGCTCATCTGCTCCTATCTTCCCGTAGGGCTACGTCATCTATCGTGTTCGCGTCAGGCGCGGTGGACGCAAGAGGCCAGTGCCGAAAGGTATCGTGTATGGTAAGCCCAAGCACCAGGGTATCACCCAGTTGAAGTTCCAGAGAAACAAGAGATCAGTTGCAGAGGAGAGAGCTGGAAGGAGGCTGGGAGGCCTGAAGGTCCTCAACTCCTACTGGATCAACGAGGTCTGAGCTCCCACATGCCATGCCCACATTCTTCTTCTTCTTCTTCCTCCCACCGGCTGACATCTTCTTCCTCCTCCCCGGCCTTCTCTCTCAGGACTCAACGTACAAATATTTCGAGGTGATTCTCGTAGATGCTGCTCACAATGCCATTAGAAACGACCCGAGAATTAACTGGATCTGCAAGGGCGTCCACAAGCACCGTGAACTCCGGGGGTTGACCTCTGCTGGGAAGAAGTACAGGGGCCTGCGTGGCAAGGGCCACCTGCACCACAAGGCCCGGCCCTCGAGGAGGGCCACCTGGAAGAGAAACCAGACCAAGTCCCTCCGCCGCTACCGTTGAAGCGGCTGATGCGCCAGCTCATAATCATCCTCGTCGTCGGATCATGTTTAGTCTGAACTCTCCCCGGACCTTGGATTCATTTGCTAGCCTGTTTCAGAGCTTGAGAATTAGGGTTCATAGATGGTCTCATCTTCTGTGTTTTTGTGCTCTGACGTGTTCTTTAGTCGCCGACTAAAGTCAACTCCTTTTAATTATTATTATCAGTTCAATCTTAGTTCTGTTTCATTTATCATCCTATCTTCTTTGTTCCGGTGCTGCTGACCAGAATCAACCATTTTGAGTGAGTATTATAATGGTTGTGGAATTTTGCATTTTACTCCCCAGGAGTGTTGTAATTCTCTTTATACCATCCGGAAAAATGGCAAGTTCATGGTTACCATCCTCGGTCGATCCGGTATTGGCGACTTCCCGGGAGGTCTGACTGACAGGTGGTTTATGCTCGTTGGCCGAATCTGGATAAGGTTGGGGTTTCTCGCATTTTACTCCCCGGAGTATAATAATTATTTTAAAACCATGGGAAATAGTAAGTTTCCGAGGTTACCATGCTCGGTTGATCCATCCGGCATCGGGCGGCGTTTCCGGTCAGAAACTTTGACTTCTTTGGTTAATACCACGTGCCCTCTCCCTCATTTGTTGCTCCTCCCTAGTCTAGATAGTGGTGTTAGATCTGGAACCGACACAACTAATCACGGTTAGTTTTCTCTAATCAATCTGACTCGTAATTATAGTTTAAGAAAATTGTGGGTCCTATTAGATTTCCATCAATATAAAAAACATTCTTGGAAGAGACAGAGCGAGACAGGGAGGGAGGGAGAGAGAGAGTTAGAAGTAGTGGGTTTCGGAAAATTTGTGGAGGGCGAAGCTCTGTTTCTGCTCTCTCTCTCTCGCTCGTTTGATTGAAGAAAGTGGACAATGGCTGCGGGCGGCGCCGCCATGCGTGTCTCTTTCGTCTTCCTCCTAATGGCAACTGCTCTCTTCGGGCTGGCCGCCAGCATCCTCCCGCTCGAGTACTTCGAGCTTAAGAAAGGGGATTTCTCTCTGAAATGCACCAACTGGGGGGGCACCATCCTCTCCGTTGTCCTCCCCGATTCAAATGGTGCTCCTCTTCTTGAATCCTCCGCGGCTGCTGTTTTCCTGCGAGTTTAATCGAGCCAAACCATCCCCCTGCGAGTTTGATTCTCCCTTTTCTTCTCTGTCTTCTCGAGATCATCTCATCTCCCCGGGGATCCGTAGGGTTCCCTCGTGGATTCTCAGAAGCTCGATTCTCTCCTCGTCTCCGATTCTCTCCGATCTCGGCTCTGAGAACTTTCCGGTTTGAGGATTTCCGCCAAAACCTCCCCAGATCTCTGCCATTCTCCTCGTTGGCTCTCGATCGAGATCAGATTGCTCAACATTTCGCGTGATTTCAGGGCCGACTGGGGGTTGCAAGAAAGTGTTCGATCATATGCTTCATACGACTGCGGGTCGTGTAATCTATCACTTGCTTGTTGGTGTTCTTATTCTGTTCTTACTACCGTTTTTGGCAGGGAAGCTGGCCGACATTGCGCTTGGCTACGATACCAGCAAGTCCCTCGGCGAATACCTTGTGAGTACCCCCACCCCCACCCGATCCCTCCTTCGTCAGCTCATCAAGAACCGTAATTCTTGGCGAGAAATCCTAAGGAAAGACGTGTGGTCGCTGTTCTTGATGGTTGCTCGACTGAGGCCAGGCCCGGGCTGCGATGTGGACAAGTCTTCGCGCCAGCCTCACTCCCCGCGCTCTCTCTCTCTTTCTCTGATCGCTAACGTTCACCAAGGTGGCCCTCATGTTGTCTTCTGACAGAGCTGCCTCTCTGTCGTCAGTTGGCGGCTGAGTCAACGGGGAACGTAGTTAATGATCGTACAACTGGGTTTGCAGTGTGATCTGTCGGGTTCTTTTCTTATTATGTGGGTCAATAAACTTTCAGTGCCTTTTTTTTTTTACCAACTTGAGTTGGAAAAAAAAACCACTTTTTTTATCATACGATCTCGGGTTTATCAGACATCATCGATGAGCTCTTTGATCCCCCATTGGTCCGTAGTTTCGTGAAAAAGAAAAATCAACCGTGTGTTCATAATAATCGTCGATAATATCATAATTTCCCGGATCTGTGTAAATATATTATGATATTTATCGTTATCTTTCAGAAAAATCCGAGCTCCTTCGGCGCATTGGTGGGGCGAGTGGCCAACAGGATCTCCGGGGCCAAGTTTTCCTTGAACGGCAGGACGTACAAGCTCTTCCCCAATGACGGGAGGAACTCTCTCCACGGTCGGTCCTCCAAGAACACGTCAAGAACTGATAAAAACCATTTTTTTTTCATTTTTCTTGTTGGTTTCGATCGAGTGGTTGAATAAAAAAAAATTTGTTGCATGCAGGCGGGCACAGGGGTTTCAGCAAGGTCATGTGGGACGTGAAGGAGAAGGACCTGGAAGGGCCCTACCCCTTCGTCAAGTTCCATTACCACAGCTTCGACGGCGAGCAAGGCACGGCCGCCTCCTGAATCCTGAATCTCTTCTGGTTCTTCTCTCGACGACGACGATGAACTGGGTTTTGTTCTATTTTAGGGTTTCCGGGGGATCTGGACGTGTTCGTCACCTACAAGATCTCCGGGGACTACCAGCTGACCGTGGTCATGGAGGCGGTGCCGGGGAAGAAGCCCACGCCGGTGAACCTGGTCCAGCATGTCTACTGGAACCTCGGCGGGCACGACAGTGGCACTGTGCTAGGCCACGAAGTGCAGATCTTCGCCGGACACATTACGCCGGTGGACAAGGAGCTCATCCCCACCGGCGAGATCGCCGCCGTTGCGGGGACGGCGTACGACTTCTTGGAGCCACGCAGAGTGGGGAGCCGCATCGCCGAGGCCGGCGGGTACGACATCAACTACGTGCTGGACCCGGCGGCGGCGGCGGCGGATGGAATGAAGCGGGCGGCGGTGGTGAGGGACGGCGGAGGATCGGGGAGAGGGTTCGAGCTGTGGACGAACCAGCCGGGGGTGCAGTTCTATACGAGCAATACGCTGAGGGCAGTGGGGAAGGGCGGCGCCGCCTATGGCCCCTACTCGGGGCTGTGCCTGGAGACCCAGGGCTTCCCCGACTCCGTCAACCACCCGCAGTTCCCCTCCCAGATCGTCCACCCCGGCGAGACCTACCTCCACCGCATGCTCTTCAAGTTCTCCGTCGAGTAGTGGCAAACAATAGCTCTCTCTCTCTCTCTCTCTATCTCTCCCTTTGTCTTTCTTAAGACGAGAATAAAGCGGGCTCTTATTGCCGGTCTCCTCTGCTCTTCGTGACTTCATCGCATGTAAACTGCTTCCTTTTGGATCAGTTTGGTCAGTATACAGTGGGCTCTGGTTCGGGCCACTGGGTCAAGAATTTAGTCCAATAAAGCCCGCATCTTGAACCGCAAGCGGCGGCGGCGGCTCTTCTAATCCGAACAGCTCCGCCATGGCTCGAGCAGCCAAGTCGAGCCCTCCCCGGTTTTCGCAGGCGCGAAAGAACGCCCTCTTCATCCTCTCATCGGGCTTCATCGGCATGCTCCTCAAGAACGCCAAGGCGTCCTCCAGCAGCCCTTCTCTGCACAGCAGGTCCACCATGCTCCCGCAGTGCTCCACCCACGGTGTCAGCCGCTGCTCCTCCGCCATGTCCCTGAAGCACCGCCGCCCCTCCTCCACCAGCCCCGCGCGGTTGCACCCGCTCAGCACGCTCACGAAGCAGAGCCCGTCCGGCGCGATCCCCTCCCTGCGCATCTGCGCGTACCGCACCAGCACATCCGCGCCGCGCCCGTGCATGGCCAGCGCCTGCATGATCGTCGTCCACGACACTGCCGTCCGCTCCCGCAGCTCCCCGAAGATCCGGCAGGCCCGCCGGAGATTGTCGCAGCGCGCGTGCATCAGCATGAGCGCGTTTGCCATACGCGTGCTCCCGCAGAGGCCTCTCCGGCGGGAGTACTGCTCGAGGGACTCGGCGAGATCGGGCCTCTGCAGCTTGCCGCAGGCGGCGGCGGCGGCGAGGAAGCTGACCTCGTCGGGAAGGACACCCGCCGCCGCCATGTCCTCGAACAGTGCCAGCGCCTCCGCGGGGCGGTCGTTGTCGGAGTAGCCGCTGATCATGGCGGTCCAGGAGACCACATCTCGCACGGGCATTTCGTCGAACAGGTGCCGGGCGCTACGTAGCGCCCCGCAGTGCGCGTAGGTGTTGACCAGCGCGCTGCAGAGGAGCACGTCGAGGGAAGGGATGTTCTTGAGGACGAAGCCGTGGAGGAGCTTCCCGTTCTTGAGGTCCCTCAGAGAGGAGCAAGCGGAGAGCACGCTCATTGCGGTGACCTCGTTGGGCCGGAAGCCTTCTCCTCTTTCCGCCATGGCTCGGGCGACCTGGAGGGCCTCCTCCGGGTAGCCCTGTTGAGCGTATGCCGCGAGAATGGCGTTCCACATGGGCAGATCTCTGCGGGGAGTTTCGTCGAAGACCCTCTGCGCGTGGCGGAGTTCCCCCAGCAGCGCGTATGCCCTGAGGAGCGCCGTCTGGACGATCACCTCTGAGCTGAACCCCATCTTGAGGACGTGACAGTGGGCCTGCTGGCCCTCCCTGGCCCCCGCCATGGAGCTGCAACCCTTCACCAGGAACCCTACCGTGTGGCTGTCGGCTTCGACGCCTTCCTTCCTCATGAGGGCGTACTCCGAGACGGCTCCCCTCGGGTTCTTCCTCTCCAGATGGCCGGCGATGGCCAGGTTCCAGGCGTAAGTCTCGTCGCTGCTTCTCCCCGTGAAGAAGGGAGCCGGCGGCGAGTTGCTGACGGAATAGAAGGGCTTGCAGCTCGAAGCGGCGGTTCTCAGGAGGTGGGTTCTCAGGTATCGAACCGGTGGCATCCCACTTGCTCTTCCGGCCGCCACCACCGCCGACGCCGCCGACGCCGCCGCCGCTCCGCCGGCGATATTTCTACCCGGTTTGCGGAGCAGAGAACAGCAGAGCGCCGCCGGCGAAGCAGAGAAGGCCCAGCAGGTAAAGGTGCCCGAGGGATCGAGGACGAAGGGGGAGAAGGAGTCTCCTGCTTCCCCAACGGGACGGCGGCGGGCGCGAGCACGGCCACCATCTGCTTCGCGTCTGCTCCGCGGCAAAATCCGAACGAGGAGTGAGAAGGTAGGGTTTTCTGAAATCCGAACAAGTCCTCGAGTATTTCCTACATTTCTTCTCCATATTTAATATATTCCGAATAAATAAAAATTAAGTCATTTTATATCATATGATCCGATTTTCGTTTTCATTGGTTCTTTCACAGACGAAAAATCATTTCAAATCATATGGGTCAATATCTTATTCCCATTAACTGAGTCTCTGATTATTTTTATTTCTTCTCCACATTCAATAATAATTATTCTTAAATTAAAATCATCTAATGCAATATTTGTATTCCTTAATTCTTCCCCACATTCATTAATCGAAAAGAAATCAATTTTCATAATTTAAAAACGTGTGCTGATATTTTATTCCCATTTCATTTCCATATTCGACAATACAAATTAAAATAAATATTTAAACCATTTAAAAACAACATTTTCATATATTTATTTTTCACTAAACTCCTCTAATATTACAATAATTTTCTACGATCTACAGAAAAGCTTCCGGTCTCATTAAAATAATAAAAATAACAACTTCATTCTCCCGATCTATAGAATTTCCCCACAATTCATCCGTGTTTCCTGGGCTGCTAAGAGGGACACAAATTCTGCAAAAATGACGAAGCTTTTTCGGAGATGGGCCAACATTCTTTTCCAGAACAGAGCTCACGTTTCTGCTACTTTTTGGGCATCCAATTTGAGCCAACCCCGAACAGGGGAGGAGAGAGAGAGAGAGAGAGAGAGAGAGAGAGAGA
Organism: Spirodela intermedia; assembly: GCA_902729315.2. NCBI lineage: Eukaryota > Viridiplantae > Streptophyta > Magnoliopsida > Alismatales > Araceae > Spirodela > Spirodela intermedia. The sequence goes on from LR746272.1 coordinate 5,144,152, forward strand.
GAGAGAGAGAGAGAGAGAACTTCGATCCTCAGAGCAGGAGCGGTTCATTGCGACCGAGGGGATCGACGACAGGCCGGGGCCGGCGAGAGGGTGGGCAGCGGACGATGGTGCCCAAGAGGTGACCTCCGCCCCTCCCCATGGCCGCCCGGCCGGCGCCCCACTGGCGGGGCCGCCACCGGCGGCGTCTCCCTCCGGTCCAGCAGTTGCTCCAGCGCCGCCAGGACCTCCGACATCCTCGGCCGGAGCTTGGCCTCGTCGGTGGTGCATTGGGCCGCCAGTGCAGCGACGGCGATGGCCGCCTTCTTCGGGTACTGCCCCTCCAGTCTTGGGTCAATCACCCGGTAGACCTTCCGCCTGTCTCCCAGGTAAAGCCTGCACCAGTCCACCAGGCTCTGCTCCACGCCTCTGCCGCCGCCGCCGCCGTCCTTGTCGACGGCGCGCCGCCCCGTCAGGAGCTCCAGCAGGACCACTCCGAAGCTGTACACGTCGGCCTTCGCCGACAGACGACCTGCCCACCAAGCCGGAATCAGCAGCGGCAGCCAACATGTGGGCGGGTTCTACAGAAGAAGAGGGCATGTATGTTGACCTGTGGCGATATACTCGGGAGCTGCGTACCCGTGAGTCCCCATGACCTGTGTGGAGACATGGGTCTTGTCCCCCGTTGGGCCCGCCTTCGCCAGCCCAAAGTCCGACAGCTTGGCGAGGAAATCCTGCGCAAAGTCAACGCCCGACATTGGAGGATTCCTTTTCCCAAAAACGGAAGCTCATGAGCTCCGGCATCTTCTCTCTCCAGCCTACCGCATCAAGAAGGATGTTCGAAGCCTTCACGTCCCGGTATATCACTTGGGACTCGGAGTCGTGGAGGAACGAGAGCCCCCTGGCGGCTCCGACAGCGACTTTGAGCCTTATTGCCCAGGAAAGCGGCTGGGAGCCTCCTGAAAGAGGAAATGTTACGTCAAATAGCATCATGGTCTTAGATTCTTAATGTTCCATATTTAGAAGAAAACACCATCATCATCATCAGCATCATCATCATCAGCATCTAAAGGACAGGAAGATCTCCCAATGAAATTTATGCTTGGAGCATGGTTTTGAGTCCTTGATTTCCCATACTTAGAAGAAAACAACGTCACCATCCATCATCTAAAGGGCAGGAAGATCCGTCGATTAAGCTTGCAGCATGGCAGCGAATACAGAGTCAACTCAACTGGTCGTTCCTGGTCAACTCAAGGTTTGGCTTGTGAAACTTGGTGCAATCTACCGATTAATACGTGTAATTAATTGGCATTGTTAGAGATCCACATATCTCAGCAGATGATGGATGGGACCATAATCTTCCTTACTCTAATGATAAGAGAGAAGATCTGATCAACATCTCAGAAGATGGGGGCTTCAAGAACAGTGCTGAGGTAAGCTATAGAAAAATAAAATTAAATCGTGTATATTTAATTTATGAGAAAAATATTAGGGGGGTGGGGGGGGGGATGCTTACTTCTGAACAAGTGATTCTCCAAGCTCCCTTTGGACATGAATTCATAAACCAGCAGCCGGTTGTCACCCTCCGAGCAGTATCCAATCAGTTTGACCAAATTCGGATGGTGAAGTTGACCCAGGTACTGCACCTCAGTCTGCAGCACAGACATGGAGAAGAAGGGTCGAAAGGAAGAACCAGGCAGCAGGAGCAGCAGCAGCAACAGGAAAAGAAAAGAAAAGAAATGGAGAAGGTCGAGGAAGAACCAGCCACTCCTTGTGCCCTTGGAAGCTCTCCGGGTTGAGCTTCTTGACGGCGACCACCATGCCGGCGCCGGGCTTCGTCGCGCAGAGGGTGTGCTCGTCGATCCAGCCCTTGAAGACGGAGCCGAATCCTCCTTCTCCGAGGAGGCTGTCAGGGCGGAAGTTCCTGGTGGCGCTGCGGAGCTCGTTGAAGGTGAAGGCCTTCACGTTGGAGGAGGAGAGGATCTCCCCCTCCGTTCTCGGCGTGGGGAGGCTCCCACCGGAACTCTTGCCGCTGAAGGACGGCGCCGTCGAGGAGGAGCAGGCCGAGGACTTCGTCCGAGTGGACGGGAAGGAAAGCCCGGTCTTGCTGCTCGGATTGGAGGGGTCTGTTCGTCCATGGAGGAGAACCAGGTCAGGAAGGGAGGGCACGGAAACCCTAATCCGAGACACCGAGGGAAAAAAAGATAGGCACTCATGACATAATTCCCGTCGATCCAAGAAGCAGCAGGAATTCCGGGCAACCAAAAATCTCAAGAACAGAAGGGCACGATTGGGCGAATCCAATACCTCGGAAGGCTGAGGCAAACGGGAGATCACCAGGACGGGAGACACCGTAGAGTGAGAAACAGGGGGGAAATCACAGACCCAGATGAGGGAACGAACTCTCACCCGCGAGAATTTGCGCACCATTCGTGCTGTCCACCCGCGAAGAGGACGATCCCTGACAGTTGCCCATCGCGCCTTACCGCCGGCAATCAAGGCCCCATCTGGGCAGATCCTCTCAAAATCCCGCCTTCTGATCCTCGCCCCACAACACCCAGAAAGTAAAAAATCTAGACAGGAGCACAATACAAAAGAGGCCTTCTCCTCCGCCGCCGCCGCCGCCACCGCGGCCTCCGTCGGTTTGTCTCTCCTACACTCCACAGTCCGATTGGAAAGGGTCAAGAAGAAGCTGAGGAGAACCCGACACGGAGAGAGAGAGAGAGAGAGGGGCAAGGAGAAGGAAGGATTCGTTCCGGCTGGCTCGGGTAAAAACCCACCATCTGCGACGTGACGGAGGGGGTCACCCACGAAGCTCATGTTCCAGGAGCGGGCCCCAACAGAGCCTGGATATTTCCATGTCTACCTAAACTGCCCTTGTCCTACGCCAGATGCCCGGGTAGCCAAAAGGAGGGGTATTTACGGAATCCCCTGGCCTGGATCAGGGGCATAATGACGTAAACATCGGACACGGTAACTACGATTTCCATTAATGGATATTATTGATCCGCTAAGGGATGGCTATTAAGGTCGGTTCGGTTATTTTTTAGGACCGCAGTCAGTTATTTTTTTCCATTTTTGGCCTTAAAAATCACGTTCAAGAAAATGGGGGCTCCTCCTTTATCTGCCCACAGTCTCTCTCCTCATACAATTTCACACTCTCTCTAGGTCAACTCCGCTGACCATGCTAAGAGTAATTACGTGCGACGGAGCTGGCCGGAAGCATCCCGGTGAAACAATGGCGGGCGCCACCGGCTTGGAGAAGACTTGTTCTTGGGCGCGCAGCAGACTGTTCACGTGGAATATGCAGATGACTGCGACGTGATTGTTGTGGTCATCGCGCGGTCACCGGCGATCACCTACGTTGACTTTCGTTGATGAGCCGTGGTACCGTGCATGTCGAATACCGTGACGAAGACTTTGTCTTCTCTCTCTGACTTCACGTGTGCTTGGTCGAACTCGAAGGCAGTTTCGTAGGCTGTACCCTGTTTTTGTTCAGTTGATTAGGGCACCAAACAGTATTAGTCAAACAGTATGAAGATAGAGAGTGATATTTTTATTATGATATATCCAGAAAGTTCGTAAGTCGTGTCCCGACCAACTCGATACCAGCAAATCGGGGTTGACATACCGTTGACCCAAGGAGATAAAGGTCAACCCAAGCCGCCAACTCATGTCTCTACCGACTTTTGGCGAGCTAGCGGAAGACCCGCCATTCGTGGAACTCTTCATTTTCGATGGAAATGGTCGTCCAAACGGGTCGCAAGGTCTGGAACTCAACAGCCTTGGGACATGCAGCCAGCGCCCGCGGCGGCCGCCGGCGAAGTCTCTGTATCCCGGCACACGAAGAACCCACAGAGCCGCCAAGGAAGAGGGATGTGGAGACCAGAGGAGGAGGACGGGGACGATATCAGAGACTGTCCAGAAGGGCCCTCTTGCAGGCGGGGGGCTTCTGGTTAGGGCTGCCGGCGTTGGGGAAGGAAGAAGACGAACCAAATACGCTCAGAAGGAACCGCCGCTCCTGGAAAAGGCGCAAGAGGAAGCTCTCGTCAGCTTCCTGCCAAAACCTTTCTGGTCCAAGAAGATTCAGACAGCAAGAAACAGGCAGTCACGGTGGAAGATGTTCGTAAGCTCATGGAATACTCACGCTTGCTGAAAAGTTCGGGCTTGGGATCCCCACTGGAAAAGGGCTGAAGAGGGGAATTGTCGGGAGCGGCGAGTCAAACGCCGGATTTGACAAGGAGCAGACGATCTCTCCGGAGTCAAATCGTAGTAAGTCAACGGGTAGTTCCGTTTCGGATGGAGTCCGATTCTCCGGGTGAAGGCCACCTCGAGCGTCGCCGTCGTCGTCGTCCTCCTCCTCTCGCCCCCTCTCTTCAGGGAGGCTCTGGGCGTTGCTTCGAGCCGCCTCCTCGTTGACTGGGAGATCTGCCCGTCTGAATGGTTGCTGGAAACTGTTGGTCAAACAGTCTACGCCTATTCCCCAGGAGTCAACATCGGACCTACTGGTTACCTGACGGAGGGGCTGCTCCCCGTGCTGCCGCTCCTCAGGTCCTCTATCAAGTCCTTGAAGTCGTCCAGGAGGAAATCTAACTGCGTAGACTCGCTCTTCTCGGGTTCTCTTACCCCATTCTGGGTCAAGTAGTTCTTCAGCTCCTGATGTCACCAAGGAGTGTGTGTGTGTGTGTGTGTGTGTGTGTGTGTGTGAGAGAGAGAGAGAGAGAGAGAGAGAGAGAGAGAGAGAGAGAGAGAGAGAGAGAGAGAGAGAGAAATGGCTCTGCAAGTCTCAGTACCTTCCAGGCGCTGTCCAGACATCGGTCAGTGCTGTCAGTATGAACTCTAATGGCGAGCGAACTGAGCAGCTCTGCTTGCTGCAGCAAGGCTGAGACCTTTGGGTCATTTCTTCGCAGGAAAGCGCCATGAATCTTCATCTCTGATGCTTTTTCTGCGCCACGGGATGGAAATCAGCCGTGCTTTTCCCAGAGAAGATGGAAAATTATTAGCCAGAAAGAGCACGTACCGCCAGTGCCCACATCCCTGAGGTTGTCGTCACCGTGATTCTGACCAAGAATAGCTAGAGGAGGCCTTCTGTATTCTGCCCCCATAGCATTACCCCCAGGGGACCCCTGATTCTCCTTCAGACTGGCCATCTGATACCTATTCTCGATGAACAAGAAGAGAGCGAGAGAAAGATTCTGGCAGTCAGACTCGTGGGTTTTGAGCAGAGACCAGCCTGAATGCGGAGATCTCCATACCTGATCTTCTTGAACGAGGAGAGAGATACGGGGGAGAGAGATCTCGCGGGGCTTGCCCCCGTCGAACCGAGGTACGCGCAGTGGGTGTTCTCCTTGGTCATGGCTTCCTGCTTCAGTCGTTTCTTGCAGAGGGTGTTGAAGCGATTCTTCACCGCGTTGTCCGTCCTGCGGAAGTGAACGGACGGCATTGGGCTTTCAAGAAAACCTTCATCTCCGTCTCTCAGAGACGAGCCAACCTTCGGGGGAGGATCATCGAGCTCACCTGCCGGATACCACCTTCGCTATCTCCGTCCACCGGTTGCCGAAGATCTTCTGGGCCTGTAGATCAGCCTCTTCCCGGATGATCAGATTTCTCGTGTTACAGCAAGGTTTTTGAGATTATTCGGAGCTCTTCCTCCGGGGAGTTTGGCCTACCTCGCAGAGGAGCGCGTCTTCCTCCGGCGACCACCCTCCCTTCTTACACTCGGTGTTGAGGTAGGTGAACCACCTGCAATGGCGAATCCCTCCGTCAGCGTCCAGGTTTCGGAGGAGGAAGGAGGAAGGTGATCGTACGAACCTTCTCCGGCATTGCCGGCCGGTCTTATCCTTGAATTGGGCGGCGATGCTCGTCCAGCTGCAAGAACAGGGGAAGAAAACCCGCCGTCAGAAACTGGAAGAATCAAGGAAGAATGGAAGGGGGAGTTGAGTAGCTCACTTCTCTATCCCGTGGATGCCCACCTGCGCCCTGAGCAGATCGTCCTCCTGCGCCGCCACCAGTCAGAGACCAGGAGAGGAAGAAGGAAGACGATCGCCGCCGCCGAAATTGATCCGATTAGGAGAGTTAACGGAAAAGGGGAGAGATTGCAAAACCTGCTGAGACCATGAGACTACGTGGCGTTCCTTCTGCTGTGGAGCTCCTCTTCCTCCTCCTCCTCCGCCGCCGCCCACTTCTCTCGCAGCCCCCTCGCCGGCGCGCTCCATCTCCCAGTCCGTTGTGGCTGCTTCTTCATGAATCGTGCGCAGAAACGCCCCCCTTGGGCACGAAAGTTCAGGTGGGCATGTGGCGATCGCCGATCCCCAGGAGGACGACGACAAAAAACCTAGTCGGCGGCGGGACTGACGGCGGCGGCGATCTAACAGAGCGAGGGGGGACTGACTTTTGTAGGTGGTGGGGTCTGCGGATTCGATGAGCGCGAAAATGGGGAGGCCCAGAGGAGTTTGAAAAATGGCGGCGGAGGAGATGAGAGAGGGGAATTGATGGGCGTAGTGGGTCGAGAGATGGGTCGTCTTCAACCTCAACCTCAGTCTGATTATTTAATCCTCGCCATGGCCGGGCGCGGTGGTCTGCGTGATGCTGTGAGCCGTTCCCATAAATTTCTTCCCACTGGAAGGGCCATTCGTGCTGGCCGTGCTTTTCTCTGTGACGGAGCTTCACTGCTCCGTCGCCGCCGCCATTATTACTCGGCACGCTCCTCCGGCTATAAGAAATCCGAGACGAATTGGATGCCTTCAGCTCCGGCGAGACCAGCATGTCGTGAATTCCTGCCTTTGGAAACCCTAAAAAAGGAGAGGCCTTTCGGGAAAGAGGGCCCGGGGAAGGGCCATTGCTGAGATCAGAGCCCGGTGGAGAAAGAAAGGCCATCCTCCTCTTTATCTTCTTCCCCAACCTTTTTTCACCGTTCTCTCTTTCCTTTCTGGACCGGAAAGCGAGCTCTTTCGAAATTCAGTGGGGCGAGGGCCCCCCCCCTTCAGTGGGCATCATCTCCTCTTTTAACTGTTTCAGTCAGGATCCAATGCTCTCTCTCTCTCTCATACTCCATTTGTGGGGGCTCGGTCAAACCATAGGCAATTGCACGAACATCTTGTCTGCGCGATGCTGGTGGAGATCGGGGTGGGGGATGCGGGAAGCAACCCTAATCTGCAAGGATTCATAGCTTGAACGAACCCTAAAATGGGAGGTCCAGAACACAATCTGTTGACCTTGATTCCACCGTGGATGACACATTTTGAATTTTTTGCTGGAGAAAAAAAGGGAACCTCCCCCAGAATTCCATGAAACATAAACCTGAAACACAGGAGGAAGAAAGAAGCCCGAGAAGACCCCTCTCTCGTATCCTCTCCATTGACTTCCATCTCTCCATCTCATATTCTTAATCTTCAAGCGGGTAGCTGTAGCTGCACCATGTTCAGAATCTGTGGGATCATGGTTGACAAATGTTTTGGGGGGGGCCCGTTGACCGCAGGTCCGTATTCATGCGGGGAGATCACTGTTCACCCACGAATGCCCCAGCCTCTCTCTCTCTCTCTCTCTGTGTGTCTCGCTATCTATCTATCTATCTAACCTCGAGCTAACCCCGTAATTAAATGATCCCTAAGCGGCTGCCCTCCCGGTCACATGGAAGACTCGATTATAATACGACCCTTTCCAATGCATCCATGGCTGTTCTGAATCATGGCCCTCCATTAAAAATGCACTGTTGCAGTCGCCTGCCCTCGTTCCAGGGCTGCAGAACACCATCGCCTGCCATCTGATTCAGTAGATTTCCCCATAATCTATGCGTAAACGGATGGGGACTGGAGACAGCCCCCCACTGGGCAGTAGTTTTTATGGGTTCCCCCCCTCCGGAAGTCGCCAAAAGCCTCTGAACTCTGGAGAATGTTCCTTCCCTCGGGGGTGAAATTCCTCGAGACGGCGGCCGACGGTCTTCTTCTTCTTGTTCTTCCTGAGGAAGAAAAAATGGGTGGGGGAATCTTATGGGGCAATCGGCTGTGTTGCATGTGGACAAGCCCAGTGATCGGCGCCAGAATTTCTGGGGGGAAGTCCCGGTTGTCGGCTTCGCCGGCACGGACTCCACCGACCACCGCACGTTGGCCGGGCGGCCCCGCGGCGGCGCCGCCGTGGCGAGCCATCCCACCGCGTAAGGTCTCGTGGCCAGCGAGCTTCCACGGGCGCGGAGGAAGGAGGATGGGGCGGAAGGGGAATTTCGTCGAACAGTAGGCCTGCTAGGTGACAAAGGAGCCAGTGGAGCCTCTGAGGAATCCATGAGAAGGGGGGGGGGGGTGGGGAGGAGACAACAGGACCATGGATGAGCTGTGCTCCGTACAATATGGTCTCCATGAGAGCTTCTTACCCTCCTCCCCCTTCCCTAAACGACAGCTTCTACGTCATTTTGGCCAGGAACAGCTCTGCGTATCTCAGGGCTCACCGTCATTACACTCCCCCCCTTCGGAGGAAGTCGGCCCCTCCTGTTAGAAAGTGGGCGACAGTGTGTCACATGCTCTCTCTCTCTCTCTCTCTATCTCTCTCTCTCTCTACATCTACGTCTGCGGGTGGGGGTCTCCTTCCCCTTTTTCTAGCGCAGGGGCGATGGCTTCCCTGTCAAGAGTACCATTCCAAGGACATGGCCTTTCGCATTGACTTGTCTTCTTCCACCCGGTCCTTCCAGCCACAGTTGCAGTCTCCCCATCTCCTCTTCTTCCTTGTCCTCTTCCCTACTCTGCAGATTCTCCCTCGCTCTTGTACTCTCTCTCTCTCTCTCTCTCTCTCTCTCTCTCTCTCTCTCTCTCTCTCTGTGAGCTGTATACCATTGGAGAAGGCGAGCTCCACGGCAACCACGGCCGAGTAAAGGAGCGAGGAGAAGATGAAACCCTTTTATTTCATGGCCCATGCAGAGATAATACGAGGAACACCGAGGATGACGACGGCGATGGTGAAAATCGAGAGATCCTTATTTAATTAATCCTCACCCCAGCCCAGCTCGGGATTCTTCGTAGGTAAAGAGAGTAGAGAAAAAATTAAAGGAAAGAGATGACTTCCTTCTCTATCCACCAGCTTCTGCGACTCGAATCTCTCTAGTTTTCGACGACGGCGGAGGACGATCAATGGAAGCTTTGGTGATCGGACCAGGCCCAGAAGCTGCCGCCGGACTGGTCGTCTAAGCCGCAAAGCATGCTGCAGAAGCTCTCCTCCTGTGGGCCCGGCTCCGACCTGGGGGGATTGTGGAGGAGCTGAGCCATGCCGGCGGCAAGCCGGAGGGGCTGGAAGAAGGGCCTGTCCTGGTGGGCGTTCGCGGGGCTGTCCGTCGCCGGCGGCGGCGGCGGCGGCGGCGGCGGCGTTCTCGCCATGTCCAGGTTGTTGTCGGAGCTGTTCTCGCTCCTGTTGCTGCAGGATCCCTCCGTCTCCTTGTTCAGGTTGATGGGCTCCGTCCCTTCCCTGCATTTGAGCGCCATGATCTGCATCATAACAACGGCAGTACCTAAGAGAGAGAGAGAGATAGAAAGATTGGCGATACGATAAGGAAAACACAGGGAATTTATTCTAGGGAAGGGCGAGCGAGTGGGAGAGCGAGAGAGAGAGAGAGAGAGAGAGAGAGAGAGAGGCGATACAATGGGGAAACCAAGGGATAATCTTCCGGGACGTGGGGAGAGATGAGAGAGAATGGAGGGTTTCGAGTTCTTAAATTGTAGAAGCCTTTTGCGATGCTCACGCGGCGGAGTTAGAATGAGAAACGATGGGAGGTCTTTTAATGGAGCCATAATTGTTCAATCATGAACTACTAGCAGCAAGTACACTCACTCTGGGGGAGGGAGGTTGCTGAAGATCCTCCTCAAAAGACTCAAGAGCGGGAGATCCAACGACAGCCCGTGCAAACCCAGAAACGATCGTCACAGATCCAGAAGGTAGGGGGCGGGGTCGGTGGGGGTTGTGAGAAAAAAAGAAAGAGAGAGAGAGAGAGAGAGAGGGATACGATGGAGGAAACCGGGAGGTAATTACCTCAGCCTGGAGCCTCTTCTTGAGCGAATGGAGGGAGGAAGAGGTGAGAGAAATAGAGAGAGAGGATAGATAGGAAACCGGGATCTGATTCCCTTTACCTCGAGTTGCGAGAATGGAGGAGAGATGAAGAGGGCAGAGAATAGAAGCACGGTGGGAAACCTCTGAGGATTGGAGCTTCCGTGATGGGAATGGAGGAGAGAGACGAGGGAGAGAGAGAGAGAGGTACCTCAGTCTGCAGCTTCTTGTTGTGGGAATGGAGGGCGTCGTTCTCGGCCTTGACGGCCTCGAACTGGCGCTTTAGGACGTCGAAGTCCTTCTCGAGCTGCTTCGTCTTCCACCTCGCCCTCCTGTTCTGGAACCAGATGGCGATCTGCCGGGGCTGCAGCCCCAGCGCCCTAGCCAGCTGCATTTTCCTCTCCGGTTCCAGCTTGTTCCCCATCTCGAAGTTCTTCTCCAGCGTCTTCACCTGCTCCACGTTCAACCGCCGCTTCCTCTCCGTCCCCTGAGAGCAGTCGTCGGAGAGATCCCCCTCCCCGCTCCCCTCCTCCACGCCAGAGAAGGACATCGACCTCTTCCCCAGCATCGTCGCCACCCCTACATCCGACCAGGCATATCTGATAACTCCGCCGGAGAAAATGGCAGCGATTTGAGCAGAAATGGGCGGAGAATTGTGGGTGGGGAGTTGCTCACCGTGGAAGTCCTGGGCGGCGGCGGGATCGCCGGCGAAGAGCGGGGAGAGGGACGGCGGCGGTGGCGGCTCCTCCCCTTGGGGCGTCTGCATCTGCAGAAGAAACCCCGCCCCGAAGAAGGACGGCGCCATCCCATTGCAACTCATCTGCCTCCTCCTCTGCAGATCACATAGGACGGCAAGATAGAAGAAGAAGAGGAAGAAGAAGAGGCAGAAGAAGAAGACGAAGAAGACGAAGAAGACGAAGAAGACGAAGAAGAAGAAGAAGAAGAAGAAGAAGAAGAAGAAGAAGAAGAAGAAGAGGGGCAGGTATCGAGAGAGAGAGAGAGAGAGAGAGAGAGAGTGGACGTAGTACTAGAGGGGCTGAAGGAGAGAAGAAGAACAGAGGACCCTTTCCTTGCGCATCGTATATTCAGATCGGTAGCGGAAGGAAGGGGGACGTTAAATCTCTCTCTCTCTCTCTCTCTCGCTCTCTCTCTCTCTCTCTCGCTCTCTCTCTACCCCCGATTGCTTTCCAAGCCGTCTCCTGGACCAGCCCATGTGAGGGGGGAGACGGCGGCGGGGTTGCACCCCAACTCCTGTCATTTCCCAATTTTATATATACCCCCGTTCCTCGGGATACTAACGTCATTGATTTCCGTTGATACTGAGGTAAACTATAGAGAGAATATGCGCTGGACTTTCTCGGTATTTATCACATCTAAATAAAAAAGTAAATAAATTTATATTTTATTGATGGCTCAAGCGTCATTTTCCCGTCTTGTAACTTTACTATCAATAAATTAGTTCGTTACCGGATAATCGATTTATATTACCAGATTAAGTCGTCTAGTGAGAATTATCCAGCCCGAAGCCCGAAGCCCACTCCTAACGCCAGATGGCTGCCTTACAATCAGCCTCGTGGTCGCAGCCTGACTGGAGCCCACCTTTTCAAGGATTTTCTTGGGTGAGGCCCGGGCCCGCCCAGAGTTCAGGTCCGAAGCCCAGGCCCGTTGGGGGTTACAGGGGCCGGTTAAAATAGGCACGTGCAGATTCTAGAGCGTGTGAAAGGGATAACTGGCGATTAACACGCGGCGCCTCCAGCCGATGCGCACGTGCGTCACCTGACTCCAAGCATCGAGACACGGACGTGAGACCTTCCGAGGTGGGTCCCACTTTAGCTTACTCTGGGTCCCACAACAGCGACCTACCATGTGGATGTGGTCTTTGTTTTCCGCGAAGTCCACGGCGTCAGAGGATGCTTCACTGTGCGGGTGACAGGATTTTTTTTAATACCATTTTTTCTTATTCGTGGATAAATAAATACATGCAAAATCGAGTATTTTTATGATATTTTAATGCATATAACTGGGATATTTTTCTATTAATTTGGGATGAGGAGATTTACAATCGCTGAAATTAATAAATGGTAAATTCCTATATTTCTCGAAAATAAATGGGACGAAGGGCCTGGCGGGATTTGAAAGTGTGTGGGGCGGATTCCCCGGTAAAGGGGCATCTGTCTGCCTGCCTCTCTTCCTCTCTCTCTCTCTCTCGTCCCTCTCTCTCTTCCGCGCTCTCTCTCTAGGGCGATGCCCACAAGGACCCATCTGGATATGATCTTTAGCTTGGAGGATGCTAAGATGATTTGGGGACGGGGGTTAATAAAACTTGTGGTGAGACCGCATCGATCGGGAGAAGCAGTCACCACGGAGAGGGTGGACGGACTCGAGAGGTTTCCGTTGCGATCGACAAGAGGAGTGGGGCATGATCCCAAGGCTTACCCGACAAGCTAAAGGGGGAGGGGGAGAGAGAGAGAGAGAGAGAGAGAGAGAGAGAGAGAGAGAGAAAGCCGTGTAACTCTTCCGAATCCAATCTGTGCGTGATTGGGGAGTGTTCAACCTGACCTCCTCCGTATCATCTCGGCTGTGCGAAACTCGACCGAACCCAGTTCTTGGATGTGGAACGACTCCTTCCGGAGACCCGAATCTTGGTTCCACCGTGAGATCATCCCTCGGCTTATACATAGAAAGTGATCGTAGGAGTACTCGCATTGGAAGAACCGTAATGGCCGGCTCGGGCGTTTCAGACATATGGCACTCAGGCAAGGCCTCTAAAGCGGTATCTTCGGTGCAAGGAGCATGACAATGCTGAAGGATGGTTCCGCACATGGCGTCCATGCCGGCGATTGCCGTGATCACAACCGCACCCAACAAACCCACTATGGCGACGGCTGCTTGAAGATTGGAGACGCTTCCCAGAGGCAAGGCCAAGAGCCCTGAGAGGAAGGAGATAAAAGTTTTAGAGAAGAATAAACCTCAGGGTTAGTGAGACTACCAAAAGGAACAATAATCATCAGTTATAAATTGGTCTTAACAATGAAATATAAAGCAGATGAATACGTAGAAATATATAAGGCTTGACTGATTGCCAGAGAATATATTCAAATCTATAGGGCTAATTACCTACAGACTTTTATTCCTGTGGCAAAAATGTACAATGTCAGAATTTGCTGCCATTAGATACTAGTTATGACTGGGATATATAACAATGTGATGTTATGAATGTATTTCTGCATAGAGGATTAGACGAAAAAATCTATGTGAAAGTCTCACAAGGATTACCTGGTTTTTCAGCGAATAGGTTCTCCTGCTCGTGGCCGTGCCCCATGTCTATGTTACCAAAAGCCTGTGAAGGTACGAATAGACACAAGGGGCAATTTATACGGAAGCTAAAGGGAATAATAGAAGGTGTATGCTTCAGACATATTGTCGGTGCATAATCCCATAATTTAGCGTGGTTGACAAGGGTGGTTTGGGTGGAATGAAAGATTTGAGCTTTGAATTCACGAGACTTGGGAATCCTCAATCTTTCAGTCTACAAAGCTGGATTAAGGTGACTCTTGCATCTATGATGGTCAAAATTACTCCCTTAGATCTACAAAGGAGAGAGCTTGAATCCTCAAGCTAAGAAACACCTCAAAGAAGAAAAAATCGTACTAATTAACAACTCGTTCAATAGTACTTTTTCAGCGGATTAACTAGTAGAATATTGAAGTTCTTTGTTAATGGTTAATTGACCTCCTTCATGTGGAACTTGACTGATTTTCTTTCTCGTGTGAACTCGAGTGTTGGATCTGGGAAACCTTGAGAGGTTAAGAGCGGATATACTAGACATGTCTTCATGCACCGTTCCCCGACAATGGTCATTGTTTTTACTGACTGGTTAAGCTAATTATGCTGTTACAATGGCCAAACAGAGAAGGGGAGTTACTTAAAATGGATTCTTATCTATTACAACAGATTCCCACCTGTTTCTCCTCTCTCTTTCTCTCTCATCTTTATTTCTCTCTTCTTCCTCTATTTTAAGGGGAGGGGAATGGAAGAAAGTTGTGAAGAGTCTTGAGAGACAATGAGGATGTGGGGACATTAGACTTGGTGACCTAAGAAGACGGTAGGATTCTCACTTCTTCAATTTTGATATATATATATATACATATATCTCCCTCCCTCTTTTCTACTTAAAAAGAGGGACATATTCAACATCAAGTTGAAGAAGGATATTCAAAGATTTCGTATGACTCTTTTCCTATTTTTTGTTCAATCAAAGAAATATCGCTCTCTTTCTATGAATATTGGAGGATATTTTCAAGCTACATAAATCCTATTGTATTAGTTCTGTGTTTTTTCATTTGTATATGATATTTCTATCTCCATTATCTTTTCCTTGATATTTTGGATGTAGCTAAACATTGTTACTACTACATTTACGATTCTTCTTACATTGTAGGTAATTAATATTTTTTTTTACAACAACATTTGATATCAGATCTAAGTAAGTGTTACCCTATCAAGCTTGTTATTGTAAAAATGTTAATAACAAACTTTGTGTTGAGAAATTCGATGGAAAGATGGACTTCGGTTTATGATATTAGAGAGTGCATGAAATCTTTGTATAAGAAAAACGTCATAGGAATCTTTATTGTAAATAAAAATCAGAAAGGTTAAGTGATGCTGATTGTGATAAATTAGATTTAAAAGTAGTCAGTATAATTTAATTTATCTGATAATTGAATATATAACATTTGTGAGTTGGATATTACTAATGATTTATAGAGGAAATTAAAAAATTCTACATGCTAAAATATTTTACAAATTACTAATATTTGAAGAAGCAATCATATAGTTTACTTATGTGTGCTGGAGTACATTCACCAAAAGCATATGAATGTATTCAATAGGTTGGTTCGCAACTTCATAGTTTGGAGGGTAAGGTGGAGCAAGAATATTAAGTATTTCTTCTTCTCTCATCATTGCCTTAGTCTTATGACTGCCTAGTAACTCTACTACAAGAAATAAGGTTATTGGAAAGTAGATAATGTAGATCTTCAAAATAAATTTAGAAAGGGAAGCAATATCTTTCAGTATGAATTACTCGAATACGTTGATTCTTGATTCTACCTATTCTTATCATGTGCAAACTTATATATTGGTTTGACACATACATATCACTTATTGAGGGAGAGTCCTCATGAGTAATAATAATGCGTGTAGAATTGTTGAAATAGCAATAGTAAAAGTTATGATGTGTAATAAAGTGGTTGGAACTATTTAGTAGAATGACTTTGGTGTTAATAAGTAATTATATAAGGATAGAATAAAAATTTGTTAGAAAATATATTTTAAGACAAATCTACAACTCAAAATATAAATCTTTACATATTGTTTTATTTTTTATATAAAAATGTTTTTTTATGCCTCAAATGAAGAAAATATAGGCAAGTAATTCAATACTCAAACCAAATCAAATAAGAACAAAAGTTAACATTCTCTTAGGAGGCTAGAGAAGAGAGAAAGTAGGTAGACCTTGTGTGTTTACCAAGTAGAAGTTTGTAGACCTATAAAAAAATTTCAGCCTATTTTTTTATAGAGAGAGAAAGTATGTTGATCCAATCAAATCAAACAAATCTTAAGAGAAAGAAAAAAGACTTTTGATGGGCATGATGTGACAAAAAGCTTGACACATGCTATAAGATTTTCACCAAAAGTAGTGTATCCTAACACACTAGAAAATACAAGATATGTTAGAAGATCAAATTTGTGTCTGAAAATTAAATATTCATTAGAATGTCAAAGATATACTAAAATATATTTGATTGACTCATCTTTAGTTTGTCTTGGTCAAAAGTTGTTCAAATTGATGATTTGAAACTAGTAAGACCAACTAATCTCACACAAGTTGAAAGCTAAACTTGAAAATGGATAATTTTTTTTGTTAAAGTTTTACATATTAACAATGGTGGTAAGTACACATTAAAAGAGTTCAAGGATTTTTATTTGAAAGAAGTCATATCTCATTATTTGACTATTATAATAGAATACAAAAAAATGGAATATTCGAAAGGATCAACATAACATTGATTGAGAGAGAAAGTTGTATAATGTTGAAAACTCTTTAAGCAATTCTAGTGAGGAAAATTAACACAATATGTAATTTGATTAATCAGCCACCTTCTATGTAGTTAAGATTGAAGACTTAAGAGGAGGTCTAGTAAATCAGTAAATGATTCTAATCCAAATATTTTTGAAAGGCTTGATTACATCTTGATGCATGATAATAAATGTAAAAACCTGATAATAAATATATCTTGATGCATGACAATAGATGCAAGTCAAAGTAATACATTTTTTAGGCTATAAAGAGTGTCAAAGGTTATAAATCATAAAATCTAATAGTTTAAAAAATAGAGCTTGACAAATAAATGATATTTCGGAAGTATTAATGTTGAATAAAATGTAGAATGCGATTTCTAATGAGAAGAATGGTAGTAACTGGAATAAGTTAAAGTTGAATGAAAAAACATAGAAATAAAATAGAAATTTAGATATTTATTTGTATAACCATGAACATTTGTATTGTAGAAAATCACTAAGGAAGAGGATTAGTCAATCTTCTAAAAGATAAGAATGTAATTGACTACAAGTGTCTAGATAGAACAAATGAAACACTTTCTGTAAGAAAACCACCCAAATATACAACTCATTTAGTAGTAAAAATGATTGAACAAAGGAAGAATATTAATTTCAGTAAAATTTTATGTCAATCCTAAAACACTCTTTGATCATAGTTGTGCTTATTATAGCAGCTATGTGTGATTTATGATTAGAGCATCTTAATGTAAACATTATATATTTACATGAAAATTTAGAGAAGGTTTCTAAATGTTACAATATTTTTTTTTATTTAATAAGATAATGAAAAAGTTGTATATAAATTTAAGAGATTTATTTATGGTTCAAAGAAAACTCTCAAGTAGGGGAAAAAAGTTAGCAATTTTATACTAACACATAGCTATAGAAGAAGCATATAGGGAAATTGTGTATAGTTTCATTTTTCCCAATGATGGTTCTATTATTGTACTTATGCAGCAAAAGATTGTGGCTAACTTAGAGAAGGTGCATTAAGAATTTCACAAATTCACTATGATGTTAGCCAAATTTGATGACACACCTCTTGCTTAGAATTTCAAATTATCTTGAAGGGCATATCTAAAATCAGATAAATGTTGTTAGTGATCTGGCGTATGCTATGATATGTATATATTATACCTAATCTACTACAAGTCATTAATATTGTTAGAAAATATATGCAAAATCTAGAAAAGAGTATTGAAATATACTAAACTAGATTTTTCATTATCTTAAGGGTATATCAAATGTTGGCTTACTATTTTAGGAGAGAAATATGACACTCTTAGCCAAATTGACTCATATTATGTAATTGACCTCAACAAGAGGAAATCTACAATAATATATGTCTTTACACTAGATGGTCTCATAAGTTGGAAGGTAATGCTACAGGATGTTGTTGCAATATGTCAAGTTTATATGCTGAGTATATTGCTACAATTGAGCCTATACAAAAGTATTTTTGTTAAAATGTTTGATAGATGAAGATGACATTATTCAAGAAGATGTATGGTTGGATTCTGAGTCAAAGTGTAATTTCCATGAAAAATATATGACTTATCATTTCGAAGACAAAATATATTGATGTTTGATTTCCCAAATTATATGGACTTGTTTCAATGGTGGTATTGAGCTTGCGAAGGCTCCTAAAAAATAATAATTTTCATGTAATGACAAATCCTTTATTAACATTTAAGTTTTAAAACTACCTGAATTTAGCTAATATTCACTAATGATGAGGGAAGCTCCATAAAGAGGGGTAACCATGTTTAGAAAGAGTTATTTCTTTTGTATTCTTTGAAGCTAGTTTGAGTAAGCCAAAAGTGAAGAATATTCTTGTTGAGTTTTCAAATGAGTTGAGGTGTTACAATTGTCAAAGATAGAAAGGGAGGGAGTTATAAAAGACTCCCATTCATTACAACGGTTTCTCATCGATCTCTAACTCTCTCTCTTTTATTTTGTCTCTCTCCTCTTCCTCTATTTAAAGAGGAGACGCATGGGAGAAAGTTGTAGAGAGTTGTGAGAGGTGGTGAGAAGCTAGGGAGGCTAGCCTTGGTTTTGATTAGAAGAGGGTAAGGTTCCCACTTATTTCATTTTGATCTCTCTCTCTCTCTCTCTCTCTCTCTCTTTCTACAGAAAAAGGAGGATACTTAGCATCAAGTCGAGGAAAGGGATCCAGATATTTTGTAATGCTTTCTTTCTGTTTGTTCTTCCATCAAATAAATATATATCTCTCTCAGTGGAGATAGGTGTGTTTCTTGTAACCACATAAATCCTGGTGTATCACTTTATCGTGCTTTTTTCCTTTGTACACAATCTTGTCATCTCCATTATTTTCCTTTGATAGTTTGAACACGTCCATGATTAATGGTTAACACATTTGCGATTCGTTTTCCGCTGTGAGTATTTGTACCATTTTGTTTTTCAAAGCAACAGCTCACAACTTTGTCATTCTAAGAGCAATGTAAGTCAGCTATTTGCTCCATGGGAAACCTACAACCAGGACATTCGATGCATGCTCTGTCTGAGAAATAGCTACTTGATCTCGAGCTCCGGTACAAGCCACATGCACAGAATAAGTTCTCCCGGGAGGGACGGTAACTAAATTCCTGGAGGAAAGCGCCCTGTTAGGCCGGTTTCATGGACATGTTCTTGTCGGAGGATGCTTTTCTTGTAGGTATCATTCATGCTCACCACACCGTCGTAGAGCTCGCCCAGAGAATCTGCCATGCCTTGAGATGTGAGGAGTTTGACGACTGTGCCGATCGGCAAGGACAGGAGGCTAGAGAGGAATATCATCAAAGGGGTCAGATTCCTGGTCTGGTGGGCTCTATGAAGCCCGAGTCTGCAGATGGTCCAGATCAAGCCCATGGAGAAATTCGATTGACGTTTACCCACGTAAAAAAAACCGAACTTTTAAAAATACCATATCATCCAAAATTCGTAATTAAAGCTCACCTCATTCTAGAAAACTTAAGATTCTACCGAAATTAATAAATACATATTATATTACTATGATATTCACGAGGATCACCAAGTGATTGGCGATAAGCTCGTATCAGACCCTCGGGTTTTGCCCTTAGAGAGCAGTCTAAGTGCGAATTTTAGGGAAAATGATAGAACATGCTGTTCAAGTAACGAAAGTGTTGGATTTTAACACCGCGAGCTTCGCGTCGATAGTATTCGGCAGTGGAGGAGGTGACATAAAAATCTCAACCCCATCCTTAAGTTAAGGGCAGAAGCTGCGCAGCTTGCAGAAACCAAGGTCGGTGAGGACGCCCGAAATAATTCCTCCTGGGTCTCGACAACAAGGCCACTCATTTGAACTGACCATTTTTCTCTCGCAGACTGTGGATTGTGGGTGCGCGTGTATTTTGACTCAGAGGTTCCTGGCCAGACTGTCCGACGCAAAAACAACCAGATAAGGACAGGGATGACTTCGGCGTTACGCGGCCCATTTGACTTGAGAAAGAGAGAGAGAGAGAGAGGGCATTAAAATCTTCTCATTAATCGCCCACACCCAGGGTAACGTCTACGGCCATTGAATTCATCAGTAGCGTCGAGTTGGAATGTTAGTGTAAAACAGTTTTCTTTTACTCCCGCTCTATCTCCTCTGACCGCTCGCAACCGCCGGGACTTGACCTCAGTCTACCGAGATCCCCATCTGGACCGCTTCTCTCTATACCTCTAACGTCGCTCTTCTCTCTCTCTCTTCCCCCTCCCCGCCGCCCACAGTTTGCTTCGTTTCTCCCTGGCTGCACTTAATTGTCTCTCCTCTTCTGCCGGTCTCTTTTCTGCTGGCTTCCTACCTGCCTCACCAGCGAGCCGGTGAAGCAGTTAAAAGTCTGCTAGAGGGAGAAAGTAGAGGTTGACAATAAAGGAGCAGAATACGTAGATAGAGAGAGGATGGACGCGGAGCCGGTAAACATCCTCTTCGTCTGGAAATTGTTTGACCGACGCCGCGTGGGCACAGTTGGTCCTCTCTTGCTGCACTTGTTTTTGATTTTGTTCTATCTTCTCCCCCTAAATATATATATTTTTCTTCTTCCCCTCCTGAACGCGTAGTTCAGGTAGACAGAGACACAGTCACGACGCTTTCAGCCGGATCTCTGCCGACCCCGGATCGAATTTCCCCAATCTGTGTGGTCTCATATCCCATCAATTCCTGATCCCCACCTGCCTCCGATCCATCTCCCTCATCCATCTTCTCCTCCGATCCCCCCCTACTGCCCTTGTTCTCCCCCTCCAAACGAGGAGAGGGAGGGTTGGCTTCCCTGGTTCTCAGATCGCGGAGATACAGGTACAGCTATTCTTCTCCTGTGGAATTCGCTCCATCTCCGCCATGGGCTGTACAGGGTCCAAGCAAGAGCGGCAAGGCCACTGGCGGAGCCCGGCGCCTCTGGTCCGATGCCACACCATGCCGGTGCACCACGCGGCCCTCTGGAAGGGTGGCAGCTGCCACGTCGTCTCCCTCATGTCCACCACTCTCGGGTCCCTCCGCCTCGATCCGGTCGACCATGATCGCCACCACTGGGGATGCCGGTTCTGCAGCGATGACGACGAGGGAGATAATCCGATGAAGAAGACGCTGAGAGACAGGAAATCTGGTGATTTCTTGGCGGAGGGGCTGAAGGCGAAGGGACGGTCGGAGACGATCAAGGAAAGGGTTCCTCCGCCGAGGACACCCACCGAGACGCCACGCAGGGATCCGGAAATTATCGACGCATGGGAGATGATGTCAGGCTTGGAGAACGCCAGCCCGCTCTATCAGTTTTCCGCCACCGGTGGCCCCCCAGTGGAGCGATCTTTCTCATTCCATTCCCTCGAGGACGCCCGTAGAGACGTAAAATTGAAGGTGCAGACGAAAAAGCTTTTCAATGGGTCCATCTTGCCGGAACCGATGTGGATGAAGATGGATATCGACGGCGGCGGAGACTCTATCATCACAGAATTCAACCCTGAGGCCATTTCCTCCAGGGAGGCCATGGAGAAGACCTCTGATCTCACCTCGGGAGAGAATCAGAGAACAGAGGACCCCAGAAAGAGCTTGGATCTGACTGGCACCGTCAGATCCAGGATCATCGCCTTCCAGGAGAAAATAAACGCCAAGAAGGTCCGCGCCGCCGTCAAGCCCAAGCTCCCAGCTGGGGGGGAGGGTAAGGTGGTCTTCTACTTTACCAGCCTCCGCGGGGTGCGGAGGACCTTCGAGGACTGCTGCGCCGTAAGGGTGATCCTCCGAGGCTACGCCGTCCGCGTCGACGAGAGGGACGTGTCGATGCACGGCGGTTTCAAGGAGGAGCTCGCCTCCCTCCTCGGGCCCCGCTACGGCGGCTGCAAGCTACCGAGGGTGTTCGCTAACGGCAGGTACCTGGGAGGGGTAGAAGAGATCCGGCTGCTGCACGATGCGGGAGAGCTAGGGGAGGCCTTGGAGGGCTGCGAGGAGGTGGTGAGGGGGAAGGACGACTCCTGCCATGGCTGCGGCGGCGTCAGGTTCGTCCCCTGCGAGGGCTGCTCTGGCAGCTGTAAGGTCTACGTGGAGGAGGACGCGACGGAATGCGGCGGGTTCCGGCGGTGCCCCGAGTGCAACGAGAACGGGCTGGTCCGTTGCCCAGTATGTTGTGCTGGGTAACCTCCGATCGATCGGGCGATAAATGTTCGACATTTGGCCTTGGGGGTTTCTGGCTCTACCCGCATAGGCACTATACAGCAAAGAAGAATAGAGAGATGAAGAACGGAAACTATAGTCTGCAGGTCAGATTCAAGAACTGCCGAGGATACAGTATAGAGTTCTAATAGATCTCCTTCCATGGATAATTTTCCTCTTATTTTTTTTCCATTCTTTGACACTCATCATCACCTCGCGATGGAAAACCGTTTGATTCGAGATGATCAAATATCTGTTCACCTCTCTCTCTCTCTCTCTTGCGCGCGCGCGTGGAGCTCGGCATTATCAAGACACAGTGGCAGCCCACGCTGTGTCCGCATGTGGATGAAAAGGGAGAACCATAACCAATTTTGTTGGATTCTCTCCCTCATCTACTGATATAAACTAATCATAGGATTGCATGATATAAGATAATGCACCCACCCTCGTGTCTACCAGTTGGTGACCACTGAAGCCTTCTCTTTCTCATACTATTTTGGCAAGGGTTGGTGCAAAGGATTAGAGAGGGCTACCAAATCCTATTGATATTTCGCAACAAGGGTGGAGTTGATGATGTAAGAACTACCACTGCCTATATATAACTTGGAGAGCAAATTAGCAGAGTCAGATGGGATTGGTGTCATTGAAGTTTTTGGTCAGGTCAAAGATTGAACAGTTTCAGAAGGACTTCCTTTACCAAATGTGTCCCTTGTGGGCCTCCGGGACTTTCTAAATGATAGCTCAAATATCCTCCCACTCTCCCTCCATCTCTCCTTATCTCTTTCATTCTCTCTCTCTCTCTCTCTCTCTCTCTCTCTCTCTCGCTCTCTATATATATATATCTATACACATATATATTAGAAATGTATATATACATATTCATTGAAATAACATGCTACTCAACCAATGTCTCCTATGTTTGGTTTATATATTAACAAAGTCTATGGGTCTGATTCAACCTTCATGAAGTTATGGGATGGAGTAGTTTTAATGCCATCATAGACCTATTCACTCTCGCCCTTAGAAAACCTCTCTCCCTCTTGAGAAGTCTTCATTATCATGAGGTAATAATTAGTAAATAATATAGTTTTAGCCTTAACTCATGATAAATAGACTTATATTTATGTTAAAGTGTGAAGAGTGGTTTTTAGTTGATTAATGTGAATTTTTAAGGTAATTATGTGATTTTACATAAATTTATATGATTTTTACACTCTTTCTTTTGAGATAAATAAAGAAAAAGAAATAAAAAATATAAATAAGACAAAATGAGGGGGACCTGCTGGCTAGCTGGGCTTGCAAGTGGGTTGGAAGCTCAGTCGGAGAGTAGCCGCGAGCAAAGGCTCGAGCGGCTTGGACTGATAAGGGCACGTGTGCGCCACTCCCCTTCCACATCACTGGTGGTCAGCCGGCTGTGGGGCAAGGAGTGGTCGTACATGCGAGAGAAGAAACTTTGCTTAGAAACGTAACATTACTATATATTCGTCCGAAAAATCGGCGCACAACCAATGTGGGACTAAACTCGCGTCACACCTTTCTCAGAAGGGGCAAACAACCAGCGCGGGTTCGAATCCTCCCAAAGTCAAAAGTCATATATTTTTATCTGATTATCGTGACTTTCTTGCAGATCGCCGGTGAAGAATTAAGCAATGAGAATCGTTGGATCATCGACAAAAATCTCGTCAATGCGATTTGCAGAGCATTGCTACTAAAATTACTAAATGACTCACGATAAAAGGATTGCAAATCCATCGAGTAAATCATCTCTAATTGATCGACGAACAAGCCATCGTCAAGAAGCAGACGATCTACTGGGAGATGAGTTGCCACCTCCTAAGAGCATATCAGATGTGATGAAGAGCCTCCTCTTGCTGTGCGGACCTAAGGATGAAGCTCCCTAACATGCGCCCCACCTCCATCCAGCTCCTCTCTATCGGGTGACAGTCATCAGAGAGCCGCAAAGTTGCCATTTTTCTGCTTCGCTGGGTGAGAGCTGCCAGAGATGACTCGACGACCCATTTCATTAATCTCTAGACTTCGTGAGAAGATCTAGAGATTGCCCATGTCGTTTTTGTCCAAGGAGAGTCTTTGAGGCCATAGACATTGCACGACAATCCTTCCGAACACTTAGGATTCCAGTGCATTGCCGACGCATCACCGTCGCGACGTCGAAACTCTATTTTCCTACTTTCAACTTACTTTACGCTTCATTTAGTGATAGTTTTTATGATTTTAATTTACCAAAATATACTTTGTTCTATTATGATTCTTTCAGCTTTTATAGATCTTAATTTGATCAATTAAATCATTTGTAATCACTTACGTAAGAATCGCTAGGTGAAACTCTATTTCCACTTGATTCATGTTCGCCGGGTGCTAATGTCGTCTTGACACCCACACCCTTATTTTCTTTTTTTTCGTAAATTTTAAATATATTTCCTTTTCATTTCTTAATATAAAATTCATATAAAATAGTATTCTCTGAGGAAAATTCTGAATAATTACCAGATATTATATTACATCCTTGTGATCAACCTGAAAAATTACCGTTATTTTTGGAAGTTTTATTGAATTATAATTGATATATTTGTTCAGAAATACTTCTAAATATCTAAAAAGTTGTATTTTCTAGTTTTATAAATTTTATATTTGCGTGATTTAATATACAACGACTAAGTCACGTCACCTCCCTCCCTTGCATTCTCTTGTTAATCTTTCTATTTCTTGGTGATATCTTTTCCTCCACAACTCATACAAGAAATGTGCTCTTCAATGGCATTGTGCTCATAACCTCTGAAATGATCATCTTCTCTTATATGAAAAGTAAAAGGAGAATGCCCAACACAAACACATCTACCTATTTCAGTTTCAGTAGAATGATTTGCCTATTGGAATTATAAAATTGGATGAAACAATGTGGGGGAGTTGGGGTTTATAGGATCTCTACCTATTTCTTGTTTTAGGTTAGACCTATATGTATGTGTTGCAATGTTTTTGCACACGTATTGTGATAATACCCCTCATCTCACTTAAAAAAAATACTAATATTTTATATTGGTTCACTCCTCATCTGTCCACTTCCAATCCTAGAGAAAACCTTCCTCTATTATTTATTAACTTTTCATGAATCACACACTTATTTTCATGGTATTAGTTTCCCAAATACCTCAAATTTGTCTCTTCGGAGACAATTTGCCTACTAGGACCTTATGCCTTCACCCAAATTACTCTCCTCTCACCACTTAATTACTTTAGGGCCTTATGGATAGTAATAACTATGGTGATGGAGTTGATTTTTTTTACTGAAATTAGCTTGAGAAGATGATGATATTGTGTTATTGTGCATCATTATGCATATGTTCAAAATAGCTTAATCTTCTAGCTTGAATATGTGTGTTTAACATTTTTTTATGCAAAAACCTTCTCTTATAAGTGAATTTTTTTCTTTCAATTTTTTCTAATTTTACCAGATCTCCAATATTTGAGAACCTCATTTAGAAACTTGTCATTCTTCATAACGTGTGATAATGACCTTTGAATGTTCTAATATTTGAACTTACTTATTATGTCGTTATTTTTTGTTCAAACTTGAATTGGAGTTTCTTAACTTGAGGACAAACAGTTGGATTTTATGTCAGGTTAAAATCACCAAGTTTACTATGATCTTTTGCCAACAGAAGTAATTAACATGTTACTATTGAGCTGCTCTCCTTGAAACTTGAATATATTTTTATTCTTACTTTATTAATAGTTTAATACATTTAAGATGTTAGAGAACTTGCCTATTATCATTTTGAAATGCTAAAAAATTCATAATATAGTTAGATAAATATATAATTAAAAATAAGATAATTCATATTATTTGATTATATCCATTTAATTATATATTTATTTTTTTATTTGAAAATGATTCTTAAGCAAATATTCTTTGTTGATCAAATGTTCAGAATGTGAAGAATAATTTAGTCTCAAAGACTAAATCTTGTATTTTTAGTGATAGGATCATAAAATAAATAAATAAATTTCATATAATAACTATGTTGGATGTGTTGAATACTGAAGACATATTCATGACATATATAGATAACTATTAATATTTAATAATTATGTATCAATAAATTTTCACTTGAAATTATCAAAACTAAGTACAACAATACCTTGGTGAATTACCAAACATGATGATAACCTAAAACATAGCTCATGTATTTTAAAATAGAAATTAATACACACATCATATTCAATCTCAACTTTCGGATAGAGTCAAAAGTACAAAGAGTAAACATAGAGATAGAGTTTGGATTCTCCATGATAGTTGCCCTAGAATGTAAGATTTGGGCAATGTGTCGTGAATTATAACCCAATGAAGTTTTAACCATGTAAACGAATTTGTATCTTTTGGACATATTATGATTCTTAAATTTTTTTTAGTAATTACTGGCAGTTTAGAAGTTTCTCAATAAAATTTCACCTATTTCACTCAAGGGATCAATCAACCTAGATCCATGAGAGCCAATGATTCACAAAAAAAGCTAATGAAATGCTCACTCCCAAAATCTCATTTAAGATACCAAATGGAAGGATAAGGAAGACACAAAATTAATGCACACTAAATTTCTTTTACTACCTATTGCATTTTCCCAGGTAATCGAAGATGTCCAAGAAAGCAATCTCAGAGGCCATAATTGGTAAAATCAGAATGAGTCTAACTTGGTTAGATGTTGGGCTGAAACATGATTTATTTATTTATGATGGGCATCTATTGACTCTTATCAAGATTATTTTAATTATTAGAAAGTTTCCTATGATAAATTTTATTTACGAGATATAAACTAATTTGGCCTATTTAAAGAGCACCAGGACATGTTTCTCTGATTAAAGATATTAAATCCTTCTGGATTGAAAATATAATTTCTTGCTTTGTTTCTCTGCGCCACAATGAGTGTCCACCAAGTCAGTCATGTCTTTGACTTTTGCTTGAGAATAAATTAACTTTCGGGGTGGTCCATTTCGGAATGTAAAGGTAGCTTCATTTGCATATCCATGGATCTAAGAATGACGAAGATAGTATATTCGAGTGGCACAGGCCTACTTAAAAATTATCTTCTACTTGTTCCAAAGGTATAAGATCTTCCCAGAGGAGAGCTACTCTGGTATACACAGCCCTCCACGGGTACCACACCTCCGTCGCCTTAGACACGAGCTGCTTGAAGTTGTGATTCATATGCTTCTTGTGCAGCCGTAGGGAAATGGCCTCCTTGTTGAAGCATCGCTCCTAGAGGTTGTTAGGGGGTCCAGCCCTAGACTGAGACCCATCTAGTTTAGGAATTCGGCCCTCTAAGGTATTGTCACCTTAGATCTCTGCTTTCTTGCAGTATCGGTCAACAGGTTGGGATGTCATAATAATCAACATTGTTTATTTTTCGTTATCTCGTTTTAACTTTGTTCTTTTATTGTAGATCATTTCTTTTAGCTTTCGTTGTTAGCGAATTCTGATATCAAAAACTGTTTCTTTTCTTATTTAAATAGGCAGAAATGTAGGAGGAGACGGTTTGGTCTCTTCTCTCTTAGTCGATCCAAGGAACCTCTATTTTAGATCCTCATGGATTCAAAGATCACCTCCTTCGTTTCTTGTAGATTTCTGATTCTTTCTCTGACTTTTACGATGTAAGTGATTATCGAAGAGAAGTAAAAGAAAAAGAGCTAATTGTTCTCCGAACACTGGTGCACGTTGGTTTGGCAAGAAGCAGAGGTTTCAGTTGGTGTTGGAGGTAATCTGGTGGAGTCAGTCAAGATACATGTTGTGAAGATACTTTTGAAAGGTAGCCATGAAGATTTTTTGTGCTCAAAGGCACTTTTTAATTATTTGCTTCTTGGTGGACGGAGGAGAGAGTGGTCTAAAGTATGGTCAGAGGTAATGGCTACCATCGAGAAACAACATGTATGACGGCTAGAACAATCAAATATATGCACTGTCTTTGTTGGATTCAAGTTTAAAGGAGTAATTATGTAATTCAACACAATATTATCATGTTTATCAATGTTAAGTTACTTCAGTGAATAAAACATAAATATGAATAGTAGTCAAAATCAAACAATCCTTCTAAACGAATTAATGATATTTATGTAACTAAATTATATTTGAGATTATTGTCATCACCGACATTACTAGTATGTCAGTGAGTTAGGGTCATAAACACTCCAATAAACGCTAGAACATAAAACAATGTAGATGGATTGTCGTCAGTAGTCGATATAGATCTCTTGGATGTAGAGGAGATAATCATTGTTACTTAAACACCGGTGTAAATCACTGCTGGCTAGTGTGGAAAAGCTTATCAGGAGTGAAAAATGAATAAAATGTTTCAAATAACATTTTCGGTTTGAAAAATGAACAAAAAGAATTTTGAAAAATTGGCTTTCAAAATTTGACGGTATGTTAAATTAATCGAAAGCCAAGACATAATTTCGCCATGGAAAAGTGAGTCAGGCCCCTTGGTTCTAAACAAGGAAGGAGACTGGGCACATCGCCTTTGAACTGTTCTAATCAGAACTTTCCATTTGACGGGGGACTGACAGTTTAAGATGCTGGAGGGCTACTGCCAGGTAGAGTCGCCTTTACTCCAACAGCTACCTGTCAGAATCAGCTTGGCTGAGAGATGATGGTTTATATCTCACATCTCATTTTCCCCCGTGGCTGTGTCAGATGAGTGAGTTTGGTGAGGTCTTTACCTGCATGTTAACAACCTAGAAGCTAGACCGAGAGGTCCTCTGCAAGTCGAGAGATCGCCGCCGTCAACGTTGGCGTTCTCTCGGTCGCCATCGACGGCGCGCGAATCGACCGGTGGGCTAAGTCGAAGGATTACAGCCAGAAAAAGACAGCCACTTCTGCCGAAAGCCGGTCATTATCTAGTCGGGTCAAACTCATTGTGCTCCAAGGTCAAGAATGGAGATGGTCTTCGTTCGCTGACGTCACTTTTAGCAAAGAACACAGCCGATCGCCTCAGGGACGCTGCAGAGAGCAAATGATCCCCTATACTTCCCACATAATCTAGCCTTTGCTGACCGCCTCAACTTCGCGACTTCTTCCCGCCCTGCGTGCAAGCAATTTCACCAGTCTCCGTCCTGCACATGGCCTCACTATATAAATGACTTCCGGCTTCATCTTTCACAACACCAATCGAACCGTAGCCCCTCCCTTTCCTGGCTCTCTAGTTCTCTTAATCCACAGGCTGCATACTCCTCTTCTTCCTCTTTCTTCTCGCCGAAGCTTCTCTTAGTTCACTAGAATGGGGTCCCTGGCCGTCGACAGCTACCGTGAGGATGCCGAGGTCTACCGCGGCGACGCCGTCTGCAAGAAGAGGATGGCCGACCTCCTGAAGGAACTGGGCCTCCCACTGGGGCTTCTCCCCCTCGACGACCTCGAGGAACTCGGCTACAACGAGAGGGCCGGGTTCCTGTGGCTTGTTCAGAAGAAGAAGCGGGAGCACAACTTCAAGGCCATCAAGCAGCTCGTGTCGTATGCGACGGAGGTGACGGCGCTGGTGGAGCCCCGGAAGCTGAAGAAGATAACGGGGGTGAAGACGAGGGAGATGCTGCTGTGGCTGTCGGTGGTGGAGGTGTACATCGACGATCCCTCCTCCGGGAAGATCACATTCAAGACTGGAACTGGCCTGGCAGACAGCTTCCCCGTGTCCGCCTTCGAACTGGAAGCATAGAAAGGAAAACGAAAGGAATAAAATGTTATTAAAGGGTGCTCTAAAGATTGTTGTACAATCACCATTTTTTTCTTACGTATAAGTTCAGATGTATTTCGATAAGGCAAGAAGTGGAAGAGATATATCACCATAAAAGCATGGATAAGCAATGGAAGAAGGGAAGGCGAGAGGGTGTGATACAAATAATGAGTGAGTGAGAGAGAAAGAGAGATATGTAAGGGAGACTTGGTCAACCCTTTCTTTTAGGAGAGGTCCATCCGGAGCTCATCCCACCTTTAAGACATCGTTTAGGACTGGTTTCAAGTACGAAACCAGTCCAACCCTTTTTTTAATATGGGTATTCAAAGAGGGTTCGAAGAGAGAGAGAGAGAGAGAGAGAGAGAGAGAGAGAGAGAGAGAGAGAGAGAGAGAGAGAGAGAGAGAGAAATTACGGGCAGGGGAAACCCTTCATCTCTAGTAGCTGAAAACATGATTCTAGCTTCTCCTCCTCTCTCATCTTGTGGCTGGTATCCATGCTTCATTAACTCCATATAGTCCTATATCTTGTTCCTTACTTGACTTTGGATATTACTCCTTTTGTTTAGTGGTTGTGAGGTGTTCTTATCCTCTTTAGATCACATTAAACTCATGTTGCCTGATTAGAACACATTAGACTTCTCCCTATCATTTATTATATAGTGGACATTCTATCCTCATGATCCTTTACTTCCACTGCTATATCAGGCTATTATGAGGCATATTAAGCCATAAATCTAGTCACATTTTCCAACAAAATAAGCCATTATGGTATCATGGCATTGTTGGGTTTTTGACAAACATTAGGTTTTTTATATTCAGCATTTAAATAAACATGAGATGTGCACTAAGTTTGATATTGAGAAGTTTGGCTGAAGTATCAACATTCAAATATGATAGGTTAGGATGAGAACTCCCTTGACCTACCAAGGGTTACATGAGGTAATACTTGGGAAGGAGAAAATGTGAAGTACTATGTAAATGGAGTCAAAATAGGAATCAGATGAGAAAGCTTTGGCTGCAATTCAACTTAGCTTGTCTAATAAGGTTTTGTGGGAGGTCTAACGTGACTCAGTCGTTTTATATTAAATCACGCAAATATAAAATTTATAAAACTAGAAAATACGAATTTTTGGATATTTAGAAATATTTCTAAATAAATATATCAATTATAATTCAATAAAAATTCCAAAAATAGTGGTAATTTTCCAGGTCAATCACAGGGATGTAATATAATATCTGGTAATTATTCAGAATTTTTCTCAATGAATACAATTTTCTTACGAATTTTATACTAGGAAATAAAAAGGAAATATATTTAAAATTCACGAAAAAAAAGGAAATAAGGGTGCGGACATCAGGATGACATCAGCGCCCGGTGAACGCAAATCAGGCAGAAACAGAGTTCCATCCGGCGATTCTTATGTAGGCGATTATAGACGACTCATTTAATCATATTAAGATTTGTAAAAGCCGAAAGAATCGTAATTGAACGAAGTATAGTTTGGTAAATTAAAATCAATAAAGTATCACTAAATGAAGCGTAAATTAAATTGAAAGCAGTAAAACAGAGTTCCGGCGTCGCGACAGCGATGCGTCGGCGATGCATCGGAATCCTGAGTGTTCGGGAGGATTGTTGTGCAGTGTCCACGGCCTCAAAGGCTCTCCTTGGACAAAGACGATGTGGGCAATCTCTAGATCTTCTCGCGAAGTCTAGAGATCAATGAAGTGGGTCGTCGAATCGTCTCCGGCGGCTATCACCCGGCGGAGCGGAAAAATGGCAACTTTGCAGCTCTCCGGCGGCTGTCACCCGACAAAGAGGAGCTAGATGGAGGTGGGGCGCGTGTCAGGGGGCTTCATCCTCAGGTCTGCGCAGCAAGAGGAGGCTCTTCATCGCATCTGGTACGCTCTCAGGAGGTGACGACTGGTCTCTCGGCAGATCGTCCTCTTCTTGACGATGGCTTGTTTGTCGATCAATCAGAGATGCTTTACTCGATGGATTCGTGATCTTTTTATCGCGAATCGTTCAGCAATTTTAGTAGCAATGTTCTGCGAATCGTGTTGACAAAATTTTCGCCGATGATCCAGCGATTCTCATTCCTTAATCCTTCACCGGCGATATGCAGGAAAGTCGCGATAATCAAATAAAAATATATGAATTTTGACTCTAGAAGGATTCGAACCCGTGCCGGTCGCCCGCCTCTTCTGAGGAAGGTGTGACGGGGGTTTAGTCCCACATCGGTTGTACGCAGATTTTTCAAGTGAATATATAGTAATGTTAGCTTTTGAGCAAAGTCACTTCTCTCGCGTGTATGACCACTCCTTGTCCCACAGCCGGCTGGCCACCGGTGACGTGGAAGGGGAGTGGCGTACGCGTGCCCTGTCGGTCCTCAAACCAAGCCGCTCGAGCCCCTGCTCGTGGCTTACTCCCTGACTGTGCTTCCGACCCGCTTGAGGGCCCGGCGGGTCCCCCCATTTTTGCAATATTTTAATTTTTATTTCTTGTTCTTCATTTATCTCAAAAGTAAGACTGTAAAAATCGTATAAAATCACATAATTACCCAAAAATTCACGTTAATCAATTGAAAACCAAAAATCATTCTTTAACACAAGTATAAGTCTATTTATCATGAGTTAAGGCTAAAACTATATTATTTACTAATTATTAACTCATGATAATGAAGACTTATCAAGGTCTTTTATGAAACTTTAATGGTGGGCATTATGATTAAAATTAGAGTCATTGTATATGAGTAGACTACATAAGAGCAAGCTATATTTGGGTGAAATCTACTCAAGTTTAGGATGGCAAAAGTTACAAAAAAATTAAATCTTATCTTGAGGAGTTCAATTCCATTTTATTAGATTTAGCAAATATTATTGAAAGAGTAAAGGAAGGAAGAAGACCATATCATATTTTTCCTTTGTTCTTTACCACTGTGGTATAAACACTTTCAAGAAACATTATTATATCGTAGAGATACCATATATGCTAAACATGTTAAATCTTATTTATTCTCAAAATAATTAATTGATAGAGATATGACTATTATTTTAGAAAGACAGCAATTAGAGAGTCTTTTTGTCAAAGGTTGACCCAAGGAGAAAAACCAATATGGGGAAAATAAAGGAGAGTCTAGATCCAAATCAAAAAGCAAAAATAAATTCTACAACTATTGTCTCAAGAGTTGAACTGTTATAAAGTCTAGAATATATTTGAAGGCTGACTATTATAAACTCAAAATAAGGTATCAAATGATGATTCAAAGGAGCTTACTAGTGTTGAAAGTTCAGCACATGCAAGTGTTGCCAAAGATGAGAATCATGATTTTGTTCTCTTGCTTCAATCCATTAGGTTCAAAGATAATTGAATCTTTGATATGAGCTGCTCACACCATTTGACTCTAAATAGAGAGTACTTCTCTACATGCAAGCAAATTAATGGTGGAGTTGTCTTAAAGGGGAATGGTGCTCCATGTAAGATAGTTGCTATTGGTTTAGTCCACATCAAAATGTTTGGTAACATAAAAATCAACAAATGAGCCCTTGTTGTGATGAAGGGAAAAAGGTATTGTACACTTTACACCCTATTAGGGACCATGGTTTCTAGTTTAGCCACAATGGCATCTACTGCTATGACATAAAGAAGATGTCAAGAAAATTGTGACATATGAGATTGAGACATGAATAAGAAAAGAATGAATCTATTGAGCAAAAAAGAATTACTTTAAGAATAGGTAAAGTCAATTTTTTTGAACGTTACATATTGGGAAAGCATAAGAAAACTAGTTTCCAAATGGTAATTACAAGACCAAAAATACTCTCAATTATATTCACTTAGATCTTTGGAGTTTATGTTCCTTCAAAAGGGGGTGCTTGCTATTTTCTATTATTTATTGATAATTTTTCCCAAAACATTTGATTGTTCATGCTTAAGCAATGGAAACCATTAAGCATAAAAGAAAAGTATTTATGTATTTTATGCAATGGAAGGCTTTGCTAAAAAAATAGATAGGGAATAAAATTAAAAGACTGAGAACTATTAACGGTTTAGAGTTTTGCTCCACTAAATTTGATGATTTAGTAAAAATGAAGGTATTGTTAAGCACAAGATAGTTTGTTATACTCCATAGAAAAATAGAGTTGTAGAAATAATGAACAAAACTCTACAAAAAATAGCCTGTTGTATGCTTTTAATTCAAGTCTTAGTCAATTTTTTTTGGCAAAAGTGGTGTCTATAGCATGTCATCATGTGAACCAATCTTTTGCATTTGCCATTGAATTCAAAACACTTAAAGAAATCTGGTCAGGTAATCCTCTTCATTATTAGATTTAAGAGTTTTTGGTTGCTTGCTTATGTCCATATTAATGATTGAAGGTTAGAGTTGAGGGAAAAGAAGTCTAGTTTCCTCGATTATGCCTTTGGAGTCAAAAGTATACAAGCAATGGCTTCCTGATATAGATTTTCAAGGTGGTGCTTCAAAACTAGTTTAGTTTGAATTTTTAAGTTCACATAATATGTTTCCCTAGCAAGAGAATCTATAGTGCCTAACATGCATCTTATGGAGACATCTCCATGAACTTAGAATTATTCTCTTGCTTGAGATAAGTCAAGGAGAGATACTAGACCACTATTGAGGTATTGCTATATTGATATGGTTGCTTATGCATTGACCATTGCAGAGGAGATTTTAGATCCTAATGAGCCTTCCAAATTTTAAGATGCTATATCTAGTGAGGATGTGAATAGGTGGCTAGTTTTTATGGAGGAGGAAATTAAATTTCTCCATAAAAATCAAACTTGTGGGTTAGTAGAGGCTCCTAAAAGATAGAAAGTCATTAACTATGAGTCTTCAAGAAGAAAGGAGGCACCCCACCCGTTGATGAGGCTAGATACAAGACACGATTAGTTACAAAAGGCTATATTCAAGTGGAAGGTATCAACTTGAAAGGCTTTTTTATTGAAGGAAAATATATTCATATGTCTTTGCTTGCTCAAGAAAGATCTATATGGCCTTAAGCGATCTCTTTAGCAGTAGTATAAGAGATTTGATGCACTTATGACACAACACACTATTTCAAAGTAAATTTGACAATTCTATTTATTTCAAATAAAATTTTAATTATTATTATATTTATTTTTTGGTTTATGTTGATGATATGTTAATTACAACAAAAGACATGAAATCAACAAGTTAAAAGTTTTGCTCAAGAATGAATTTGAGATTATATATTTGGGAGCAAATAAGAAGATTCTCAAAATGGAGATTTAAAGAACTCAAGGTGAGAGAAAATTATATTTGACTCAAGTACATTGAGAAGGTACTTATGTGGGATGTCAAGCCTATTAAAATCACTTTTGTTGTTCATTTTAAACTTTCAAATTCCTTATCATTGTAGTCCCCATATTCTATAATCTAGTACAGTGGGCAGCATGATGTATGTCATGGTTTGCACACGTTCTTATATATCACATAGTCAGTGTTACTAGTCATTATATGGCTAATCCAAGTAGAACACATTGGTAAGCACTTAAGTAGGATTTCATGTACTTATGGGGTACTATTAATACATGTTTATAGTTTCAGAAAACTAGTGATATTGTGATTGAATAGGATAATTTAGATTTTGAAAGAGATCTTGACAAAAGGAGGTCACTAGTTGGTTACATATTTCAATTAGTAGTTGTGTTGTTAGTTGAAAAGCTTCTCAAATACCTTACTATTAGATTATCTGCTATAGAAGCAGAGTTTATGGCACTTACACAGATGTTAAAGAAAGCTATATGTTAAGAGGTTTGTTTCATGAACTTCAATTATGTCAAGATTTGATCATTGCCCATTATGATAGTCAAAATGTTATTAATTTAGTCAAAGATTAAATGTATCATGAAAGGACAAAGCATATTGATATTTGGTATCATTTCATCTATGATATAATTTCCAAAGGAAAAACTAGTCTATAGAAGATTGGTACTAAAGACATTCCAACTAATATGTTTAACAAAGCCTCTTTTATTTTCAAAGTTCCAACATTATTTGAGCTTGATTGGAGTTCATAACATTGGAAATCAGCCTCATGTTTGCAGAAGGTGTGCATTATTTTGTATTGTAATTATGTGGAGCATATGAAGTTTTCAGTACAAAGTTTTGGAGAAGTTTGTGTTGACCAAGTCAAGGTGAAGATTTTTAAGGGTGACTTGGTAAACCCTTACTTTTAGGAGATGTCTGTCTAGACCTTATCCCACCTTAAAGCCATTGTTTAGGATTCATTTCTGGTACGAAACTAGCCCTACTCCCTTTGTAATATGGATATTAAAGGTGGGCATGGGGAGAGAGAAAGAGAGAGAGAGAGACAAATTAAGAGTATGGGAAACCCTTCCCCCCTCCAATAGTAGGAAATATGATTTTAGCTTCCCCTTCTCTCATCTAGTGGCTGGTATCCATACTTCACTAACTCTATATACTTTTGTACATTGTTCCTCACTTGACTTTCGATATTACTCTTTTTTTTTAGTGGTGGTGTGGTGTTCTTATCCTCTTTAGACCACATTAAACTTGTATTACCTTATTACATTGTATTAAACTTCTCTCTATCATTTATTATCTAGTGGACATTCTGTCCTCATCGTCCCTTACTTCCATTTGTATAAGTTTCACCATCCTCTATCAAACTATCTTTTTGTATCAATTGATATAACCTTTAGTGAACATGAATCCTTCATTAACACTATTTTTTTTTTCTTTAAGAGGGAAAAAAAACAACTAAGGATGATTGTGGAACTTACACCTCCAAATCTGATCTTGGTGGAACCTCTACTTGATATTCCCTTCATGCCACCAAAAATATCTAAGAAAGTGCAATTAAATCTTCTATATTAGAGAAAAATCAAAAATACTTAAGAAAAAAAATAAATACTTTAGGAATCCAAAGTATCCAATTTCTCAATTTTTCTTCTATATATTTGTCTCCATCATATAGAATATTTATTAATTTACTTAATGATGTATTCCATTGTATCAATTTTTTTTGAGATAATATCTTGTAACATTTTTTTGAATGAAGAGATAAAAATATTTTAGAAGAATCAAATTTAGGAACTAATCAAGTTATCATAGGGAAAGGAAATAGTAGAGTGTGAATGGGTGTATACCAATAAATATAACACTGATGGCTCAATAGAAAGATATAAAGATAGATTGATTGTTAGTATTTTACTTTAATTATCAGCTAATTATAAGAAATATTTGATATAAAAAATATCTTTTTACATGGAAATGTTTCTAGAGATATGAAATCACTCTATGAGTGATGTAGTTTGTAAACTAAAGAAAATATTATATGAGTTGAAATAGTAACCAAGAGCTTGTTTTGTTAGATATATTAAAGTGATGCCAAAGATAGATTATGTACTGAGTTGTGGAGACCGTATACTATTTATTAAACACTCACTTTTGGGGGGTACTATAGTCTTCTTTGGAAGATACAAAAAAATCAGGTCGTAAACTCATAAGAATTCCAATAGGTCTAAATCATAAATATAGGAATACAGAATAAAGTCATCATATGGATAAGTTGTAGTATCAATGTCATGGGAAGTTGATGTACATTTTGCACATCACATACCTTGTATAGTTAGTTGATGTATAACTCAATGAAAGTTTACATTGAAAGGTAAATACAACTTTATAATACTTAAAAAAAACTCCTAATATAATACAACTTTATGTCTTTTACCTTTAAAAGTTTACCTTTATATTTGATTCCTTGGGTATTATTTAAGAACAATCATAATATAGATGTGGAGGTTTCTACTGATGTTGATGATGTAGGCCTAATTTTTTATTAACGGTCAGCCTTGGGCTATTGTACATCCCTTGGAGATGACCTTGCCATACGGAGGAGTTAGAGGCAAAAAGTGACGACTAGATTGAGTGCAAAGTCAAACTTTCAAGTTATGACTCAAGGAATATGTGAAGTATCAAAGGTAAAAGACATCTTCAGTGACTTTAGAATCAAATGATAGTGTTTAACTAAGTTGTATTACAACAACAAATCATCATAAATATTGTTTATGACCTTATACCATGTGATTGAATCAAATATATCAAGATCAATTGACATTTCATTAAAGATAAATTTGATAACAACATTATATATACATTGTATATCTTAACTCATGAGTAATTGGAAAATATTCTCACCAAAGGATTAGGTAAACTAGTCTTTCAAATGCTCACATCCAAGTTGGATTGGACAACATTCATTTACCAACTAGAGTGAAAATGTTAGAGAAAAATATATTGCATTCATACTTTAATTATTCTCTATTAGGTACATGATAAGTCTTCATTATCATGAGTTAATTATTAGTAAATAATATAGTTTTAATCTTAACTCATGATAATAGACTTATATTTGTGTTAAAGTATAAAGAGTAATTTTTAGTTTATTAATGTAAATTTTTGAGTAATTATATAATTTTATATGAATTTATATGATTTTTATAGTCTTATTTTTGAGATAAATGAAAAAAAAGAAATAAAAATAAAAATATAGCAAAATGGGAGGGACCCGTTGGCTAGTCAGGCCTGCAAGTGAATTGGAAGTACAATTAGGGAGGAATTGCAAGTAGGGACTTGAGCGACTAGGACCGATAGGGGCACGTGTACACCACTCCCCTTCCACGTCACTAGTGGCCAATTGGCTGTGGGGTAAGGAGTGGTCGTACACACACGAGAAAAGGACTTGATCAAAAATGTAATATTACTATATATTTGTCAGAAACTTCAGCTCACAAGCAATATGAGACTAAACCTACATTACACCTTCCCTAGAAAGGGGTGGGGCAATCAACGTGGGTTCGAATCCTCCTAGAGCCAAAACTTATATTTTTTATCTAATTATCACGACTTTCCTACAGATTGCCACCTCTTGAGAGCAGACTTAAAGATGAAGCTCCCTAACACGCCCCCCACCTCCATCCAGCTCTTCTCCATCGGGTAACAGCCACTAAAGAGTCGTAAAGTCACCATTTTTTTGTTCTGTCGAGTGACAGCTATCAGAGATGATTCGACGACGCATTTCATTGATCTCTAAACTTTACAAGGAGATCTAGAAAGTACCCACATCGTTCTTGTCCAAGACTTCGAGACTGTGGACACTACACAATGATCCTCCCAAATGCTCAGGATTTTGGTGCATCACTGACGCATTACCACCGCGACGTCATAATTCTGTTTTTCTGCTTTCAACTTACTTTCCTCTTCATTTCGTGATAATTTATGTGATTTAAAGTTACCAAGATATACTTCATTCAATTACAATTTTTTTAGCTTTTACAAATCTTAATTTAATTAATTAAATTATTTGTAATTGCTTACATAAGAATCGTTGAGTGAAACTCTATTTTCACTCAATTCATGTTTGCTGGGAGCTGATGTCATCCTAATATTAGCACCCTTATTTCCTTTTTTTTGTAAATTTTAAATATATTTCCTTTTCATTTTTTAGTATAAACTTCATAGAAAATAGTATTATTTGAAAAAAAATTTGAATAATTACCAGATATTATATTACATCTCTATAATTGATTTGAAAAATTATCATTATTTTTAGAAGTTTTATTGAATTTTACTTGGTATATTTGTTTAGAAATACTTCTAAATATCTAAAAATTTGTATTTTTTAGTTTTATAAATTTTAAATTTATGTGATTTACTATACAACGACTAAGTCACATCAGTGCATATGTCTAATTTATCTTTGTATTTGCATCTTTCTATTCATGAGTGTGTTGGATCTGATTTCAACATAAGTGAAATTAATTAACTAGATCCAAACCATTAGAATTGATTTGGTACAAATATCTGAATCAGTTTCATCATTTAATTAATCTTAATTTTTTGCCTTTACATTTCTATCTCCTCTCTCACAAGTGAACATATGTTTTGGCATTAGCGGCACTTTCTCTAATGACCAGCTACCACAATGGTGATGCTAGTTCTGCTTAAAGGGAATATCATGAGTTCATTGAATCCAAATAAAAACATTAGAGATGATGGAAGCATAGACTGGTAAGGATCCAAGTCAAACTTGAACATGATGTACTCAAAGATGTTGCCATTGAATCAAATCTCGACATTCCTCTTGAGAATTGGTCATATAGTGAAGTACTTGGATTCCTTAAAAATAGGATATAAATATTTGATGACTTTGTAACCTTGACATCAGGTCAGATATTAATTATACTCACCATTAATTGGCTCTTACTATATGTGATTTACCTTCTCTTCTCTAGAGATGCCCCTTCTAAATAGTGTTTGTGAGTGACTCCTTTGAATAATTTCTGGTTTTTAGCTTATCTCAAACTATTTTTTCCCTAAATTGTCAACTTTTATGTACTAAATTTAAACACAAAGTTTAATGTCTTAAATTGGTGAACATCCGTTGCAAAAATTAATGTGTTTGAGATGTTTAAGAGTTTACAATCAGATGTGACTATAAAAGCTACCAGATGAAAGATTACTAAAACTATGCAATGGATGCTCCTTTTGAAGTTCGCTGGTGAGTAGTCTAGTAACTTTTTGTTACTTTTGGTAAAAAATTATGGTTAGAAGATGTGTCTAAAGTTACATGAAGTGTCATGCAGGCCATCCTCTGAATAATTCTGCTCTCCCAGAATTGGGTTGATATTGGATTAACCTGTGCCTTATAAACACCTTTAAGAAGTCATCTGGTGGTGCCTGAGAAATCTGTAAGGGCTTATTTCGTTTGCCTGCAACCAAGTAGTCCGGGCTAAATTACACTAGTAACTTAGTTTAGTAAGTATTCTACTTGATTCAGCACCTCACACTTGGGCAAAGCCGAGCTTGCCTTCTATACTAACCCGACTGGGTGCATCGCATTGATCGGATTCTAGTCAAAACTTGCCCTTTGAATGGAGGCTGACTGCTGAAGCTGTTGGAGGCCTACTGGCAGGTCGACTTGGTTCCAACACCCATCCGTTGGAAGCTGTTTGTGTGAGAGGTTATGGTGTATGTCTCGCCATCTAATTTCGCCGTACCTATATTACTTAAGTGAGGCGGCCAAGGTCTCTACGTCCATGTAAACATCCTAGGAGGTAGAACGAGAGGTCCTCTGCCTGCCCAGAGATCGCCGGCGTCGACTTTGACCTTCTCTCGGACGCTATCTGGGATGCCCGGATGTACCGGGGAGCTCAGTTGGGGGTTACCGTCTCAGACGACCGTTTCTGTTCTGGGAGAAACCTGTCATTATCATCGCAGGTCAAAATAATTGTTCGACCAGGTCAAGAATCAGACAAATAGTTGAAACCCAAGGAGGTAGACCGAGAGGAAATAAGCCCCTCGATGCCTAAATAGTCTAGCCTTTGCTGACCGCCTCAACTTCGCGGCTTCTTCCCTCCCTGTTGCCAACCAATTTCACCAGCCTCCGCCCTACACACGGTCTCACTATATAAATGACTTCCGGCTTCATCTTTCACAGCACCAATCGAACCGTAGCGCCTCCCTTTCTTGGCTCCCTTGTTCTCTTGATCCATAGGCTGCTTACTCTTCTTCCTCTTTCTTCTCGCCGAAGCTTTTCTTAGTTCACTAGAATGGGGTCCCTGGCCGTCGACAGCTACCGTGAGGATGCCGAGGTCTACCGCGGCGACGCCGTCTGCAAGAAGAGGATGGCCGACCTCCTGAAGGAACTGGGCCTCCCACTGGGGCTTCTCCCCCTCGACGACCTCGAGGAACTCGGCTACAACGAGAGGGCCGGGTTCCTGTGGCTTGTTCAGAAGAAGAAGCGGGAGCACAACTTCAAGGCCATCAAGCAGCTCGTGTCGTATGCGACGGAGGTGACGGCGCTGGTGGAGCCCCGGAAGCTGAAGAAGATAACGGGGGTGAAGACGAGGGAGATGCTGCTGTGGCTGTCGGTGGTGGAGGTGTACATCGACGATCCCTCCTCCGGGAAGATCACATTCAAGACTGGAACTGGCCTGGCAGACAGCTTCCCCGTGTCCGCCTTCGAACTGGAAGCATAGAAAGGAAAACGAAAGGAATAAAATGTTATTAAAGGGTGCTCTAAAGATTGTTGTACAATCACCATTTTTTTTACGCATATGTCAAGAAGATGGAGGGAGATATTAGGACAAAAGTATAATGTTGAGATATGGAGATATGGCTTATTTCTTAGCAGGGCTTACTGAAGCGCCTTGTTCACGGTTTGCTGGGCAGTGCAGTGGTCCGACAATGCAGTAGTGGGAGGCTCCTAACCTAAAATTCCTTTTATACATTTTAAAGGGGGTGGGTATTTCTTTCACTTTTTCGTTAGAAGAGAGGAACATAAAAACCAATTGTTTGGATTCCGATTCAGGGTGTTTAAATAAGACCTAGGTTCTTATGTTTTTCTTTTTTAGGTCATGCCTCTGTTCTTAGTGATTTTTGCCACCTCCGCCCTCAAAAGGCAAGATCCGACTATCTCCGCTTTAAATTATAACAAAAGAGATAAGCTGGAGTATGGCTGTTTTCACAAGTATCTAAATTAGGTGCTTGACTGTTATTGGAAGAACGTTGAAAGAAATAAAAGCTTGGCTATTCTTGGAATAACAACAGAGGAAATCGACGGTTTATTGGATCTCTGAGGTCAAATTATAAAGAGGAAAAGAGGTTGGATCTCAAAAGTCAGGTTGGCTAGATATCAGGAATCAAGTGATTCATATTATTCAGACCAGAAGTTATTTATCATTTTCAAATCAATTTGTTTCTTGCTACAGTTTGTGTCACATATATCTCTCCAAATCTTCAACAAATGTATAAGCATCAGAAGGAGGGAGGGAGATAGGGAAAGAGAGAGAGAGAAGAGAGGGGGAGAGAGAGCACTCAAAGTGTAGGGGTAAAACGCGGTGCGTTTTTCCTTGTGTTCTAGTTTCCTTCACATTCAACGACTGTTAATAGCTGGCTAAACAATTTCAGTTGTATTCTCTTGGAGCGCAAAATGAGGTGTTGATCAATTAGTGTAAGGGAAACTGTTTATAGTGGAACGATGGAGAATTCATCGAACACTAAGTTTGGGTGGACGTAGGGCAAGAAGCAGACCTACATGAAAGTCATCCTACTTTGAAACATACCGTACCGCTCGGTCCGTTTGCTGGGATTTGTTCAATCATTCAGGGAGTGACTGGAGTTTTTCTGATGTCAATGTCACATGATTAAGCGAACCAGAGAGAGCGGGCAAGATTGGGCCGGAATTTCTCGCGCCTATATATAACTGGCGGATCTGACGCTGATGGGCTCAATCTTCAGCACATCACTCTCTGGTTTTCCAATTCGATTCAACTTTCCTATGTAAGAACTATAGACTATGTTACATAGTCATACAATATTTGTCATCTTGTATAAATCGCAGTCACTTTTCTACTCTAGGGACGATTACCGAACCTAAAATGACATATTCTGCAGCAACAGATGGCTTCTGATATGCCACTAGTTTCAAGTCCACGGTCGTCTGCCATTTGATTTAAGCAGAGAGATTGGTACTTATTTTGCCATGTCAGATCCGGGCCGTGGCTCTGCAAATTGAGTCAGTCAGCCCAGCACGGTACTTTCTCGGCCGTATATCTTTGGTGGCCGACTAAACTCCGTAGGCCGTAGATTTGTGCAGTCGCCGCCGTGGATGTCAGCGTTCGATTTTTCGCCATCGGCCATAGGGTAATTCGTCATCTACATCGGTTCAATGGATTCAGGATTAGGAAACGACGCCCGGTTCCGAAAGAAGCTATTCATGGTCGTGATGGACTGAAGTCAATGCACAAAGGAATGTGGAAGCGAATAAAAGTGGCTGTGTAGTCGTCTTCTTCGTACGCGGACGGAATGAATAAAATGTCAAACTGTTGAAATTAGATGTGCTTCAATGGAAAACCGCGCATTCGTAGAATCCAGCTAAAACCATCGGCGATGACCGACCCACGGACTGGTGTGGATCGAAGTCAAATTCCGGCGTTGATTATACCGTGGAGGGCGTGACTCCTTAGAAACATGGATATGAATCTTCGACGACCACCACATTCTCCTCCGTGGTAACGTTAGACGAGTGAGTCGCCTGAGGTCTCTACCTCCATGTTAACAACCTAGCAGCTACACCGAGAGTTCCTCTCTCGGCGTCAGAGAATGGCAGCCGGCGACGTCGGACGTCGGACTTCCCGGGGGCGCTCTGTTGTGAGGCCGGGGGTCTTTGTTGAACGATTACAGGTGGAAAAGGGCGACCATTTCTCTTCTGGCAGAAGCCTGTCACTATCATGGCCGGTCAAACTCATTGTGCGATCAAAACAAGAATAAAGGAGGGGGCGAGGGGAGGGGCGCTTCTTCCGATTTCTTACACATTTCGAAAAGAAGACCAGAAGATACCTCAAAATCAGGGAGACAGACCGAGAGCAAAATGAGTCCCTATACTTCCCACATAATCTAGCCTTTGCTGACCGCCTCAACTTCGCGGCTTCTTCCCTCCCTGTCGCCAACCAATTTCACCAGCCTCCGCCCTACACACGGCCTCACTATATAAATGACTTCCGGCTTCATCTTTCACAGCACCAATCGAACCGTAGCGCCTCCCTTTCTTGGCTCCCTTGTTCTCTTGATCCATAGGCTGCTTACTCTTCTTCCTCTTTCTTCTCGCCGAAGCTTTTCTTAGTTCACTAGAATGGGGTCCCTGGCCGTCGACAGCTACCGTGAGGATGCCGAGGTCTACCGCGGCGACGCCGTCTGCAAGAAGAGGATGGCCGACCTCCTGAAGGAACTGGGCCTCCCACTGGGGCTTCTCCCCCTCGACGACCTCGAGGAACTCGGCTACAACGAGAGGGCCGGGTTCCTGTGGCTTGTTCAGAAGAAGAAGCGGGAGCACAACTTCAAGGCCATCAAGCAGCTCGTGTCGTATGCGACGGAGGTGACGGCGCTGGTGGAGCCCCGGAAGCTGAAGAAGATAACGGGGGTGAAGACGAGGGAGATGCTGCTGTGGCTGTCGGTGGTGGAGGTGTACATCGACGATCCCTCCTCCGGGAAGATCACATTCAAGACTGGAACTGGCCTGGCAGACAGCTTCCCCGTGTCCGCCTTCGAACTGGAAGCATAGAAAGGAAAACGAAAGGAATAAAATGTTATTAAAGGGTGCTCTAAAGATTGTTGTACAATCACCATTTTTTTCTTACGTATAAGTTCAGATGTATTTCGATAAGGCAAGAAGTGGAAGAGATATATCACCATAAAAGCATGGATAAGCAATGGAAGAAGGGAAGGCGAGAGGGTGTGATACAAATAATGAGTGAGTGAGAGAGAAAGAGAGATATGTAAGCGA
Source organism: Spirodela intermedia (assembly GCA_902729315.2). Classification (NCBI taxonomy): domain Eukaryota; kingdom Viridiplantae; phylum Streptophyta; class Magnoliopsida; order Alismatales; family Araceae; genus Spirodela; species Spirodela intermedia. The sequence continues at coordinate 5,188,996 of LR746272.1, forward strand.
GACTTGGTCAACCCTTTCTTTTAGGAGAGGTCCATCCGGAGCTCATCCCACCTTTAAGACATCGTTTAGGACTGGTTTCAAGTACGAAACCAGTCCAACCCTTTTTTTAATATGGGTATTCAAAGAGGGTTCGAAGAGAGAGAGAGAGAGAGAGAGAGAGAGAGAGAGAGAGAGAGAGAGAGAGAGAGAGAGAGAGAGAGAGAAATTACGGGCAGGGGAAACCCTTCATCTCTAGTAGCTGAAAACATGATTCTAGCTTCTCCTCCTCTCTCATCTTGTGGCTGGTATCCATGCTTCATTAACTCCATATAGTCCTATATCTTGTTCCTTACTTGACTTTGGATATTACTCCTTTTGTTTAGTGGTTGTGAGGTGTTCTTATCCTCTTTAGATCACATTAAACTCATGTTGCCTGATTAGAACACATTAGACTTCTCCCTATCATTTATTATATAGTGGACATTCTATCCTCATGATCCTTTACTTCCACTGCTATATCAGGCTATTATGAGGCATATTAAGCCATAAATCTAGTCACATTTTCCAACAAAATAAGCCATTATGGTATCATGGCATTGTTGGGTTTTTGACAAACATTAGGTTTTTTATATTCAGCATTTAAATAAACATGAGATGTGCACTAAGTTTGATATTGAGAAGTTTGGCTGAAGTATCAACATTCAAATATGATAGGTTAGGATGAGATGTATGGAAGTTTTGATGTATGGAGAATAGATTTCATGGGTTCCTTCTCATCTGCTGAAAAATATAAATATATTTTGCTTGCTGTTAATTATGTGTCTAAGTGGGTAGAAGATATTCCTACTAGAATGAGCAATTTCATCATGATGAAATTGTGTAGAAAAATAATTTTCGAGATTTGGATGTCCTAATGTGATTATTAGTAATGGAGGAACATATTTTACAAATAAACATTTCAAGGAACTCTTGAAAAAGAATGAAATACATCATAGAGTAGCCACTCTATATCAGCCCCAAACAAATGAGCAAGTTGAAGTAACAAATAGGGATATTCAGAGAATTTTGAGAAAAATAGTTAGACAAAATAGGAAGGATTGACCTACGAAATTACAAGATACATTATGGGGTTATAGAATAACTTATAAAAATCCTATAGGTATGTACTCATTTCGTCTCATTTTTGGAAAGCCACATCATCTTCTAGTGGAAATAGAGCATAAAGTATTATGGGCTATAAAAAATTTATATATGGATGAAAAATCAATTGGTGGGCATAAATTTTTCAGCTACATAAACTAGAGGAGTTGAGAAATGAAGCTTATGAAAATCATAGAATATATAAAGAAAAAACTAAAAATTTTCATGATAAATATATTAGCAGAAAGGAAATTTGATGTTGGACAAAAAGTATAGTTATATGATTCTAGGCTGAAATTATTCTCAAAAAAATTAAAATCAAAATAGACAAGACCTTACATGGTGGAAGAGACATGATCATGGGGCTGTAATGATCAAAGGTCCTAAAAGTGATAATAACTTTAAGGTAAATGGACAACAGCTTAAATAGTACATAGAACATGAATGCCATGAGGAAAAAGAAATTTTATTATTAAAAGAAATTCAAGAGTAAGATTAATGTGTCCAGCTGGAGACATTAAATTCAACACTACATGGGACAAGACAACCCATGGTTTTTATTTCATTCTATTTGTTTTTTTCTGTTATTCTTAGAATTTTGTAGTACTTATTATTACATTTTATTTTTTTTTGAAAAAGTGCAAGAGGAGGAGTGAAAGATGAAGTGAAAAATTAAAAACAAGGTTGAGGTGATGTCTTTCTGAGCTTTATCCTTTATGACAACATTTTTAATACTTAACTTTGCATAAATGTATACTTCACTTGAAAATTATATTTTTTGTATATTCTATTCTAATTTTTCTATATCATTGAGGACAATGTCATTTTTAAGTTGGGGGGTGAATTATTAAGTCATAATTTATTCTGTAGGAAGAGTAAGAACATGTGTTTGCATTTGTTTTCATGCTCACTTGAAAAAGTAACTAAAAAATTTAGAAAAACTATAGCATCTATTTTTTGGTTTTCTATCAGAAACAACAGAAAATAAGTTATAGATTGTCAAAAATAGTAGAGAAGAAACAGTTTGAAACTTGAAATTCTAGAGACTCTTTTTTGACATTTCAATCTTCTAGTCATACATTACTGAAATTCAAAATTACAGCCACAAAGAGGATAGTTTTTTACAAATTCATTGTTGTTTAAAACACAATTGAAAACAAAAAATAAAATTGTCAAAATTATCTAATTTACAAATTTCTTATATCATATTACATGCACAAACATTAAATTAATTAGATTAATTGATATCAAAAGATACTAGGAAGAATATTATTGAGTTAAAAGAATGATTTGGTAGTGTGAAATGTTGAAATATTCTTTGGATACATGATAGATAACATAGATTTGATTTTACAGATTTTCACTTCATGACCTTGATGGTTAGTATTTACTTGATGTGAAAATTTGATTGATCATTTGAGTTTAATGAAGATCTTTATATCCTAATCTATAAGACTTGTGAGGAGAAATCATTTATTTTGAAAAAAAAAAAGTAATGTGAAAAATCTAGAAATGAAGAGTACACATAGGAAAATACTTGTTGTAGAATAAGTGGATAAAGTGAAAGCCCTGAAAATAAAAAGTACATATGGAGGGTGTGAGACATCATTCTTGTTGTCAAAATTTGTCTACAAGAAAAGATACTTATCTACTATAGAATATATATATATATATATATATAATATAAACTTAAAAAACCAAGCCATGGAAAAAGGAAAATATAGGATCAACATTATTCTTAGATGAGTATTGATAATTGAAACATCTTGTGAATTATATCTATGAGTGAAGAAGTGATGAAAATGTGAATAGAAGAAGTGAAGTATAGATTATTATTCTAAGGAAGTGATGTCAAGCCATTTAACTACTTGACATCATTCTTACATACTTCATATAAGAATCTAAAGTGTTTAAAGCTGCATCATTTCTAATTATATTTTTTTTATGTATTGAAATATAACATCTTGAGATTTGTGAATATTTATTCTTGTAATTTTGTTTGCTAAGGGACTAGCAATGATTTAAGTTTGGGGCGTGATAAGTTTTCATTATCATGAGTTAATAATTAATAAATAATATAGTTTTATCATTAACTCATGATAAATAGATTTATATTTCTATTAAATTATAAAAATTAATTTTTAGTTGATTAATATAAATTTTTAGCTAATTATGTAATTTAATATGAATTTATATGATTTTTTAATCCTATTTTGAGATAAATAAAGAAAAAGAAAAAAAAAAGGGGGGGGGGGCTGCCAACTAGTCAGGACCGCAAGCGGGGCAAAAGCGCATTCAAGGGGAGCCGCAAGTAGGCTTGAACAGCTATGACCGATGGGTGCACATGTGTGCCATTCCCCTTTCACGTCACCAAGGTAAAGAGTGGTCGTACACACAGGAGAAAGGGACTCATTATTTGAAAATGTGATATTACTATATATTTGCTCAAAACTTTGACGTACAACTTATATGGGACTAAACTCATTTATTTGAATACATAAAATACCCCTTAGTTATAATAGAGATATACTATAATGATGTTACTTTATAAGAGTATTAGAGTATTTATTTTAAACTCTCTCTTGTAGGTGGACAATTAGTATAGGTTTGAATCTTACTAGAGCCAAAAACTTGTATTTTTATCTGCTTAAATCGTGACTTTCCTATAGATCGCCAATGAAGGATTAAGTCGACAGAATCACTTGATCATCAGCAAAAATCTAGTTGACACAATTCATAGAGCATTATTACTAAAATTATTGAATGACTCGTGATAAAAAGATCATGAATTCATCAAGTAAAATATCTTTGATTGATCAACGAACAAGTCATTATTGTGAAGAGGATGATTTGCTAGGAGATGAGTTACCACCTCTTGAGAATATACCAAATACAATGAAGAGCTTCCTCTTACTACGTGGACCTGAGGATGAAGCTTCCTAACATGCGCCCCACCTCTATCTAGCTCCTCTCCACTGGGTGACAACCATTAGAGAGCCACAAAGTTACCATTTTTCTACTCCACCAATTGATAGCTGCTAGAGACGATTCGACGACTCATTTCATTGATCTTTAGACTTCACAAGAAAATCTAGAGATTATAAGAAGAAGATCTATATGACAATCCTCCTAAATGCTCAAGATTCCAATGCATCACTGACACATCACCACCGTAATGCTGGAATTTTATTTTCCTACTTTCAAGTTAATTTTCTCTTCATTTAGTGATAATTTGTGTGATTTAAATTTACTAGACTATTCTTCATTAAATTACAATTCTTTCGACTTTTATAGATCTTAATTTGATCAATTAAATCATTTGTAATTACTTACATCATCAGATGGAACTCTGTTTCTACCTGATTCACATTCCTCAAATGATGACATCATCTTGACATTTGCACCCTTCTTTCCTTTTTTGTGAATTTTAAATATATTTCATTTACATTTCTTATCTAAAATTCATAAAAAATCGTATTCTTTGAGAATAATTCTGAAAAATTACTCGATATTATATTACATTGCTATGATTGACTTGAAAATTTTCCACTTTTTTTGGAAACTTTATTCAATTATAATTAATATATTTGTTCAAAACTACTTCTAAATATTTAAAATTTGATATTTTCTAATTTTATAAATTTTAAATTTAAATGATTTAATATACAATGACTAAGTCACATCACCCACCAGTAGTCGAGCTTGCAAGCAGGTTAGAAAAGCAATCAAAGTGATGCTGTGAGTAAGGGCTTGATCAGCTATGGACTGATGGGGGCACATGTATGTCACTCTTCTTCCACGTCACTGTTGGCTAGCTAGTTGTGGGGCAAAGATTGTTCATACACACACAAGAAAGGGACTCATTGATTCTTAAATCTCGCATTACCATATATTGGTCTCAACAATTAGCGTTTAACCGATGTTGGACTAAACCAACAGTCACATCTCCTTAGAATGATTTTGAAGATTTTAATACCTAAAATACCTCTTGTTTATTAAGAGGTAAGCTGATGATGTCACTTTATAAGGATATTTGCATACTTATTTCACTCTCTCTCATGCAGGCGGGTGACTGGTGAGGATTTGAATCCTACTAGTAAAGGATTAAGCTACTAGAATCACTCAATCATTAGCAAAAGTCTAGTCAATGCAATTCACAAACATCATTACTAAAATTACTAAATAATTCATGGTAAAAATATCACAAATCTATTGAGTAAATCATCTTCAATTGATCGAAAAAAAAGCCATCGTCAAGAAGAGGACGATCTGTCGAGAGACAAGTCACTATCTCTTGAGAGTGTACCGGATGTGATGAAGAGCTTCCTCTTACTGTGTAGATCTGAGGATAAAGTTCCTTAACACACACTCCACTTCCATCTAGCTCCTCTTCATTAGATAATAATTGTCGGAGAGTCCCAAAGTCACCATTTTTTCACTTTGTTAGGTGATAGCTACCAGAGATGATTTGAAGACCCATTTTATTGATTCTAAAATTCACAAGAAGATCTAAAGATTACCTATGTCGTCCTTGTCTAAAAAGAGCCTTCAAGGCCATGGACAGTGCACAATAATCCTCTCGAATGCTCAAGATTTTAGTGCATCATTGATGCATCACTACCACGATGTCAAAATTTTACTTTTCTTACTTTCAACTTAATTTTCACTTCATTTAAAGATAATTTATGTGATTTAAATTTTCTAAATTACTATTCATTCAATTATGATTGTTTTGACTTTTACAAATCTTAATTTGACCAATTAAATTGTTTATAATTATTTATGTAAGAATCACTAGGCAAAACATTATTTCTGCCGAATTTGCACTCATCAAGTGTTTACATCATCTTGATGTCTGCACTTTTATTTCCTTTTTTTCACACATTTTAAAAAGATTTTATTTTTATTTCTTAGTCTAAATTCATAAAAAATTATATTATTTGAGAATTATTTTAAAATATTACCTGATATTATATTACATCCCTATGATCAACTTAGAAAAATTTTACTATTTTTGAAACTTTTATTAAATTATAATTGATATATTTACTCAAAAATACTTCTAAATATTTACTTAATTTTTTTACTATTTTTGAAACTCATGAATTTTAAATTTATGTGATTTACTATATAATGACTAAGTCACATTAAATATTTTATTAATATTTAATAGATATAATAAAATAGAAGGATGAGGTGAGAAGAATAAAGAAATGCAAGGGAAAAATGAAGGAGGAAAAGAGAGAGAGAAGAGAGAGCTCTCATGAAGGATGAAAGAAGAGATATTTCACGAAAGAGAGAGAAAGAGAGAAGAGGAAACCTCACATGAGATGGAGAGAGAGAGAAGGAGATAGAGGGAGATTGATTGAGAGAGAGAAAGAGAAAGAGATTGATCAAGAGAGAGGAAGAGAAAGGGAGAGATCTCATGAGAGATGGAGACAGAAGAAGAGGTCTCATGAGAAAGGGAGAGAGAGAAATAAGATGATAATAAATGAAGAGAGAAATATGGTCAACCTATTTTCACGGTGACCATTATTCTCAAATGAATGTGTGCTTCAGAATTCACACACATGACATGAGGTCAACCATGAATGTCTTTATATTTATTTTAATCGTTGAATGCTTATTAATCAACCTTTAATCTTAATGATTTTACATTCATAAATTAAAAAATACTCATTATTCACATAACACTAGGAACATGAATACATTGAGATTCAACTATGAAAATTAATAGAAAATAAGTTAAAAATGATCTTAACTTGATCTCATATGAGTTTTGTAAGATTCAAAAGAAAAGCTAAGATCATTCTTCAAGTTTTAAATTAGTTCTACTCATTTCAATCAAAAAATGCATGAAACAAAAATGACTTGCTGTAAAATGTAAATAAATAACAAAAGTAAGTAAATAAATACTGAAAGTAGGAAATAAATCATTGCCTAAGTTTAGTCTACATCTTAGGCAACTGGAAACACTGATGTGGAGGCTTAGTTTTGTTCAAAAGTTGCACCATGCTGAAAGTCGCAAAAGAATCATCCAAAAGTATTAGGTCGCTTGCTAGAAAGATCCACTGATGTCTTCATTATCATGAGTTAATAATTAATAAATAATATACTTTTAGCATTAACTCATGATAAATTATAAAAATTAGTTTTAAATTGATTAATGTGATTTTTGGCTAATTATGTGATTTTATATAAATTTCTATGATTTTTATAATCCTATTTTTGAGATAAATAAAGAAAAAGAAAAGAAAATAAAAAGATAAAAAAAGGGGGAGACCCAGCAGCCAATCGAGCCTACAAGTAGGTTAGAAGCACAATTGGGGTGGAACCGCAAGCAAGGGCTTGAGTGGCTATGGACTAGGGGGCACGTGTTTGCCACTCCCCTTCCATATCACTAATAACCAACAAGGCGTGGGGCAAGGAGTGGTCATACAAGCAAGAAAAAGACTCATTGATTCCTAAATCTTGTGTTACGATATATGCATCTCCACATTCAGCATATAACCGATGTTAGACTAAACTGACATTCACACCTTCCCTGAAATGTTTCAAATATTTTAATATTAAAAATACCTCTTATTTATAACAATGAGATATCATGATGACATCATTGAAGAAGGGTATTCAAGAACTTATTCCTTTTCTCTCATGTAAGTGGGCGACCGACGTAGGTTCAAATCCTTTCAAAGCTAAAACTCATTTCTTTTATCTCATTAAATTGTAATTTTCTTACAAATCACTGGTGAAAGATTAAGCTGCAAAAATCTCTTGATCATCTATGAAAATCTCATAAACACAATTTGCAGAGCATTGTTACTAAAATTGGTGAATGATTTGCGATAAAAAGATCTTGAATCAATCGAGTAAATTATCTCTAATTGATCAATGAATAAGTTGTTATCGGGAAGAGGATGATCTGTTAAGAGACAAGTCGTCACCTCCTAAGAACATACTAGATGCGATGAAGAGCCTCCTCTTATTGTGCGGACTTGAGGATGAAGCTCCCTAACATGCATCTTACTTCCATCTAGTTCCTCTCTATCAAGTGACAACCATTAGAGAGCTGCAAAGTTGTTGTCTTTCTACTCTACCGAGTGATAGTTGCTAGAGATGATTCGACAACCTATTTCATTGATCTCTAGACTTCGCAAGAAGATCTAGAGATTGCCCACATTGACCTTATCCAAGGAGAGCTTTCAAGGTTGTAGACACTGCACAATAATCTTCCTAAACACTTAAGATTCTAGTGCATCGTCAATGCATCATTGTCATAACGTCAGAACTCTTTTACTATTTTTTAACTAGTTTAACTTCCACCATCATTTTTTAGACTTTGAAAGAAGATCTAACAAATGCCCAAGTCATCCATGTCTAAGAAGAGCCTTTGAGACTATAGACATTATTCAATAACCCTCACGAAGACATAGAATTTTGGTGATTGCTATTGCGAGGCTAGAACTCTGCCTTTTTTACTTTTAACTTAATTTTTACTTCATTTACTGATAATTTATGTGATTTAAGTTTACCAAATTATTCTCCATTCAATTATAATTCTTGTGGTTTTTATAAATCTTTATTTGACTAATTAAATTGTTTATAATTACTTATGTGAGAATCATCAAATAGAATTTTATTTTCGTCCAATTCACATTCGTTGGACACTAATGTCATCATGATGTTTGCACCCCTTATTTTATTTTTTCATAAATTTTAAATATATTTTATTTTTATTTCTTAGTCTAAAATTTATAGAAAATCCTATTCTTTGAAGAAAATTCTGAAATAGTATTTGATATTATATTTACATTCTTGTGATCAACCTGAAAAGTTTTCACTATTTTTGGAACTTTTATTGAATTATAATTGATATATTTAATTAGAAGTACTTCTAAATATTTGAAAATTAGTATTTTCTAGTTTTATAAATTTTAAATTTATATAATTTATTATACAATGACTAAGTTACATCATCCACTGAAAGGAGGGGTCAACCATGCTATCACTGTCATTTGGGGGGAGGAGGAAAATGTTGACCACTCACCGAAGGCCTTGAATGTAGTTAGGGAAAGAAGGAACTAGCTCACCAATCATTGGAGATGTTGATTGCATAAAAGGAGGGAAGAACAGATTGTCGTATTCACAACTATTGTCAAGATTTAAAGATAATTGATAATACTTATTTTACTAGATAATAATTGATTATTGGCTTTATATCTCTAATGTTGATATGTGCGAGAGCTTAAGTTTTGAGTATCGTGGTGCTTCATGAGCCACTAGATCAAATGTGCTTGATCACATGGCACACTGAGCAATGTAGGATCAACTTGTCATGAACCATTGCTGACCAAGAACTTAAGTTCTTAGTACCGTGATGCCTCATTAGTTATTGGATCATCATTTATTGCCATGTGCATATTGAGTAGCATCAGATTTGCAAACTGCCAATAGATTGCTTAAGGCTTTTGAGATCATGGTAGTTCACTAGTCGTAGGATTTGGCTTATCTAATGGCGTGGCTCACTGAACACTGCTAGATGACAGCACATTCTAGATGGCTGCTTGATACAAACAAGAAACTTTAGTCCCACATAAAAATACTTCAGCAAGTGAGCTGAATATAAATCAAAGGTACAATCTATCAGTAGACATCTCTTCTCCCAAAATAAAATAATGCCCAAGATCACCTTGAGAGAAGGTAAAAAGGTGGTCCACCCTCACGTGCACACGTGTGTACGACACTCCTTGTTCTATGACTAGTTGGCCACCAAGACATGGTAAGGGAGTGACGCACACGTGCATGAAGTGAGTCTCTAGCCACTCGAGCCCAACTCATGGCTCTCCTGATCTGGGTCTACCCACTCAACTATAGCGCCCCTCTAGGTTAGCTGCCAGGTGTCAGTTGCTAGCAAGCAATGATATTTTCCTATTTTATTCTTTTATTTTTCTAAATAATAAAAAATTATACTAAGTATTTTAACTTCAGACTTCTAAAATTAACAATATATTCCTATATTTATTCTAAGAGTTAAAGAATAAAATAAAATAATATAACTAATTGAATCACAAAAATATAACCTTAACAATAACTTCAAAACAAGTTCAATGTTTATAAGGGTGACAAAATTTTAATATTTTAAAGACTGGTTAAATTTATAAATAGATATGAGTCAGCTGATGTGAGATCCTACAATTATGATTCTTTGAAGAATCATGACCATTAGATAGTTGAATCAATAGTGTAAATCAATTTCCCTAATAGACATTGAAACTCATGAAATTTAATATCAGGATTTTAACTTATTTTATCTTATTATTTCCTTTATGAAGAAGGTGTTGATGCTCAGTTTTGATTTTGCAAATGAAATTTTAATTATCTAATATTGGGTGTTTTTTATAAATGTTTCAAAGTTATATCAAGTACTCAATAAAGTACTATGTGGATTACATTTAATGATTTCATTATCTTGTCACTAAAAATTGAATCCAATATATTATTCCTTGAGATTCAAAGATCTTCATGATAGGAACACTTGATCATTGATTAATACTTTATTAAAGAATCATTCTTTGATAAAAAGATATATACATGGTTAAATTGGTATAGGTATTGATGTGCACTTGCCATTATGTTTAAATGTATATTATTTCATAATATTTATAATTAAAACTTAATAAAATATTAATATAGATGTAAGTCTCAAGTCAAACACAAAGAGATTGATTAATCAATTGTGAAAAATTACTTTAGTTTATATATAAAGTGATTTTAATATTTTATTATTATTTAACAAAAATAATAAAATAGAAAGGTGAGGTGAGAAAAATAAAAGAAAGAAAATAGAGAAAGAAAGAAGGAAAAAAGAGAGAGAGAAGAGAGAGAAGTTTCATGTGAGATGGAGAGAGAGAAAGGTCTCACGAGAGAGAGGGAAAGAGAGGGAGATTGATTGAGAGAGAGGGTGAAAGAAGGAGAGGTCTCACAAGAGTTCTATAATTTAAGATTTCAAGTTGAAGACTTAAAGATTTTTATCAAGGTACATCGAAATTCAATAAGTTACTTAATTATGATAATTTTTATAAATAAATCTAAAAGCAATGATAATCAAGAATAAGGAGGTTCTTAACTCAAATGTATAATGTTTTTACTCATGGAAACCACACATATGTCCATGAGTATGAGTAGAACAAATATTCTCCAAGGAACCATTCTATTATTGCTCTAGGAGACGTCATCCACCTCAAGCTTGAACAAACGCTACATCACATGATTGTGCTCACCAAGCTGCACCAGAACCCATGTAAAATAATTATCCAACCGTCCTTCATTGGATGATAAGGAAGAAGACAAGAATTCTATAAGATTTTTTGGGATGAGAAGAAGAGAAAAGGAACTTCAACTAAATCTTTGGAGCAAAGAGAATGGGAAACAACATCCTGTTTCAAGAAACTCGAAAACCTCCTCAGAAAAGATCTAAGACAACTACATTCAACACCATGAAGAGTTCTCATAGAAATACATGGTTTGTTAGAGTTTCTTTTGTAGAAAAGGGTTGAGAGAGAAGACTCTCCACAAGGGTCTTTATATCAAGAGTTATTATAATGGTTTCTAGCCCCTTTTTTCAAACCCTTTCTCTCCCCTCTCTTCACAGCATCATGAATGGTTGAAACATAGTGTAGGTCCTTAAAATCGGTCAGCCTTCCCTTTCTTCAATTGTTGTTTTGACTAATTCATGTCATGCTTCCTTTTCTTCATCTCCCTACATTAATATGCTGTATATATGTCATGAGGACAGGTGCTTAAATAAAGTTCACGTGAGTCACTAAAATCCCTCTCCTCCACTCATTCTCATATGAGATAAAATGACGTATCAAATATTATAAAACATCCCCATAATTAATAGAAATTGGATATAAGTCTGCAATGAATAAAACCCTTGTTTTTCATCCTTCCAAATTCTGAATATCATCCAAATAAATTTAGAAAAATCTCAGATTTTGCTCTACATTTTTTATAAGTTTAAAATAAATTTTCAACCAATAAACCATATGAAAACTTGTGTTTATTTTGTGATAAGCTAAAACATCATATTTTAAGCATAATTCATGATAATTACATGAAAAATAATCAAATCATAATAATGATGTCCTATTATCAGTTACTACTGCAGAATTCTTTGATTACATTTATTAATTTAAGACTTTTGCATCAGAATGACTCTGCCAAATATTTCTTTTTGTGACAGCCAAGCTATTGTTCATATTGCTTCTATTCAAATCTTTAATTAGCCTCCTATATATACAAATCAACTAGCATTTTATTCTGAATAAACTTGTTAGAAGATTTATTAAAATTGTTCTTGTTTGATCTCAACATCAACTGGGTGATATCTTCACCAACATCTCTCAACCAATCAATTATTTCCTCTCTTCTCTAAGTTGACTATCAAAAACATTTACAATTCTTCTTGAGGGAAAGTCTTAGAAACATCACATATCAACACAAAATCTCAGGTGTAAAATGTTTATGTATTAGAGTTACTAAGAGTTCAACAAGAGGTTTCCCTTCTGCATGTGCTGAATTTGGATATCAATCTATTACTCTTTTTGCTGAATATTTGCCAAATATAGTTTTACAATTCTGAATTTTTATTAGTACAGTTTGTCTGACTAAAACACCTTCCCAATATATTCATTGATAGGCATAGTGTGTCTAGGGAATCATAAAAGGTTTTTTTCTCCTAAAAAATTGAGTCTTAGCCAATCTCCTGCTTGACTCCAAGGGTGTAACGATAGAAAATTCATCAAAATAACATGGGTGGATGAAGGCCAGAAGTAAACCTAGGTGCAAGTCATCCTTCTTTGAAGCATTCGATACTGCTCAGTCCACTGGCTGACATTTTAGTCATTCAAATATCAACTGGTGTTTTTTTGCAACTGATCTGATTATGCGAACAAGAGATTGAGCAAGATTGGGCCAGAATTTCTCCAGCCTAAGTAGAATTGACCGATCTGACGCTCTTGGAAGATACCTTTGCCACGATATCTGGCCATGTTTGTGGATCGGTTAGATTTTTGGGTTTGGATTGACTGAATCTGGTCGAAATCCTGAATTCAGTGCGATGAAATGGCACATCAGTCTTTGTTTCCAAGTTCAATTCGATTTTCCTCTGTAAGAACCATAGACTAGGTCACACGGTCATACAATATTCGTATTCTTGTATAAATCAGTGTCACTTTTCTACTTTAGGGACGATTACAAAACCTAATATTCTACATTAACAGACGCCTTTTTCTGTTCCACTAGTTCCAACGCCACGGTCCGCCTTTCCTTTGATTCCGGCTGAGAGATTGGAGTTTATTTTGCCATGCAAGCTCCGGGCCGTGACTGTGTAAATTGACTTCGTTAGCCCATTATGGCGGCCTCTTCGGCCGTAGGCTTTCTGGTGGCCGCCTGAAATCCTTCCGCGGCTTGGCCAAGCTGTGGGCGTCAGCGTTCGCTTGTCCACCGTCGGCCATAGGGTAATTCGTCATCTACATCGGTTCAAAGGACTCAAAGATCAACAACACTTTGCTCCACCTAGGAAACGACGGTCGGTTTCGAAAGAAGCTGTTCCTAGTCATGATGGATTGAAGTCAATGGGCAAAGAAATGTTAGTAGTCTTCTTCGTACGCGGAGGGAACGAAAAAAATATCAAAATGTTGAAATTAGATGCGCTACACTAGAAAACCGCGAATTCATTGAATCCAGCAAAAATCGTCGGTGATGACGGACCCACGGACTGGTGCAGATGAAGTGAAATTCCGACGTTATGTACACGAAAACGTTGTGTACACGAGGAGAAACATGGATATGAATCTTCGACGACCATCTCATTCTTCACCGTGGTTACGTTTGATGAGTGAATCGGCTGAGGTCTCAAACTCCATGTTAACGACCTAGCAGCTGGACCGAAAGTTCCACTGTCTGCGCAGACAACGCAGCCGTCGACGTTGGACCTCTCTCGTCGCTAGGGGGAGGGGGGGGGTTGCCGCGTGTCGGCCGGGCGTCATTATCCAACGATTACAAGAGGAAAGGGAGACCATTTCTGGAAAAAGCCTGTCACTATCATACCAGCTCAAACTCATTGTGCGACCAGGTCAAGAATCGGGGGGGTTGGGGCGGTGGCCTTCTTCTGATTTCTTCAGAAGACCGGAAAATAGTTGAATCAGGGAGGTAGACCGAGGGCAAATTAGCCCCTATATTGCCCTCATAATCTAGCCTTTACTGACCACCTCAACTTCGGGGCTTCTTCCCACCCTGTCGCCAAGCAATATCACCTCCCTTTCTTGGTTCTCTAGTTCTCTTAATTCACACTTTGCTTACTCCTATTCCTTTTTCTTTTCGTCGAAGCTTCCCTTGGTTCACTAGAATGGGGTCCTGGCCGTCGACAGCTACCGCGATAACGCCGAGGTCTACAGCGGCGACGCCGTCCGCAAGAAGAGGATGGCCAACCTCCTGAAGGAGCTGGGCCTCCCGCTGGGGCTTCTCCTCCTCGACGACCTCGAGGAGCTCGGCTACAACGAGAAAGGCCGGGTTCCTGGGGATGGTTCAAAAGAAGAAGAGGGTGCACAACTTCAAGGCCATCAAGCAGCTCGTGTCATACGCGACGGAGGTAACAGCGCTGGTGGAGCCCCGGAAGCTGAAGAAGATAACTGGGGTGAAGGCGAGGGAGATGCTGCTGTGGCTGTCGGTGTTGGAGGTGTACGTCGACGATCCCTCCTCCGGGAAGATCACATTCAAGACTGGAACCGGCCTCGCGGACAGCTTTTCTGGCTCCGCCTTCGAACTGGAAACATAGAAGGGAAAAGAAAAGGAATAAATTCTTATCAAAGGGTGTTCTGAAGATTGTTGTACAACCATCATTTTCATACATATAAGATAACCAAGTTCATCATTGAACTGAAAATCTTGTCAACCAAGATGGGACAACCTACTCTTCTTTCGAACGACACCTGAAAGCTTCAACTGACAGAAAACGTATTTATAGGTAAACGAATTTGCACAGTCTAGGACACTTGAGGGTCTTAACTATTCGCTAGGATTATTTTCATGGACGAAGGGATGGATATGTACATCCTTGATAGACAACTTTTTCATCTTGCACACGACACACACACACATGGGACAATAGAATTGGAGATGTAAATAATTTATTTAATAGGCTTCGAGGACTAAAACTTGTA
Organism: Spirodela intermedia; assembly: GCA_902729315.2. Lineage (NCBI taxonomy): Eukaryota > Viridiplantae > Streptophyta > Magnoliopsida > Alismatales > Araceae > Spirodela > Spirodela intermedia. The sequence goes on from LR746272.1 coordinate 5,204,340, forward strand.
TGAAGTAATTATGAGAGCCTATTCATTGTTTTAAGACAATGTGAAATTTAAAATGGCCACGTCAATTAACTTATTAACGGGATCCATAAAACAATTACGACATATAACTTACAGTAGGACTCCGGCCTGTTTGTTTGGCTTTTCGTTATATTTTGTGTGCGTTGATGGGCGAGTTGGTACGTTGGGCTATGTGTCCGGGGTGAAGTATATAGACAAGGTTGAGGACACATGGTGGTCAACAAAAGTCTGACTTTAATCACATTGACGTGCCTTGGAACCGGAATAATAGAAGATACTAATTGAAAGATAGGCTATTTACGATTTTATGCCTTATGAAATTGTCTTCCGTGGTCTCCAATCGAACTCAGAGAGGAGGAGAAACCAATAAGTTGAATGCCCCACTCGCACGTCCCAACACATCATTTGTTCTGCTCTCTCTCTCTCTCTCTCTCTCTCTCTCTCTCTCTCTCAAAAAATGTAAGTTTAAATAATACATATCTATAATAAGCGCACGTGGAGAATGGGAAAGACATACAAAACCAATTTGGATGAAGTAATGAAGAATTCAAATCTCAATAAAAAAAAAAATCGTTCGCCTATTTGGATGAATTAATGAAAAATTCCCACGAGTCAGCCGTTATGAATTGATATTAACTTTTAAGATCGACTCAATACTCTTGGACGAAGAAACCATGAACTAGTCAACTCCAGCAAATTAAGTTCAGTCTTTGTTGTCCGCCGGCCATTCGTCGTTTTTATTGCTCCATATCAGGAAGCGCCTTCGCCCCCATCTCCCGGAGTCAAACTAGTGACGATAACTTTAGACCGACCTCTTCTACAGACGCCCTCCGTATATGTAATATGTACACATATATCTACTAGTACGTATGTCGTCTGCCTCCCCTACTGACTGAGGTCAGAGGTGACGAGCCTGGTCTCTGGAAGCAAAAGAAGTTAACCGGGTTAAGTTGAGCGAATTGCTGCCCTGGTTCACCGTGGTGGAGGTATGGAAAACCCCTCCAGATACATCGATCACCTCCAAGACCGGCACCGACCTCGCCACCGCTTCCCCGTCTCCGCCTTAGTATTGTAGTCACATAAAAGAGTTGCACGATGGAAATATCTATTTTCTTAACAATTACTATATCGTTTTTGAGACGTTGATGATGTTCAGGGGAGCGATCACCATGGGAAGAGCATGGCTTAATTCCGTATGATTTGATATCTGTCGATTGTGTCGGCAGGTATTCTTGGAAAGTTTATTAAACTATACCTCGAATATATACTTACCGTTTTCATTTTAAGAATAAATTTAATATTACGTTTTGTAGTTATTTATGAGTCGGATAAGTTTTCACCTTGACTCACCCGACCGAATTTTTTTTGGCTTGGCTTCGAAAATTAGACTGAACTAGGCAAGGTGCAAGTTTATACATAGGATACTACTCGGAAAAATCATTTTCCTACATGATTGGTTTACCCAGGATCACATGTGATATCTTATCGTTTCCTCTCTGTCTCGCTCTTTCCTCCCTCCCATCCCCTCCCCCCTCATGTAGTGTATTCAATGGACTGAACCGAACACACGGGTTTTCCCGAGTCCCTAGGTTAAGAGGCCTCGTCTATTGAAAGCCCTACTCGGAATGCCTAGAGATGCGTCGTATGGCTAACATCGAGTTTCCAAGTAGTAGACGCACGTGGTTAACAGTCTATACTCAGTCAAGAAATTGTAAAGGATTATGGTCGAAAATGTTTAGTAGTCTGTGTGCATATGACTCGTTGAGTCGATGGGCAGAAGGAAGAAGAGCTGCAGTAAGCATGCTAAAACCGAGGGAATATGAAGTCGATGTTACAACTCATGGTCTTATGGCTTCACGCTTCCGACGAGAAAGGACCCGGGAGACGTCACCATCTAGCCGTTGACAAATTCCCGGCCAAAATCTTGGTGCAACATCGCAGAATCTTTTAAATTTCCCTGTTACATCGAGGGGTTGATAAACTTTTTTGTCCTCATATAAGGTTTGATTGGTTGTCCATACAAATGTACATCTTTTATTGCTCTCCCGAAAGTACTATACAATAATACATATATATCTATGCGTGTGCACATGTTTGAAAGCGATTGAAGTTTTATCGGTAATTTTCAGTTCAAGACCACTCCTGATTTCTAGATTTATAATGGATTAATCTGAAAACATATTAGTTTATCATAATCGGAAATTTTAGTTTACTGATCTCACTTGAGAATGGCCGAACAGGTACTTCCAGCAGGAATATGTAAAGCCAAGAACCGCTAGAACACTCAGAAACGCTTCTTACAGGAAGAACGGAACCCAAGAAACAGGTTGTAGGCCCTTATTTACGGTGTTATAGAAGCCGTCATCCTATAGAGCGGAAGAGGATGGGATAAAGATGACTAAAGAAGAAGCTGAGGGTGGTAGAGCAGCCATCCTCTCTACAGCGTGAGCAAACTCCTAATGATCTCTACCTGAGCATCGGTCATCTCCTCCGCAGTGAGCAGCTCCGAGAGACGCTGGCTCAGGTCGTCGACTTGCCGCTGCAACCCCCGAATGTGCTTGCAGGTTTCTTGAAGGACCTGAGAAGGCGGTACCTACAGCGACAGAGAAGAGAATACTATAAATACGAGTGTAGTAACTAGTACGGGGCTAGTGTATCCATGTAAAGCCAACGGGAGAGAATTAAAGAGTAAAACAAAGAAGGCTGCGCAGACCCTGTCGTTGCCCCGTGTCCTTCCTTCGGGAAGCAGCGACTGCAACCTGGACACCAGGTCCATAACCTTGTCGTCGGTGATTCTAGTGGAGCCTGACTGCCTCGTCCGTGACCTCCTGCTAGACATCTCTCTCTCTCTCTCTCTCTTCTCCCTCCCTCCTCCCTCCCTCCCTCCCTCCCTCTTTCGCTTTCTTTGTGAGTTTGTACTGTCTGCGACAGGCACCCGAGGAAGAACAAGCAGGGGAGATAGAGGAAGGCCAAAGCTTAGTAATCGAAGTAGGGGCTGGTATTGTCGATGATGAGGATGGTATGTACATGGGATATCGAGAAGGGTCCCCCGCTGTGGTTAAATACAAGTCTAGAGAACAGGGTGATGCAGAGAGGCAGAGAGAGAGAGAGAAAGAGAGAGGGAGAGAGAGTCACATGGAGACGCCATACCGTCCTCAGAGCGCCTACAAGTTGGGTTCTTAAATGTTTAATGGAGAGGAGAAAGGGGGAAAGGGAGCGTCAGGATCGAGCACACAGGCCATGTTACGTGTAATCAATACGTGGGACATTATAATATTTAGGTGAACTGTTGTTAGTAGCTACCACCGTCACCTGCATCGCCTCGAGCAAGGTCGAGGTTCCTTCCGAGCTTCTTGCCAATGGCGGTATCACTAACTAAAGATCCAACCCCAATCCTTATCCACGACTGCGACTAAAACCAGAAACTGATTCCCTTTGGAGCCACTCCACTGTCTGTCGTTAGGGTTCGTCATGTGGCACGAGTGTGGATGTAATACCGATACCAAGCTACTTCTGTAATTAAATATAAACAAGGGGAGTACCGAACGTTGATTGGGAGAATAGCCTCACTGCTTCGTCTCAAATATGAAATTTTCATGGGCTAAGTCGCATATAAATTAAAAAATTCCAATATTATGTAGTCAAGGTCGTAGACCCAGGCGTCGTCAAATCTAATATGAAACCTTCAAACATACAGTGGCCATCACTATGACCCTACTTCTTTCTTAAATTGGAAAGAGAGAGAGAGAGAGAGAGAGAGAGAGTTGTTGCATTTGGCTTTGCTTCTTTTAGGGTCAAAATCGACGCGCAGCCTCAATTGTTTCTTTATTTCTTCCATTTAAAATACAAGTAGCCAGCCATCAGCAGCACATGGGAGAAGCAAACTATGTTTCCCCCTGTGAGGAACATGCCTGACGGACACTCTCTGGCCCTTGGTGCCTGGTCCTCTCTCTAGACGTAGCACCCGAAAATAAGTGGAAGAATCTACTGAAAAATCCTCAGGTATTGTGAGATTATCCCCTTCTTGAGATATAAGCGAATTTTCTGCAATTGCCTCATAAATACGGGCCATGTGGATGGAACCCACTGTCGGCATTGATTGTCTTGTGACTATGTAATCCAAAATTCCCCTCTCATCGCCTTGTGATGCGGCAATTTAATGTTCGCTGCCATGCCACAACGTCTTGGGAAGCGATGAAGATGAAATCTGCCATGCTTTAGTAAGAAGGAGCGAGATAGAGATAGCTAGAGAGAGAGAGAGAGAGAGAGAGAGAGAGAGAGAGAGGGAAAGAGATAGCGAAACTGACTCCTTGTAGAGGTTCCAGAAGTCGATTTCAACGCACATGAAAGCTCAACAACTGTTGGTTAGTCAATACATTCCTTCAATTGATTAAGAATCTGTTGTCATGTATATCAACGGGCCGCCTCCCCTTGTCAAGAAGGAAAGAATACGGAATCTTTTCCCACTACGTGATCAACCCTCGTTTTTTATTTCGCTCAATATTCTGCGGCTTTGATGCCCACGGCGACCTTTGGCTTCTGTTTGTCCGTGGGATCCTTCGTTTAAGGGATAAGATTTTATCGTTTTTCCATCCAACCTCATTAGTTTATGAGAAGGCTCGCGGGCTTGATCCCCATCTGCCCTCGACAGTGACCGCCATGCCGGTGTCACGAGTCTTCCATATTTCTTTAGCGTCTCTCTCTCTCTCTCTCTCCCCCCCCCCGTTGTCTCTCCATCTCTTCCGCTTATTATCCATCTTCCCACATGACAAGATAGGTACCAGGCCCCATTCGTTGTGCAATCACACTGCAACATCCATTACCCGCGGTTCACCATTCTTTTGCTTCGTTCTCGTGAGGTATTCGTGATGCAACCATGGCAGATATCACTTGTACCACCGACAGCAATCTCAAGGTCTGAAGTCTGAGGAGTCACCGAAGACCAGCGATGGAGAAACTCCAGCTGAAGCCTGTGAACAACTTCCCAATATACGTCCATCCAGAAGTGAAATCCTCGTCCGAGCGGTGACCTGCAGCCGGCCGGTAGCCTCACATCGTTCCAGAGCACTGAATATCCGGCTGCACACCGCTGCTCCACACGATGACAGCGTCGAAGGACCAACTGGTTAGGGTTCCGGCGGTCACGGTGTGGAGCATTTATTCTTGCCGTTGACTTTCCCCTGACCCACAGTAAACGTCGGTGCTGTTATTTATACCCATGATATACTCGGACTTTCATCCGTTCCATTGTTACTTTCATCTCTCTCTCTCTCTCTCTCTCTCTCTCTCTCTCTCTCTCTCTCTCTCTCTCTCTCTCACTCACTTACTCACTCACTCACTCACTCACTCTTTCTCTCTCTCTCGCTCTCTCCCTCCCTCTCTCTCTCTCCCTCTCTCGCTCTCTCCCTCCCTCT